>JADRCH010000097.1:4225085-4262940 GCA_019843965.1 Rhynchomys soricoides | reverse complement strand
TCTCTCTCTCTCTCTCTCTCTCTCTCTCTCTCTCTCTCTCTCTCTCTGTGTACTCTTTTGTCAGCAGAGCAGAAGGCTACCTACCTGTCTTGTGGCAAAATTTAGCAGTTTAGAAAACATCTAACTTTTTGTTTATTCTTAATCAAATTCATGCCCTCTTGAAATTCCTGGCAGAGTCCTTGCTTTGGTGAATTCTGTAGCCCATGGCGAAAGGCAAGCCTCCAAGAAATACAAACTGAGGTAGTGAATGGCTGAGCTGCATGTTCACTTGAGAAGACTTTGTCCCTACCTGTGAGTTCCACATCAGCACCCGAGCCACCTTGCAGATGTGGTTTCACTTAAGGAAATGTAACCCATTTTTTCATTTGTAAATCAGAGGCCAGCTGGGGTTGATTTTACAGTCTCCAGATCTGTCAGGTGACAAAGGAGAAAGTGGCCTGAGATGATTGTTTATTGTGGCGTGACCATTACCACTTCAAACTGAGTTCCTGTGAAACTTCAGGCCTCCTGCCTGGAGAAGAGCAATTTTTTTATCCCACACTAGAACTTAAATGGTCCCAGTGAGAGCCGAAGAGCTTAGCAAATCCTCTGCTTTGTCACAGTCAAGACCTTTGCCTAATGCAAGGTCTTATCCTGCAGATTGCTTGGGGCCAGAAGATAGCCTGGTTAATCTGAGCTGCTCCCACTTCCCTACAGTGTTCACTGAACTGGGTTTTTTGTCTGTGAATAAAATGGTCCAGATCTGGGTTGGTTGCTATGGTAACTGTATCAGGAGCCGTGTGCTCTATCTTCCTCTGCTGACAGCTCCTGTGCAATGAAGCCCCTGTGGGGCGTGGGTGCCTCTTTGTAACCTCATGGAATCACCTTCTCAAGAAGACAAAGTTCACTATGAAAAGTCAGGCCAGCTCTTAAAAGAATGCAGTTCCTGGTCACCCTTTGTGGTATGTGGCTCTGTGGTCACATCTGGCCCATTTAGTTCAGGATGTCATGAGTTAGTTCTCCATGGTCCCAAATTCTTGGGTCCATGGGATAGTAGACTTTGATTTCTCACCTTCTAGAGCTAGTAGCAGATATGGCCTTCTGGAATTTGAGATTTACTTATACTAAGTAAGTAATTAATTATACTTTGGATTTATAAGCCCAACCACAGGTAGGAAACGTTCTGCCTCTTGGGCACTAGGATATTATCTGGCTGCTGTCTCCAGGTAGGACACGAGGCTGTATCAAAGGCACTATGGAAGGTCCTCTGGGCTCTTGGCTCTGCATTCTTGTGCAAGTGGAGGGCTTTATTCACAATGATGATCTGAGGAAGGGGGAACTGGTGTGGTCGATCTATGTTAAAACTCCTGTCTTGAATAGCAGCATTATTTTATATGTCTGTCTATGTATAGAATATTTCTTAAATAGAAGCTGTTTGTCATGTTGTCTCAAATTCTTCCTTTATTTTTATTTTTTTACTTATCTCAAAATCTGTATAGCCCAAACAAAACTTAAGCAGTCTGAACTACTTTAGAAACAACCCAACTGGCCTGTCTGTAGTCACTGCCACTTCTCCAGAAGACCTTAAATGCCCATGTTGCCATGGGGGGATAAATACCCCCATGGGTGTTGATCTTAGGTAAGGGTGTATTCGTCAGGACCTGATTCCTTTTCCAGTTTGTGTTGCACACTCTCCTTCTTGCTCTCTGTGCTTTGGCTTCTCAGGCCTTATTGCAGTTACTTCCTACAATGGGATCCCTTCTTCTATAGCCCTTTGCATAGGCCACCCCTCCCACAGTTCTTTGCATAGGCTACCCTTCCCACAGTCCTTTGCACAGGCTTCCCCTCAGACTGATGTTTGCTTTTCTCTTCATTTAATTTTTCTTAGACATCATCTAGACTCAGTCCAAGTATTACTTTCCCAGGGATGCCTTTTTCTAATTTCTCATAGGCCAAGTGTTCTGGGATAGGCTCTCATGACCTTAGGGAATTTTCATCTTTGCCAATAATTAAACGTGGATGGTATTATTATTTTCTTAATGTCCATCTCCCTTGCTAGACTGTGAAATCCAGAAGAGCAGATCATCTGAGCTAATGGAGGTCATACATTTAAGAAAAACATTGCCCCTGAACCTGTCCCCAGGCTGATTCTCACCTCAATATGTAAAATACATTGTATATTTTTCTGTGTCTTCCATGGGGGCAGATACCTCCTTTCTGAGTTTCTGTGGTTCTCTGTGTGGGCACAGTGAGCTTTTCCTGTTCTGCTGTTCAGCAGCTTTCCTTTTATATGTCCATATCTCTACAGCACAGGTCCTGGTACACAACATTTGGTTGGGTTTTGGTGACTCGTTATTGAAATTTCTCATTAAAAGCAGGTGGATGGTTGTTTGTGCACCTCAGAGCTGAGTTTTGAGTCAGTTAGTTTAGGGTGAGGCCCAAGTGTTGGATATTTTTCAAATCTCATGGATGGTTGGAATGGCCAAGTTTGTGAATCTCTAGAGACTCAGTGGCAGTTATGGAAGATAATCAACTGGCATTGGAATTATCTTTTTATGAATGAGAGCAGATTTTGTCTGAGAAAAACTGGCCTTGTCACTGGGAAATTTCTGTTCTGTCTTTACCTCAGGGAAGCTTGTAGAGTTTAAGGGTCAGGATAGTCTTCTGGATCTATGGGAGTTTTAGAGAAAAAGCTAGGAGATGTCACAGTTATTTATGGAGACCTCTTCTCTAGCACAAGGACAAGCAGTCAGCCATTGATCTGCTTTTTACTGCCAAATGTCATATCATGAACATTTTCTTTCCTGATTCTACATGCTACGTGGAGGGCCAAATCAATTAAATTTTTTTGAGTTTTGCAGATGGTACATTGACTTGCATTCACTTATTAATTTATTTACTTCCTCAATAAGTGCTGACTGAATGTGGATATAACAGGATGCCAGTTCTTGGGGAGGTCACAGGCTATACAGGCATGCTGAAGAGCTTAAAAATCAAGTAAACAGTATATACAACCCAAACTTGAGCGCCTGAACATTTTGTGATTAAGAAGGTTGGCATTTGAGCCAGACAATGTGGTGAATTATAATTAGTGTGCACTCTGGAAAAGTTGCTTTCCCTCTCAGCACCTCAGTGACTTGATATGAACATGTCTCTTCTATGAATGATAATAAACAACACCAGAGGGTTGCTGTGAGCATTCAATGAGGTTGTTCATATACGGTATTAGTACAAAGCCTGGCATCTAACAAAAATTCAAATATGTATTAGCTGCTATTGTAGAAAAGATTGCAACACAGGTTAGTGAGCAAACAGGTCTGGGATGGAAGATTGAAGAGTAATGTAGAGACGTGGAGACTGATATGGTCACAGGCCACTGAAAAAGAAAGTCCGTGAAGATAGAAGCTAATCTTGAGAAGGAAGGAGGATGATCTGGGTGTGTGGGTGGGGTTGAGGATGGGAACTCCAGGTAGGGGTGGATATATATACTTGTTATTTGAAATGTGGAAAAGCAGTCCATTACTGGCCTGTACCCTCACCTCCACGCCTCAGACTGCAAGGCAGGCTGATATATTAATTGGTTATGTCCACTCGTCCTCCTCTAGGCCTGTATTCAGCAAGTGTGGTGATTTATCGTTATGGACCAAATGTTCTGAAATGCCAGTTGCTGTGCTGGGAAGTCTAAATTTAGCATATGAGTCCTGGGTATTTAAAACTTAAAGGGAAATTTCTAGATTCTGAGATCAGGTTAAGACCATTTTGGCCCTTTAACTGCAGTTAACATTTTCCTTGAGAAATTCCAACCTTTAACAGCCTCTATTTGACAATTTGCTGGCCAATATTTATATTCCGCTCCATTAACATCACGAGGGCTGCCTCTCCACTTTAAAAGATATGCACTTGGCTGGAAGAAATCATTGCTGTTTGCACATTTCACATTCTTATGTACACATACATACATACCCACCCACCTACACACACATGCACATACACATGCATACATACACACACACACACATGAGTACACACACACATACACATAGATACATACACACACACACACCCCTCATGGGTTGATAACATGGCATGCTTCTAAATGTGTGAGCATATATACTTGGATCCCGGGGGGAGCAGGTGATGTGATGTCTGTACTAGATGTGACTTTATCTGACATTCTTTTCAAATCTTCATTTCTTCCAATTTAGTTCTAAGTCTTCTGGAGAACTTTAAGTTTCTATTGCATGTTTCAGAGTCAGTCATTTGAAATGCATTTTGTTATAATATTCCCTAGTCAAGAGTCATATGGATTTTAGAGTTAGGGCTGAGAGTTATTGTATTAACCGCAAAGATACAGACATGGATCTTGGAAATCATATAGGAAGAGAGAATAATAAAAATGTCCTTTGAACCCCAGGTCCATGGGTTACTGATTTAAAAAAAAAAATCCAGTGTGTTGAGCCACCGAATATGAATTTGGCCTGTTTTTTAAGCTTAGGGCCCTTCAGAAAGGTATGTGTGAGTGGGTGGGTTGCATCTATTTAAGTGATAGACGCTATGGGTATTCTATCCAGAAAAAAGCATGCAAACACACTAGGCCAGTTTTCTGCATAGCATTTATTCCGCTGTACTGAAACACATTTTCCACATACAGTGTTCGATCACTCAGAGATCCGTGGTCACCTTAATCTCATTTTTGAATGCAAAAGTTAATATCACAGCCTAAAAATCTTGCCAAGTTAACATGCAAGTATGAAAGGAAACTTAAATCAGTTGAAAAGTCACATAGGAAGATTGCTGTTTATTGGTTAGAACAAGAGGTGGGAATGATAATTTTTTGCCCTCATGGGACCACCTTCCACATGCTGTCAGTTTAGACCCCTCAGTTTGGTGGTTATGAGGGTCGACTCTTCTTTGAATAGTATTTGCTAGGTAAAGAGCTTGGTCTGACAGATGAGGGCAGACCTGCACACTGGGAGCTCCAAGATGCTTGGAGTTGAATTCATGTAGTGTGATTTTGCTTGTGGTTCACTGAAACCAACTTTGTTAATGTCTGAAGGGAAGAATCAGCTGTGTATTTCAATCGAAGTTTTTCCAATAGAAGTAATCTTCATGGCTTTCTTTGTTTGGATTTACATAACATATGGTAAAGCCTTCCTACTCCGGGCTCTGGCCTCTGGCCTCTGGGTGGCCTTTGTTCAACTTGCCAATAGCACATAGCTGTCTTCGTCTGTACACCCCTTCTGCAATGGTAACTTGGTAAAAGTATAATTTTCTTTTTATCATAGTCAAAAATGGGACTTGCTGGAACTTGAGATAAGAGTCATGGCTAACAAAGATGGCCGAAACAGCCAGTGAGGTCAAGCAAGTCATGAATGAACAATATGTCAAGTTAGTGTCAGAACACTGTAGTTAGCCACTAAGAGAGGAAAAACTATCTGCCTATGGCTAATTGCCTGAAAATGTGTCTGCTGGTGAACCATGGCATTTTTATGTATAATTATTGACAAATCCTATCTACAGGGTTTGATTCCATACCCCAGTTCTGTTAAGTTGAAGTGAGCTTGACTTAGTTTAAAATCATTGTCCAGAACACATGGGTGCCAGGGTGACCCATGGAGATTTTTTTTTGGTAACAAAATGGTAAGGCATGGGACTTGGTGAACAACAGCATGCTTTCTCCGTGTGTGACACCAACATTTTTATTTCCAAATTCTGTAGAAATATATTCCTTATATATGATCCTTATTTCAAAGGTCTCTTAACTTCTAGAGAAACCTCATCACGTAGCCATCAGCACAGCACAACTAGATACTGTGCTGAGAACCACTGACATGCTTGTCCGTGGGATGCTGAAGGGAACTGGCTCAGGTACTCCTGAGACCATCTTTAGGTGGGAGGAAAGTCACTGGCTCTGGCCAGGGGAACACTCACCCCACATATTTTTCTCTTCCCTCACAACAAATGCATTTGCTTACTTGAGGACAAATGGCTCCAAGATGTGCCCAATCCAAAGGTTTCTTATGCTTGCTTATGCTGCATATTGCAGGTTGCTCTAAATCCAGGCTGTTTAATTGATATAGATTTCATAAAATCCTAGTTTTCAGAATAGAGGTATCTTCTCATGTAAATGATCTGTTCTGAGTGGGGGCATTTCAGATTAGACAGATATCACATATCCATCATGCCTTCGAGTTTTGTGAGCTCAATACCTCCATTAGGAAAGACACTCTCACAAGAGGGGTGCTGCAATCTCTGTACCCATTACATTTGGTTCAAAACCAAAGGAAACGATCCTTCTACTTTATCTGATGTTTTCCAATGTAAGGTGCTCTGTGTACTAAAGTGCATGCCACAATCATAATGGCAACTCATGCCAGAGAAAAGCATGACAGGAAAGTCTTCTCATGAAGATGTGCATAGAATGGAAACATTCATTAAAAACACAATCTGACAAAATTTTCTATTTTCCAAAGCCAGTTTTTAAGCTATTACCTTCATCAGAACGCCGTCAGTACTTACAGACACAATTCGAGGGATCTTGAAAGACACTCTGAAACCTTACAGCTTTGCATTACACAGATTTCATTTTGTACACACATGCAAGGAATGCAGCTTCTTCAAGTGAGAAGCAGAGACCGTAATTAAACCAGAACACCCCTGGCAAACTGCCCAAGGAACACATTGTAAACTGTGTTCTAGTTGTGGCCACATGGCGGCGCCACCTCAGCTGTCAACCTGGTTTTCCTCTGGTTTCCGTTAGTTTCCGTGGGCCTTTTAAGGCCCTCTAAACTTGCACCAAAAACTTGTGGGTTTTGGTGGCTGTTGTCTTGTTCCTTTAATGCTCGCTTGTTAGAACTTAACAAAGCTTGCAAGCATGCATTAGGTGATGATGTCGTACAGTGATGAAAAACACAGCAGAAAAATCAATACGCTGGGAATAGAAGAGGTGATAAAACACAGAGAAGCCTCCGAAACGGCTGCCATATGCTATTAAATGCAAGCACAAGCCCTCTGCAAAATATTAGCACGAATGCTAAGAAAATAAAAAGCAGCGTTAGAACATATCATTGTACAATGCGCGTCGATTTATGTGCCCCTAGAACGCGTCCTCCATTTTACATGTGCTCCTAGGAGGATTCTATCTTGAATGACAGGAGACCTTCAAGAACTTTACCTCTGGCATAAACCTGACAAGCCGCGCTTGTTTACTGTCCCTTCTTTTCTTGTTATGTGACTTCATCTCTCATCTCAGTCTCCAGAAAGGTAAATGAATGATTGCTGGGGCCTGGTCAAGGTTTGAGGAACAAAGGAGAAAGGCTTCTGAAGTATTTAACACCCAGGGAGTATTTCATGAATGACCTCCAGTCATGCTCACCCAGTCCTAAGAAGCCGGCATTGTTTATAGCTTTACAGATGAGAAGCTAGGCACACAGAGCAATGCCACCATCTGGCTTTACATCCAGTGATTGCTAGAGACAGTTCTAAATCAGACTTATATAGACCTTTTGCCTAATTAGAAAGGGAAATGGTTGCATTTAAAATCACAACTGGTTTCTACAGCAGAAGCCTGGTGGTGGTGGTGGTGGTGGTGGTGGTGTGTGTGTGTGTGTGTGTGTGTATGTGTGTGTGTGTGTATGTGTGTGTGTATATGTGTGTGTGTGTATGTGTGTGTATATGTGTGTGTGTGTGTATGTGTGTGTGTGTGTGTGTGTGTAAGATGCTCTTAAGAATCATTTAGGGAACTAATTAGGTGGATGCTTTTTATTATTTTCTTGGTCAGATCACGAACAAAGGGAGACCTAGAAAAAGCATGTTCTATACAAGCTATTCTTGGTCCTGGCTCACCAGGGAGTTCTGTCTAGGTCCATTACAGAAAAGAGAAGCAGAAACGGAGACATAGATCCACTCAGGGCCATTCCAGAGTATGACAGTCTTGCTTACCAGCTTTCCTTTCTCCTGACAAAACCATTGTCACCCCCGCGTCACCCCCCCATTCGGTCCTTTCACTCAGAAATCTTTACAGCCTTTGGATTGTTTTGTTTTCTTGTATACTGCATACCAGGCTCAATATAAGCGTCCCCATAACTGGAGGAAGGGCAGATCCATCTGTTTTGTGGGGAGAAAGAGATTCCTGAGTAAAGCAGCAGGAAGAGACCCCCTCTTCCTCCTGCCCACTGGAGGGGCCTCTCCTGGTTGGATTTCAGGATACTGCTTTTCTGTGACCCTGGAAGGCCTGGTGTGGAGCCTCTTTACTTCTTAAAGTTCACTGACACTAATTTGTTTTTGAGAAATTTTAAGACTCTTTCAAAATCCCTTATAGTGACTAGAAATACCCTGGGGTGTTGCAAATTCAGAGTTTGGGGATTATTGTGGAGAAGCTAAAGCTGTGGCAGTGTGCACAACAGCCAGTGGGAAGCGCTGCGTGGAGTGTTTTGTCTGTCAAACAGCTGACAGTGCTCAATTTTGCATCAGATAGAGTGGCTCCCACCATAGGCACACCTACAGGCAGATGGTGCTTGTGTTTCTGTGACACCAAAATATTTGTGTTCAAGATAGCAGAGTCAAGCCTGACTGCTTTTATTTCCCCCATTGAACTGTTTAGCTCAGCCTCAGACTGGCAGCGTGGGGTGTTATTGAGAGCATGGGCTTTGGAAGCAGACCGGGTTGGATTAAACTCTCCGTACTCCTAAGCCCTGTGACTTGGTGTCCTAGTTTGGAAGATGGATCAATGGAAAAAAATGGTAATAATCGTATCACTTCAACTATGTAAGCCTGCATCTGGGGTGGAAAGGGCAAATAAATATGTGCGGAGCCACACTCTGTGTACTTAGTAAATGCCACATCTCCTTTCTGCTTGTTATCTCTTTCGGTAGGAGATGACAGTGGTCTTTGATTAAGGACATGGGGGACATGGGGGATACCTAGAGGTGGAGGAGATCCGTGGAAACACAACTTATCTATGAGCCTTAGCCCCTCATCAGGGAGTCCGGTCATCCCAGGAAGGCATGGGGACCACTACCACAGAAAACAAATAGGTCAAGTCTTTAAGACCTTTAAGGCTGCTCATCAAAAGAGTCTTCTTTGTATAAGAAAGAAGGGCGAGATTAAAGGAGAACCAAAATGACATCAGAAAGTGTGGCAAAGGAGATGTGGGCCAGGAAGGAAACAGCCCTAACTCCCTTCTGGTTGAGGAGTCCAGCAATAGTGCCTGTCTGTAGGTTGAAGAACATGGAGAAGTTGAAGATTTCTGAGAAAGAGATGTGAGAAGAAAGAAGGGAATTTTGTAAGTGTCCCATGGAGGAAGGAAGCTAAACAGGAGGCAGAACAGTTGCAAACTGCCAGCAGTGACTGCAGACATCAGACCCAACATCTTCAATGACTGCAGACGTCAAACCCAATGTCATCAATGACTGCAGACATCAGACCCAACATCATCAATGACCTTTCAGATCTTTATAGTCTCTCCGTCTCTCTTCTTTCTTTCTCTAAGTATGCTTGTCTATCATAGACCCTGTTTTGTTTCTTAGGGCTACTCTAACAAAGTAGCACAAAATTGGATGTCTCAAAACAACAAAAAACGTACATGAGCTCGAGATCAAGGTTGTCAGCCAAACTGCTCCTCCTAGAGCCTGCAAATCAGAGTTGTTACTTTCTGTCTTCTCCTTACCCACCAGCCATGGCCAGAGCTGGTGTTCCTTGGCTTGACACCAAGTGTCTCCCTGTCTTGTCTTGTGGCATTCTCCTTGTAATGAACATGGTCACGCTACATCAGGGCTCATGTTAAAGATGGCCTTATAACTTGATCACCTTCACAGGCACGGAGGCAGCTCAATATGTAACAGCATCGTTCTAAAGTTCTAATGATGGTCTGATGGTAGTTCTCTTCTCTCTGTGGAGAATACAGATGTGTACAGAACATTCTGTGATTCATTCCAGGTAGTCCACAGACTTTTGTGGATTCCACACAGAACTTGCTAATCCTAACGTGAGCCAGCAGGGTCAGTATTACCTGGGGGCTTTCCAGAAATCTAAAACCACAGGCTTCAGACCTCTACACCAGATCCTACATTTTGATGAGGACCCTCATGGGTCTTGTTGATGAGCCCTGATCTCAGGGTCTGCAACTCCTAGATGAAGATGCCCTCCCCTTTTTCTTTCTCCTGCTTCCTCTCTGGTTATTAGCTAGGAGAATCGAGTTTACCTGCCTAATTTGTCATCATTGCTCAGCACACTGACTTCTAGGATAGCCCGCACAATGTTCCCTTTGTCACAGATGAAACCACACTCACTTCTAACAAACATGCCCTAGGATATATTTCATGTAAACCCCAATAAAAGTCATTAATTAAACATATTGAACAGCTACTTTTTGCTGAGCCTCCAAAAGGAAGAGGGTCTGTCTCCCAAAGGTTATGCCTCTCCATCTGGGTCCCATCACTGACTTTATAACCTGTTTGTTCTTCAGGATCCACAGGAAGGACTTTGCCAAGTCTTTCTGAGAAAGTATCACATTAGAAGCTGTGGCTATCTCCTTTCTGTAGTCACTCAGAATTCTCCCTCCATTTCATGAACACATCTGGGGACTGACTGGCTGACTGATTTACTCACTGACTCATCTTCTTTTCCTGTTTCTACACAAAGCAAAAAAGGGTTACATTTAGAAGTTTCTAGCAATTTTGTCCCAGAGGTAGGGTCATAGGCTCATTCTTGGAATAGATTTTGTTTGGGAAAACTCTCTAGAACGGGGCTTTTTAATCCTTTATTGCAAAAATACAAGGAACATGTTTGTTGAATTTATTAAACGTACCAATTTGTCTTCTAAACATATTTTGGGAGTTATTTGCCTTGAGTATCTTTAATGATGTGAATCTCTTAACCAGAGTTAATGAACATTTTGGAGTTTTTTCTTGAATGTATTTAGTTAATATAATTTTCAAGAATTATTCATCTAGTTGTCATTGTCTCTCCTACAGTTTAGAGTTTCTCATTCTGCTACAGATTTCCTTTGGTTTTCCACTGTGCTTAGCATCTTCTAAAATGTGATGATACACTGCATAGTTCATTGGAAGTGGTACCCTATGAGCCAAGAGTCAGCTTCATTCACTGGTGTTTCTCAAGTGCTTATGGAGAGCTGTCTTGTGAAAGCTGCTAGTACTGTTGAATACATGGGCAAGTGCTTTTTGTCTTAATAGAAGAAACATTCCTACATTTGTGCACATTTTGCAGGTTATGATTATTTTAAATATTTTATTATAGAAGTAATTTTTGTCTGTCCCTAATATTTTGATATTTACATATTATATTTCAAATATCATCAAATGGGCTGTTCACCAACTTTGTTGAGGACTTTTATTGTAAAATCCACAATAATTTAAGGTGATTTGAATAGCTTTGGGCATTTTTTGTGGCATTTTAATTTGTAGGTTTTGTTTTATCTTCCTAACAATGGTTTTAAAATGAGATTTTTTATTTTGGTCTTCCTAATAATGTTTAAGATCTGTACCTTCATTCCATCTGTGTCTCTCCCAGTTCTGTGCTGCTGTGGCTGGTGGGAGTTGGAGCAGAACCTTTATTGGAGACCTCAGAGTTGTATTAATGTCCAGCTTAGTGTAGACTGCTGATCCTCTGATGGCAGGGGTAAAGGAGAACTTGGGAGGGGTGAGGAGAGAGAGCAGGGGAGCTGAGGGCAGGTGAGTGAGTCTGGTGACACTGACTCATGGCTCCCAAGAACCTTTCCTCCTGACAATCCTGCCAGCACAAAATTTCAAACTTGTTTTTAGTAAAGTAACCTTGAGTACCCATTGTCATGGAGGAAACCTGTGTAGTCTCTAAAAGCCTGGTGGCAGATGCTTCAGCAGGAGACATCAAGTGTTCTAATTACCACTGCAAATTGAATGAAACATGGGAATTGAATGGTTATCCCCTCGGAAGTTAAGAGAAATACCTTTCTGCCTTTATAAAAGGTTGATGTCTTTGGTTCTATACCTGATTCTTGAAAGGTGCCTGCTGACTGGGCTGTGTGTGGGTTTTTCTTAACAAAATAACTGGTTCTCCATTGAGAGTTCATCTTGTTTTTCTCGGGGAGACCAGAGTTCTAGGATCAGAGGTGAGAGAGAAAAGTCTGGAGATCCTTTTGGGTACCTGTTTTAGCACCTGATATGAGAGGCCTGCTCAGGACCCAGAGGTAGGCTTGTTCTAGGGAGACCAGGGTAATGTCTTACAACACTCCTGAAGGGACTTATGTCTTCCTGGATGGAACTGAGGTGATGAAAGTTGAGAAGGCTGGAGAAACTTCTACAGATGGTTATGGGGAAGTTGGAGAATTGAAGAAAACCAATGGTTTAGAGCCAGGTCATCTGCCAGAGGCAAAGGGGTCTGTGGAGAACATGAGCATTCCCTTCAAGATCTCTGAACGTGGTTGGGTAGCCTTGTCACAACTTGCTGATAGGTACTCAGAATGCTTGCCATACGAAGGTAGCAAGACCTGATACTTTTGTCTTGCAGGCTGGTGACAAAATGTTTGTTCCACCAGTAGCTGTGGTCTACCTCTGCCTTATACGTCCAGAGGTAACCCGTTTTCAAGACACAAATGGAGGCCCAGAGATGTGCATGGCTTTTCTTTCTTTTTCATACAACTTGGCCTCTTCTGTCCTGCTAGGCACCTAAGACATTTCCCTTCATGGATGAGAACTTAGCTTCCCTAGATGTCCCTTTCAGATTTTCTTCTTGGCGTCTTGGAAGAGAATGAAAGAACCCTGTGTACCCACATGGGTAAGGACTTTCTTTCCCAGAGCACTGGTTAAACACTAGAGAAGGGGCTAGAATGGGCTAGCCTTGGCTATTTTAGGACAATGAAGATTGCTTATCAGCCTAGCCTTGCTGGGAAAAGTTTCTCCTCTATGGGAACAACTGAAACACCCTGAACTTTGGAAATACTGGCATCCACAGGTGATTCTGGGTGAATTTAGAGAACTTTTCCCTGCAGGAGGTGAAACTTACTCTCTTCAGAGTACTGTTGAGTCCTGGCAAAGTTGGTGGCCTGGTAGGCACAAAGACAGAGGGTCTTGAGTGCTCATGAACTGGATATAGAATCTGGGAGGCACACACCATATAATGGGAGTCCACCGATCGACAAAACTTAACTCCATTATTTTTCCCCAAATGTACCACACCGAATGTGAAATGACCGTGACCACATGGATTATCTTCACGAAAGTTCGCCTCTTCTTTCTGGAGCATACTTCTATGTGAGTCTCACTCCAAAGAGTTTTCATTATAACAGATAATGGAGAGGTGCTTTGACATCAGGATCAGGCATTTTTGTATCTGAACAGCTTCCTTAATCTTTTCATTCTCATAGGTAGAGATGTGAGAATCATCCTAGCAGGATGCTATAAAGCACCGAGGATATGTTAGCTTAACTAACTTCTCTCATGAATAAAATCAGCTAAGAAATACTTAAACCGACTTACTTCCCACCAGGCATTCAGTTCATTCTGTATATAGAACTGTGGGTAAATTCATAGTTCCAGCCTTACAAAGTGTGTGTGTGTGACACTTGGCATTTTAGAGTCAGGCAGGGGCCAATGACATGGAAAACTGTAAGTAGCTCATATGGTGTGCGTTGTTGCCTGACATGGCTGTGGTGGCCGCTTGGACTGTATAGAGTTATACACCCATCAGATGTGGATAGAAGGATAGCTCAAGTTTGACCTTGTGGCTCTTGCTATGAGTTACACACATGCGCTTTATGCACGACAAAACAAGCTCCCAACCCGAGCATGCAGAGATGCTGCTGTAATATATAGGGTGAGATGTAGGACGACATACTTGTGCTTACGTGTTTAATTACTGAGAGACGATGTGTGAGGGAAATAGTGGACTCCTAGATTCAAATCCTACCTCCATGACTGGGAAGCATTGATTTGGCACACCGTGCTCACCCTGGTTGTCCCACTGAGGATTAAATGAGGCATACATAGCTTTGGTACTCAGAAAACCTTGACACACCCTGAGAATTATTTTTCTGTTTTTCTTCTTTCTAGGCTTTTCTTGTGGCAAACTGCGTACTGGCTGGTTTTGTGTGTCAACTTGACACAAGCTGGAGTTATCACAAAGAAAGTAGCTTCAGGTGAGAAAATGCCTCCATGAGATCCAACTGTAAGGCATTTTCTCAATTAGTGATCAAGGGGGAAGGGCCCATTGTGGGTGGTGCCATCCCTGGGCTGGTAGTCCTGGGTTCTATAAGAAAGCAAGCTGAGCAAGCCAGGGAAAGCAAGCCAGTAAGTAACATTCCTCCATGGTCTCTGCATCAGCTCCTGCTTTCTGACCTGCTTAAGTTCCAGTCCTGACTTCCTCCGGTGATGAATAGCAATGTGAATAAACCCTTTCCTTCCCAACTTGCTTCTTGGATGTTTGTGCATGAATAGAAACCCTGACTAAGACACAGTGGAAGTTTAAAAACAAGCTAAATGGTCCACACTGCATTAGCTTTTTATGGAAAGTTATGGAAGAGAATGAGAGAGAAACTCTCACACATAACTCACTCTTGAGAGCCCCAGTCAACCCCCAGGAAGTGCAAACCCTGCTTCCTGGGCTCCCCTCTTAACAACAGGTCACCCTGAGGGACACCTGTCTTCCTCACACCCACTTCCCTGCCAGGCTGATGCTGGCTGAGCACTTTTGAAGACCTGGGTTAGATCTTGTTAATTTTATATTATCCCTGCCATCTACCCTGAGTTTCATCATGTCTATTTAGTGAATACACAATAAGATGTCTTAAAAATACTCCTGATTAATATATTTTGGCAGCAAGAAAGGAGAAAAATTAACCAAGCTTTTCCAATCTCATCCAAAGTTAGCTCACAAACTTTCCCCTGAATTGTTCCATTTTAAGGAAGAGCTCCTGTGAAGGAAGACTTGGAAAGCCTGGGCCAATTCCCCAACCTGTAATAAACTATATGTATAAAGATAGCAGTGTTGTTATACAATTTAATTAGTACATCACTCAGCCATTTGGACCAATGCCTGGCTCCTTTTCTGCATGTTCATTTAGCTTTTAGTCTAACTCCCTCGTGAAATAAACAAAAAAGCTAATTGCTTCTGGGTTTTAGCACCGGGTGAAATACCTGGATTCATTATGTGAATCATATTTTATAGGTAGATTAAAGGTTCTATTGGCAAATGAAAAATTCTAAGATGACAGCTGTAATGCTAAAAGGCGAGGCAATAGAAAGGCCCGTGCTCCCACAGGCAGCATATGGAGCCATCTGACATGTTCCTGCTTCTCATAGCAGTGTAAAATGTATGCACACTGATGAGAACATTGCCCCTGGCTGGGAAGAGTTTGTGTCACGGCTCTAAAGCAACCATGTACTGGTAAAGGTTTAAGGATTTTGTCCACCAGGAAAACAAAACAAAACAAAACAAAATAAAACAAACCCCTTCTCATTTGTAAGTTCAGACCACAGCTGATCTCAAGGAGTGGGAATAGCTGCTCACACCTGACTCTCCCCAGCCCTCTGGGATTCCTGGGATACAAGGCAGAGGGCAGGCCTGGTTTCAGAGGCTAGAGCTTGTTTTTAATAATTTCTCTGAAATATAGATGTTGGTGTGGGGGAGTTCTGGAGCAGATCCCTTGTGAGCATGTTAGAGTCCAGCAAACGTGAATGCCTTCTCAGCTTCCTAGAGAACACGGAGGGTAGATGAAGGTGATTTGCATCCATCTGGCATTTTCAGATGTGTGTGAGACCGATGGTATAGGACATATTCGAAGCCTAGACTGTCAGACATACTTTGCTGTTGCCTATTTGGGGTTGCCTGGGAATAGAGTGTAACTGGTTTTCAATGATTTTTGAGTTGGGCTGGGTATGAGGGTGAATGTCTGTAATCCTAGCACTTTGGAGGCTAAGGCAAGCAGATTATGAATTTGAAACTAGCCTGGGCTACTTAGTGAGACCTAAACTCTATTAAGGAATATCAGCCAATCAATCAATCGATCAATCAAATTCTATCAAAGGTTTTGGAAACATCTGACACAGTGCAAGCCACTCACTTGCTACTAGCTGCAGACTGATATAGCATACCAAATATGAGAGAAAATAAAACTAAATCCCCCATGGTACAGGATGAGCTTGATGCTGAATTATAGACTTTTCTTAGGCCTCGTATTTGGGGGCTGGTATACCATGGAAGAGCCTTGTACAGTTGTATTAATCTGAAGACCCACCCATCTCTCCCATTTCACATGGCAGTAAGAATGTGATTATTATAGTCTAATCATAGTTTTGGCTCAAGTTGCCTAGAAGCAGATGTGAAGACCATCCAGCGCAAGCAAGGTCGTTCTGGCTCTCCTCCAGGCATGGCAGGCTTGCAGAAGGTTAGATGTTTGAGTCCCTAGTTATGAAACCAGCAGATTTTACTGTCATCTCTGCTAACTAATGATGGCAACATACTAACAAGGAGTGACATTGTACATCCCCTGAAGTCCTGGCGAGAAATGGGGACTATAACAACCACTTACCTGAGCTTATCCCTTATCCTGTGCCAGGCAGTCAGTTGAGCATCTTCTAGCCATTTTCTTAGTTAGCCTCACTCTTCCAGTGGTCTTAAGCTCCATACCCAAGTTCGTGCTATAAAAGGGATGCTGGCATAAAGAACCAGATGGTTTGACTCCCAAGCTAAGCTGTTTGCCTCTGTGTTGGATCATCTCTCTCTAAGCATGGAGTATGGACACCATGATGCATATTTCCAATGAGCATTGCACACAGGCAAACCCAGACGTTCTTTGCCTGCTTTCTTTTTTCCTGTTCTAGAGGGGTTGACCCTGACAGTCCTGCTCCTGACCTTGCTCAAGGAGGAGCTTCAATAACTCCTCCCTCCCCATCTGATTGAGTTCTGTTAAGGAAGAGAATGCTCACATCTTCCACTCTCTCCATGTATCACATGCCAGTGGAGTATGCCTTCCGTCAACTCTTTAAAGGGAGAACTCCCAGAAGCCAGAAGTACCCTTGACATAACCAGCTCAAACTCAAGCTGACAAGGTAAGTTTTCTTGATAAATACACATTTGAATTAGCAAATTTACAAAAATTATTGTGCCCAAGAATAGCCTAAGTCTTCTATGGGATGAACAACAAACCCAAGAAACTAGTGAGTTTTCATGCTGGGAATAATATGCTAGCCTGGCAGAGAGCAGAGCAGACTGGAAGAGAAAGAGGGGGTCACTGTGGTACCAAACCTAACACATTATCTTCAATAGACCTATCAAACCTCGAATCCAAGTGATTCCTCCCTTAGTATATCCTACAGCCTGCAGGAAAGAATGGAGTTGTTAAGGGATCTGTGCCCCAGGATGTGGCAGCCTCATCTTCCCAAG
Source organism: Rhynchomys soricoides (assembly GCA_019843965.1). NCBI lineage: Eukaryota > Metazoa > Chordata > Mammalia > Rodentia > Muridae > Rhynchomys > Rhynchomys soricoides. Next base: position 4,245,585 of record JADRCH010000097.1, on the reverse strand, counting down.
CACTAAAAGCTAAGCTCCAGTAACTGACCTTCTGCATTAGCTTCCCTAGAGATGATAGACCAGGTGAGGACACCAGCCTTTCTCTTTCTGAAAGAGACAGTCATTTCTTCTTCTGTTTCCAGAAAGAAAAACATGGAGAAATTATCAAGAAGTAAAATATTGCTAAAGACATACAAGTAACATTAAAAGGACTGACTAGTTGTATTTATACATTTAGAAACACACACACACACACACACACACACACTCCACTGCCACTGTCGCCGCCACCACCACCACCACCAATAATTAAAGAAAAAGAGGCCATGGATTTAAGAGAGAACAAGAAGGGTATATGGAAATCTGGAGAAGCTGGAGGTGAAAAGGGAAGGGTAGACCATTATTGTAATTACATTATAGCCTCTAAAACCAAAATTACTTTAAAAAGAAGTGAAGCAGTGCCTCTAACGCTGCCATGCTTTTCATTGCCTGCGTCTCTTGCACGCTATACCACATTCTGCCTGTCAGCAACTCAGTCTGCCCAGGACGTGGACTTAGAACCACACATTCACCGGGACCAGTGGTTTGGGGTGAACGTAAGGAGAGGACAAGGATGCATACAATGTTTTTTTAAATTCTTGCCTCTGTTGATAGACACTGACTCTGGTTCCATCAGTTTGCTTGTGAACAGCGCTTCAGGGGATGGGGATGTTCAAGTGTCTCTGTGATAGATACACCCAGGAGTGCTATAGTCGAGTGATGTGCTGCATCTGTGTTCAGATGATTGAGAAACCGTCATGAAGAAACCAGAAGCAGTTCTGTCTGGGAGGACGGAGGGGACCACTGGAGAAGGGACAGGGGCAAAGAGGAATGCAGAAGGGCATGATGGGGCATGGTCCAAGAACACTCTGTAGTTGTGTAAAACCCAGAACTGTGTACAATGAATGTAAACCAATTGAAAAGGAAGGGAAAAGCAAGGGAGAGCAAGAGGTAGGAGGTGGGTGTGAAAGACAAGCAGGAGGCTTTATTTTAAAGAAGTGAGGGCAGAGGGCATCTGCATGAGGAGGCTACAGAGGGCTTCTTACAAGCCTCGGAGGTGACTCATTGTAGATCAACTTCCAGCTTCTCTACCCTTCCCTCTAGAAAGACAAGTTTCTCCCAAAGAAAGACCTTGTACTTTCTACCCTGGGGTAACCTGGGATGCAGCTGCCGTCCTCGGCTGGATATTAGTGGCGTCTCGCACTTCCCGACACAAAGCAGCTTCTTTCTTATTCCCAGTCCAAGAAGATCTCACCAGGTCTGAGATCCAGTTCTTAGAACTGGGAAAAAAAAACTCAGCCTGTCATCCTCCAGCAGTTCTCACCTCTGCAACAGCATGGGTTTACTCAAGGGTTAAAATAGCTTTATGAAAGCATACTCTGCATATAAGAACCTATGCATTTACAGTGTTTAATTCAATGAATATATTGGTGTGTGTGCATCTATGACAATTCCTATTGGCTGTGTGACACTTCAGGTTCTCCGGTCTTGTCTAGTATTATGTGGAAGTAAAATTATGTATTCTTTTTTTTTTTTTTTGCTTTACTTGTTTCATTAGGCATAATTACTCTGATATTCATTCATGTTGTATCAACTTCCTTTTTGTTGCTTTGTAGTATTCTATTATATCATTATTCCACAAATTGTCTACTTATTTAATGGTTAGTGGAGGTTTGGGTTGTTTAAACTTCTTATTGAAATTCAATTTCTTATTGAAATACAGTTTCCATGAACAATGAGCAAGTCCCAGGATGAACTAATGCATTCCATTTTCTTGAGTGAATTTTTGGGAGTGCAGTGAATAAATCTGTTGATAGCTTCTTTATTTAATGTGTGTGTGTGTGTGTGCGTGTGTGCGTGTGTGTGTGTGTGTGTGTGAGAGAGAGAGAGAGAGAGAGAGAGAGAGTGTCAAGTCAGCTTTTATCATTATTTACATACTTCCTAGAAAAAAGAATGAAGAAGATAGTTCAGGGCTATATGAAAATGAATCCAGGGTTGCACACCTCACTTTGTCTACAAATAGCTGTGAGAAGAGCAGGCAGAGCGACTTTTACTGGCCAAATGTTCTTTTGCTGACATAGTCATGGGCTGTCTGGAAGCATTCTAAGGTGGCAGGAGCAGAAGATCTTTTTGTGGAAGTTACACCTCCACCCTTTGCATCTATAGGAGCTGGTGCAGGTGCAGGTGCAGGTGCAGGTGCAGGTGCAGGTGCAGGTATGGGAGCTATGAGTATTGCAAGAGCCATTGTGGTGAGGCTTGAGATGCAGGGGTAGGAGATACCAGAACACAGCTAGGCTGAAGGAAGGTGTAGAGTGGTCAACTTTTATAGAACATGCTAAACTTTCTCCAAAGCAGCGGGGTCACTTACATTGCCACCATCATTGGTGTTCTCCTTGCTTTTCCTTCTCACTAGCACTTGACTGGGACCACCAGGTCATTCTTCAGTGACAGGGTCCTGAGCAGAAGGGGGATAGGGGAATCAGAGATAAAGAAGATAGAACAGGTGAGTTCAGAAGATCTTTCTCAAGCTATGACTTATGCCAAGCAAACTTATTAAGAAGTACAGCATCTTATTTATATACTGTTTGCAGGGGAAAATGGGACTGAGTCAGTGGAAAGCTAGCATACAATGGGACAAAGTCAAAGGCCTAATCAAGTACAGTAACACAAGGGGAACACAGGATATCTCAAGTGCATCACAGGCTGAACCCACAGTGGTCTTGGGAATGATAACTCCAGTTTCTTCAGGGGGAAATGCCAAGTTCCCAAGAACGGAAACCTTAACTCCTTTGAGGCCCTGGTCTGCCCCTGGGCAAGGACAAAGAACTAGGTTCCTTTTTTCTGCCCATCAGGAGCCCCGAGAAAGCCTTGTATGGGTTCAGCTATCCACAAATGCTGTGGTCAGCCAAGTCTGGAGACTCTAACAGGCAAAGCAGCATTCTACTATTATGATCCGTACATCCCTAACCATTAGTAATTGTTTTACTTCTACATTATCTATAGCTCTTCTTCTGTCCGGTTTTAAATTAGATTGTTTTTTATTGAGATTTGACTTTCTTCTGCATTCTGGATATAAGTCTTTTGTCAGGTATGAGATTTACAAATATCTCACCTCTGTCTGTGCCTTGTATCTTTGTTTTCATTCTCCTGTCCTTTAAAGAGTAATGCTTTTGATTTTGATGAAGCCCAATGAAATCCACAGGAGTATACAAGGTCTTTGGGAAAATGAACTCAGAATAGCTACATCCAGCTTGTACCAAAGGAGATAGAATCAAGAAGAAAAGAGTCTGTGGCATGCTCAGAAATTTATAGGAAAGACTCAAGCCGAGAAAACCATCCAGCTGCAAAGACATACTACCTTACATGGATGAGGAAGGATAACTCAGAGAGGAACTGAGAGCCCAAATTATAGAGCCAAGAACCATGGAGGATCCAAGGGACTTCCAACATCCAGTAAGCCAGATTTTATAATTGCTGAGGCTTAGTCATTCCTTTGTGCCTCCCAAATTTCTTCTTCTTGAACAGGAATGTCTATAGTAGTTATGCTATGCCAGGATCTCTATTGTAGCTTGGAGTATGTCTGTGAATGCTATGCTGAGACTACTATTGTTATTGGGTATGTGGGGATGGGAAACTGTTCCTTTAACTTCACAGATCTATAGATGACAGGAAGCTGTAGTTGAGGTGCTATATGTCAGTAATTGTACCCAAGGCCATTGAGCCATGTGTGCACTTGATTGAAATGACAAAAGTCTGGACTTTAGGCCAATATTGTTATGGGAAGAGATATGTGGGTCCTAGGGAAGATTCTGTATTTTGCATGTGGGGAAATTCACGAATTATTTGAGGCCAGATTTCCTAGGTATATTTTACTGTTATGTCTTTCTCAGCATTGGGATGGGAGAAATCATTTGCTGAGTTTGTGTAAAAGGTAGAACAGGGAGTCAAGTGACACGGAGAAGCAATGTAGGAACAGTGGCCTTGGTGCAGAGTCCTAGGGATCCATGTTGACCAATAATACTCAAATGCGGTCATTCATTTGTTTGCTGGGTTCTGTGTTTGCTTCATCCTTCTGTTACCTGTCTGTGCGTGTGTCTATACAATTCATGTACAGAAACCTAGAAACAGACTGATGGTATTTGGAGATGGGTCTCGATAATTAGTTCAGAAAGTTGGAGACTTTGTGACTAAGACTGATACCATTGAAAGGTAGGTGATCCAGAAAGCAAATTTCTTCTCTCGCATTTTTCACCACAGGAAGATGCTTTCTCAAATCAAGAAGACCCTCACCAGAACCTGTTGGTACTCAATCAGAGTTTTTGGCTCTGAAACTATGAGTTGTGTAAGTCACCCATTCTATGGTGTTTCGTTACAGCAGCCAAGACTAAACCCCAAGCCTTGAGCCTTTGGAAGCCTGGTGAACATCTCCTGCACGTGTCTGCCTTCAATCTGCTTTCCCTTGCCTGGTAATGACCTTACCATTTTCTTGTGAAAATTCTCAAGCACCTAGTCAGCCCCAGTCCTCAGTTCCAGTCACCATGTGATCCTGGTCTGGCCCATCATTGTACTACACTGAGGTCTACGAATGTAAGCAAGTTAGTCCAAATGAACTCAGTTGTGGGAGGTTGGTTTTGGATAACTTCAGAGAAAAACTTGTCTGTCTCTGGGACACTAGGCTTGGCATGCTGTGGCCTCCATTTGGAGAATCCACCCAACACTAATGCAGGCAAGAGAAGCAGAGGAATGTCCAACTCCTACACATGGACCACGAAACATCCCTCGGCCAACTAAAAAGATAGTTTTTAGTTAAAAATACTGTCAGCTGATCAAAGAAGGAAGGGTGAGTGTTTAAGGTTTTGTGTCTGTGAAGCCTGGAATTTGCTGCTTCTCTCACTGAGGCTCAGAAAGGGTCACTTAATGTAAAGGGATGCACAGGAAGGAAATGGCAATAGAAGAAATGGGATTTTGTGTCAGTTTCCTTGTGTGGGATATCAAGGCCTGCAAAGCAGTATTTCTACAACATTTCTGGCCAGCTCTCTGCCTTGACTAAGAGCTATCAGTCTCAACTGCTTGAAGAAACAAAATGGACCATAAATGACTCTTAAGGACATGTTGCTCTACCCATAGATCAGTGTATCATTCAGCCCTCATTAGAGACACTTCCTCCTGCAGGACATGTGGAATTAACGCAGAGACCAACCACTGGACAATATGTACTGAGTGAGGCTTGGAGACTCTCCGTCCTAAATGAGAGGCCTTCATCACACTCAGTCCCTGAAGGTTTAGGGAGCTATGTAGATGAGGAGATGGAAAAATTGTAAGAGTCAGAGGTGGTGGATGATTCCGAGGAACAGTGTCTTCCAAACCCAAGAGGACTGATCCACATATGAACTCACAAAGACCGTGAAGCCCACCCAAGACCTGCATAGGTTCAAACCAGACAAAATCCTGGCACTGAGAAGAGAAAGTGGATCCAAGTAGAGTCCTAGCCCTAACCAAGAAGCTATTTTACAAGTGATGTTTGCTGGGAACGGGAAAATTCATTTTCTTTAGTGGAGTTTCACTGGGCATATCAGCAACATTCTGGGCAGGCACAGGAGTAGTTAGCCAAGACAAAACAGACTCTTTTTTTGGAGGGGTTTTTGTTTTGTTATTTATTTATTTATTTATTTATTTATTTATTTATATTTTTTGTTTTTTTGATTTTCATAATTTTGGGAGGGAGGGAAGGAGGGAGGGAAAGAGAGAAAGAAAACCTAAACTTGGGTGGGTTTGGATGTGGGAACAATCCGGAAGGAGTGACCGAAGTATATCGTATAGAAGAAAATTCCTTAATAGAAAAGAAGCAAGCCTTTAAAAAAAGGGGAAAGACCCCTCCCCCTCCTCAATGCTGTTCCCTCATTGAGAGGCCAGGAAAAACATAAATGAAGACCTGAGGTCTCTTTTCTGCTATGATGTCTCCTTTTTCATTTTAGTCCTCTCCTCTGGCTTATCCATGCCTGCTGGTATTTGTGGATGCTGTTTGTGATTTTTCATTGTGAACTAAAGACACTGGAGGTTTAGCCAGATGCCAAGTAGGACCATAGACTTGAGGGTCCTTAGTCACTAGTCATCTGGGGTTTCCTTCCCATTTTCAAATTGCCCAGTATGAAGTTTTTCTTTTCCCCACCTCAAGTGCATTGGCTGACCCTTTCTCTGTATGAACAAATCTCCATGGCAGTTGTGACTATTCAGTTTAACGAGTTAACTAATTAATTAAAACACAGCCATCTCTTTCTCTAAAGTGTCAGCTTTAGACACTTAGGAAAGGCTCTGCCTCATTTACTTCGCTATCTCAAATAGAGGAACTCTGAAAATATTGTTGGATAAATGAATGGCACAGAGGAACAGTGCTGCTGATAGTTCATGCTAGAAAGAAATCACCTCAGTGATGCTCTGGGTCTTGGCAGGGCTTTCTTTCACAGGCATGTACATTTGTCAAAGCCCATGGGACAGTACATTTAAAATTCATGCAATTCACTCTATGTAAATTCTACCTAGAAAAAAAGTACTATAAATAAACCTTGGACTCCACTTAATGATAATCGTGATCAAAATGTTTTGGAAAAAAGTATACAGATATCTGCAACTTAGCTTGGGATGCACCACGAGAGCAGAATGACCAAAAGAGGGGTGGTTAAATGGACATAGAAATGGATATAGAAAATTGTTCATTGTTAGAATCTAGATAGTGGCTATGCAAGTGTATATTCCTTCACAATTTTCTTAACTTTTCTATATGTTTAAAAATGTTTATGATAAAAAATTTGGAAATATGATAGAAATCATCAAGGAGAACTCATGGTTCAATTTTGGTATTCGGCTGCACCTAAAGATAGCTTAACTCCGTGTAGGTTAACTAACTACTTGACCCCACAGGAAGTCTTCTGAGAAGCCATATTAGGTATACCTAGTTGCAAAACAAAAACTCAGCAGCCTCAGCGCTTGCTTTCACAGCCTCTTCCCCTACCACCCTGGTCCTCCCCCCTTGTCCTTGTGTAAGGGGCAGCTGGGCTGGAAGAGTTGTAGATGCACCCCATTCTCCTGCTGAGTTAGTGCTTTAGCTCTCTGCTTTTATCTCTTGAAAATCTTTTACAGGGGCTCCTGTCCTTTTCAGAGAGCCAAAAATGGGGGAAAGGCCTAGCACAAAATATTCAAAGCTCTGGCTTGGAATTACAAAGGGAGAGCTGGGACATTTTGTATGAAAAATGTTTTCTGGAGGGAATGAATTATCTCTTTCCTCTCAAAAACAGAGGTTAAAAAAAAAAAAACAAACAAAACCCAAACAGAAGACAACAAATGTTTTCTTTGGAAAGTATTTTTTCTTTTATCACCATCCTCTCTTCTTCGTTTATTATTGGTAGGAAATACCATTATAAAAAATAAAGCGTACCCACACTCCCTCCCCTTAACACACCAAGTGCATGTATTTGGCTGTCTTTGGACTGCAATATTTAGAAAAAAAAATTAGGTAGCTACAGAATGCATCCTTTCCATCCCTATAAACCCCGAGTAAGCACTCTTTCAGCTTCCAGTCAGTATTTAATCAGCATACCATAACTTTTATGGGGCTGAAATGAAATGCTTCTGAGATACTAAATTTCAAGTGTTGCTGTAAACTTTGGTCATCCGGGTTTGATTTACATATGATGGGCCCATCCACTGTGATGATGGAGATAATGATGATTGCTGGTGTTGATCATCCGGGAAAAGGCACACACATACGCTTATCCACCAGCATAGTCCCTATCTGCTTTGTGTCTTTAGCATAGAGTAGAGAAAGTGAATAGCAATGGCGAGTCACAACTTTTATCTGTCAAAAACAAGCAGAGAGTACTTGACTTTCAAGCAATATCAGTGCACCAGTTAGGGAGCTTCTGTTTGAAAGTCACACGTGTGCCTAGAGAATGAAGAAAAGTGAATAATTCATGTCTAGGCACAGGGAAGGTCACACTGGGTAAGGCTCAGGTTTTACTGCTTTGTAATTCTTGCTGTTTTGACTTCATCATTGAGCTGTCTTTTTTCCTCATGGTGGTAGAATGTCTGGGATCTTTTAGACCTCCCATTACTAGAGTAGGAGAGAGTGCTTTTGACAGAGGAATTCCAACGGAAGTTCTGAAGCTCGTTTTGATTGAGGTCATGAGGTCTTGTGACCCTCCAGGTATGAATCATTTGTTCAACTCAAATTGTGTGCTCTATCCCTGAAGACAGAGTCTGGTGTTTGTTTCCTGTTGTTCCATGGGTCCCCACTTGAAAATAGGGGTGTATTGAGAAGACAGAAGGATACTGGAGAAGATATTACAAATGATCAACTTTTACTTGTGACTTCAATGAAGCTAAGTTTCCACAGTAAAAACCAAATGACTAAGGCCAGACCTTATGTTCCCGTGTGTGTAAAACCACAAATCAAACAGACTTAATGAAAACAGGCAATGGTAGGGTTCTGCCCTCTCCTCTACCACCCCAATTCAACAGAGTAGCACCTTTTTGAGTATAGTTTTCTTACCAGAATGCCATTACCCTGTATCTATCTTAGGTTTACTGGTGAATTTGCAATAATAAGTTCATAGGTCAATGCATATAGAAAGAAGTTCAATCCAGGAATGGGGACATGGCACATAAAGAGAGGGAGGAACATTCAATATCTGTCAAGGAGACCTAATGGTTACTGATTAACAGATCAGTTGGGCAGTTAAAAACACTGGATCGCTGCTGCTTTCTCCTCTCAGTTTTCTTTTAACAGAATATACTGAAAGGGGAGAGTGGAAGATGGGAGAGAGCTGCAACAGCTCTCCCATGCAACAACAGGTAGAAATATTTGGGGAAAAGGTGAGGGAATAGAAAAATCCCTGGAGGGCTGGAAAGATGGCTCAGCGGTTAAGAGCGCTGACTGCTCTTCTAGAGGTCCTGAGTTCAATTCCCTGCAACCACATGGTGGCTCACATCTGTAATGGGATCTGATGCCCTCTTCTGGTGTTTCTGAAGACAGCTCTAGTATATTCATATAAATAAAATAAATAATCTCAGAAAAGAAAAATTTGTGGCTCAGGAGAAGCTAGAAGTTAATACAGGACTCCAAAAAATTGCAATTGGTTTGGACTCTGTGGGTTCTCCATTCTGCCAATCAACAAAAACAAATAACCCAAAACCACCACCAACAACAAAAACCCAGGCTATGGAAAGACCCTTCAGATGGAAACTCTGTGTCCTAAGTCAACTTGCCTGGGCTACTGCCATATATATGCCATCAAACAGGATGCTCTGCCTTCTTGCCTTTAAAGACAATATTCCTTTTCTCTGTTTACAAGTCCCTAAGGAGAAGACAAAGTCTGGAGAGTGAGAGAGTGGAAGAAAACAAGGGTTATAGCTTCAAAAACTGGCGGATGTTCAGTGAAAACATTTGGCTGAGTGAATGACGGATGGGTTGGAAATTCATCGCTGTCTCTGTCTCTGTCTCTCTGTGTGTGAAGAAATTTGAGAGATGTTGCTGGCTGGGTGTTGATCCAGTCTTCATGGACAAAGCAGGGCAGACAGGACTCCACCTCCACCCTGCTCCTTTCTACTTAAAGTTATACTTGCCCCTGGTGTCTCATGTGTGTGTTGCAGGGTGGACTGGGGAGTCCGAGCTTGACCTCTATCAAATCAGCCAGACTGGAGCAAAGGGAGGAGTGGCAGGAAGCTGTGCACCCTGGACTTCCCCTTTCTATGGTATCTTCCCTGGAGTGGGCCAAGGCATATTGGTTCCTTGATCTCGTTTATTTGAAGTCTCGTGGGGAATGGCCTCAGAAGTATGAGTGTGAAATTGTCTTCAGTCTTTCCAATCAGATTCCCACTGGGAGCGTTGGGTAAAAAGCTCCTTCTGGGGTGTTGAGGAGTCAAGTGGGGAGCCTAAGACTTGTCTGGGGCTGAGGCAGTGAAGGAGTTGAATGTCTAGGGCAAATTCAGGGACTGCAAGAGTGGTTAGTGACCTCCCTAATGGGAAGATCAATTTCAGCAGATGTATCTGGGGACTGTGATTATCTCCGCATTATCAATCTTGAGTAAGTGAAGGTTGGCTTCATTATGCAAGCCAAAGAACCTCCCATGACAGGTATGATTTTTCTGTAGGAGTGAAGCAGACTTCTGGAGTCAAGGGCTTGTGAGAAAGTGAGATTTTGAGATATGTCTCTGCACTTAAGATTTAGAAGGAATATTTTGGGATCTAACGGACTAGGGGATTATCAACTGCACTGTCTTGGGAAAGCCCTATGGAGGATGTACACCACCAGGAGAAGGTGAACAAAATCGGTTCCACAGAAATACAGCTAGGCGATCCAGCTTTTACTCAGGTGTGTTTTATTGTGTGCAACTAGCCACAGCTGGACATACCTCCAAATGTCCCTTTTGGGAGTGAGGTAATAACAGGAGAACAGAGAGAATGAAAGCAGGAGTCAGGAGTTACATGGATATTCTATAGGTTCGTCTAAACATGGAAGTTACTGCAGACTCACAAGCAACCTTCAGCTGTCACTGGATCTGGTGGGTATGCCATTTACTCAGATTGAGGATTGGGGAGATAGCTCAGTGGGTAGGAATGCTTCCATCATGAGGACCTGACTTTCAATCCCCAGCTCACATGTAAGATGCAAAAGCATGACCATATGTGTTTGTAAGTTCAGTGTTGTGAGGTGAGCAGAGACAGAAGCTTAATTGGAGCATGCTGGCTACCAGCAGAGCTTCAGGCTCAAGACAGATCCTGTGTGAAAGGAAACAGTGGAAAGGGACAGGCTGGAGGACCGAATGCTCCTCTCACTTTCAGCCATGCACTGGTCTAGCCTCTGCATACACCTGTATACACATATATAGAAAGTTATTTCAGGATGGGGAGTCAAACTATCCTGATTTCACAGCGTAAACGTTCAAAGTAAGCGGCAGTGGTGGCACACGCCTTTAATCCCAGCACTTGGGAGGCAGTGGCAGGCAGATTTCTGAGTTCTAGGCCAAACTGGTCTACAGAGTGAGTTCCAAGACAGCCAGGGCTACACAGAGAAACCCTCTCTCAAAAAAAACAAAACAAAACAAAACAAAACACCCCCAAAAAACCAAACCAAAACAAAACAAAATAAAAGTTCAAAGCAACCTGTGTTCTATTCCCTTTAGGTTGATACTATGCACAATTGAATCTTGATTATTATATTTGTTAATGCATTTTTTAATAACATTGTCTTCCTTATGTTGGTTTTCTCTTAACAATATAAATTTCTATTAACGTTTAAATTTTAAATCATGATTACTGTGGGTCTGCATTCCTCCCTGCTGGGGTGTGGAGCATGCTGCTTGGGAGGCAAAACGCAGGGGGTGCTTGACTGCATCTCCCTGCACTGCCACCAAAGCACCAGGATGTGGTAGGCGGAAGTTGGAGTTCCCTGACTCCCAAGCACCCAGTCACTGCTAGAGTGCTGCACAGGATTGGGGTCGTCGGGCCGCGATGAGGCCAGGACCTGGTGCTTCCAAATTCCTGGACATCCAGGTGCCACTGACTCCTGAGGAGTTGGGAACAGAGCTAGAGACCCAAGGGCTGAGGACAGCGACTACCACAGGGGGCCTAGCTCATCAGTGAAAGATCTTAGCTTGGCAACCATGATGGCGGTTTGTCTGGGAGTGTAGAGAAGCTTTCTACAGGAGACTTAGGCAGTGGCTCTGGAGGCAAAGGCCTTCTCCATGGTCCCCATGGCTGTTCTGATGGTCATGACCTGAAACCTCTAAGGCCACAAAGGCAAAATAAACCTTTGATGTCTTTAAGTCGACTATATCAGACATTAGATATACTAATATAAAGTTAATGCACCCACCCCATCTATAACATTACATGAAATTCCATTTAAGATATAGAAAGTCATTTGAGAATATTTGTCTTAGTTTCCCATTGCTGTGAAGAGACACACAACTCATAAACGAAAGCATTTAATTGGGCTTGCTTACAATCTCAGAGGCTTAGTTCATTTTCATCATGTCAGGAAGCATGGTGGTGTACAGTCAGGCATGGTGCAGGAGACACAGCTGCAGTTCTATCTGGAGATCCACAAGCAATGGAAAGAGAGAACCACTGGGCCTGGCTTCGGCTCTTGAAACCTCAAAGCCCATCCCTAATGATCCACACACTTCCTCCAACAAGGCCACACCTACTCCAACAAATATTGCTACTCCCTATGTATCAAATATATGAGCCTATTGGGGGGCATTCTATTCAAACCACGACAGTGCTCATGCCAATTAGTGTTTATGTTCAATGCCCTGGGATCTCCTGGAACAGTTAGGACTTCATTGGGATGTGCTGTAGCAGCAATCATAACTCCTAGTGACTTAACAAACGTAGTGCCATTTCTTAGGACTGGTGAGATGGCTCAGGAGATAGAGCCCTTGGTGTGCAAGCATTGGGAGCCTGAGTTCTTAACTCCAGCACCTGCGTGAAAGTCCCACATGTGCCAGTAACCATAGTGTCAGGGATATAGAGACAAGAGCTTGCTGGGTAACCAGTCTTGTCAAAATGGTGAGTTCCAGGTTCAGTGAGAGACCCTGTGTCAACAAACAAGGTGGAGCACAGTAGAGGAAGACACTTGACATTTGCTTCTGACTACACACATGCATGCCCAGGAGAGTACACCTGCACATACATGCAAGCAACATCTCAGTATCATTTCTTGGCTGGGCTGCCTATCAAGTCTAGCTCATGTTGTCCCTTTTCCTGGAATCCAATGGTAAGGGCAGCCCTTGCTGGCAGACAGCCAATCCTCCAATAGAAAAGAGGGATCCCAAGTTCCCACCTAGAAGTACTGTAGTTCACACTTCACCAGATGACGCAAATCATCTGGCCACCTCAGACTCCACAGTGAGGTGGAATCTCAGTTTTGCTGTGCACCTGGAAGCAGAGTTCTACTTCTCCCCCTCGCCCTCTCACGTTGCCTTCTGGGTAAAAAAACACAAGCGCCATCAAACTCTTTTACATGCATTGCAAACTTGGGCACCCGAGGCAGATGTATGGCTTTGGGCAAGCCATGTGATAGAATTCTTCCTAATAATACCGTGGGGTTGTTTTGAAGATTAAAGCAGAAAAATGTTTTTCTCTTTCTTATGTACATTTAAAAAAAAAAAAAGAAAGAAATGAGGACACATTGTGTGTGTATGTGTGTGTGTGTGTGTGAGAGAGAGAGAGAGAGTGAGAGAGAGAGTGTGTGTGTGTTTGTGTGTGCATGTGTGTGAATATAAAATTTTACATGGTGCTTTTAAGGTTAACCTTATTTCATAAACATTTCCACAAGTTATTCTAAATTTCTTGTAGGCACCCTTTTTATAGTAGGGTAACATTGCAGGGCACAATCTAAAATATAACACACATTTCTACATGAAAGGGCATTTTGCATCTGTAAAGGTTCCCAGTTTGCAGTCAGTCCTCATCATCTAAATAGCTGCCACTTCATTAAGGGAAGCCGTGGAAACCCAGGCTGGAATCGCCCCCAACTGTTCCCTGGTGAGATGAATCGACTTTCCCACTGAGGACCATGGGCTCCAGCTCACATTCACTTCTCCAAGTCCAGGTTTGAGGGGACTTTTTCTTGAAGAACACTGAGTGCTCAGTGCTGTTTTCTACATTGCGAAAGCCCATGTAGGTTTTTAAAAATTGCATTCGCCAAAAGAAATGGATAAATTGAACGTTCTCAAGAGAAAACTGCAGTTACAACAGCGTGAGCATCAGGGACCTGGGACCTAAGGAGTGGAAGGAAGACTATAACCCTTGAACATCCTCACAGGACCCTGAATATGATCAGGGGAATCAATACACCTCATGATCCTGACCATGTACCATGGGCCATGAATTTGAAAGCCCCTAAGGGCTGGGTCCTTAACAAAGCACTATAATTTTTGTAAACATTCTTAAACATTATTTTTTTTTCTGACCTTAATTGTCACTCCCTATGTCTCTGACTCAGAGGAAATTTAAATATCTGAGAAGGATGTAAATAATCCTCCTTTAGTTCATTTGTTATCTCATTCATTCTTTGAAGCATGAATGAGGGCCCTAGGCTGAGAGAGAGCCAGTCTCTGGCCTCAGATGCTCACTGTCCACAGGTGATATAAAAGGAACTGACATGACATCTATTACATAGTGGTTTAGTTTATAACTGGGCACTGTGGGGGGACACAGAAAAGGACACTGTGGCCAGCCTGGGAATGTGAGGGAAGGCTTCCACAGAGGGGGCAGTTGGGCTAAGGCTAAGGACAGAGGTTGTGAGCATTTTGTATTACAAATCCCTAGACACCTGTCAATCCAAAGAGGAACCCTGGTTTCCTGGTCTTCTGTCAAGGAGGGGATCCCAGTGAGATAGCTGACCCTTAGTAAAGAAGTTTAAACTGATGTGCTACAGGTGGGTTGAAGGCAGGTAGTTGTAATTTCTGGGTGCTCACAACACTGTGTGTAGGGCTGACAGGTTTTCAGAGGCCTTCCAAAGTGTCTGAGACATTCTCAATTTTGGAATTAAAATAGTGAAACAAGCACCTCCCTCCTGTCTAATAAAAATGAATTTATGTGTAGTTTATGTAATTCATATATAATTTTACTTTATTAATAATTTATACAAACTTATGTATTTATGCACAATTTATTCAGTTTACCAGTGGGTTACACAGCTGATTGCACATGTTAAGCGGGAGATGATGTGTCTCAGTCACAAAAGCCAGGAGCAGATGCCCAGCAGGCACGGGACCAGGGCTTGAGCCTACCTCTCTTCTGATAAATATGAGATTTTGGTCAGCTTACTCATCCTCTGAAATTGAAGTTTTCTCTTTTGACCAGCAAGGATAAAGCTGTCCACACTGGCTGCCTTTAGAATGGTTGTGGAGCAAGCCAGATAACAGATGTCGACATGCTTTGTAAGGCATCATGCCCTATACGAAGGCCAGCCATCTTGCCTGGCTCCACTCCAGCCCCAACTCGGCAGGCAGGTGGCTTTTCTCACTGCAGACTTCTGATGGATGCTCCTCTTCCCTGTCGGCAGTTTCATCTCCCCTAATGTAGGGGAATCGACACAGGGGATGGTTATTCTGGACTCCGTTCTGACCAGCCAGAGGGAATGAACAGGTCTGTGCTATGGAATAGATACATGAGGCTATTCAATTCATAAAGCAACTCACATGCATCACTTCCCTTCTTCTCCAAACAACCCAAAGAGGAAATTGAGGTCTGCTCATAATTGTATACTGAGGGCTGAGGAGACACATCTCAAATCAGGGTGCCTGATTCCACATCCTTGCGTATTCCTGAATGCTCCCTGGGAGAATATGAAAAACAAAACCAAACAAACAAAAAACCCCAAAGCCAAAAACAATCCCAGAGGTAGTCATGGGTTGAGGAAAACTATCCATCCATCACCCTTCAGATTCCAGGGACTGACAGACTATGGTTTTTTTCCCCCAATGGGATTATGGGAAAAGTAGAGAATGTTGCTAGCAAGTCTAAGAAGTAAAAAGACTTGACTATTTTTCTTTGATGGCAGATGGACTTTGCTCAGGATCAAGAAGAAGAAAGGCCTGAAACTAGAACCTATGATGTTATGTCAGCTTTGAACAGACGGAGATGCAGGACTTTGGGGTCGGGCGTTTCCAGAGTACAAATCTTGCTGCTGTCACCATTGTGTCTGTGGGGAAGTCATTTAACTTCCTGTAGCCTCAGTTTTGTCCTACCTATAATGAAATAAAATAGGTTAGCTAATGCATGGCAGACTTCTGGCTCAGTGGCTGGCACGTGACAAGCATCCAACAAAAGGAGACCGTTATCCTTCCAGCACCAACAGAACGGAGGCCATCTGAGGTGTGCTGTAGACAGAATACTGTGTTTCCTCCAAATTCACATGATGGTGAAGTTGAGACCTTTGGGGTAGTTAGATCCAGGGGTCAGTCTACCCTGGTTAGTGCAAGAGAGCCAAAGATCCTTCATTCATGTTTGCCATGTGAAGAGAGGATGAGAAGAATCTATAGCCAATAAGGTGGCCTTCCCTAGACCCCGAGTCTGCCAGCACCTTGACCTTAGACTTGCCAGTCTCTAGAATTTTGAGCAATTCACTTCTGTTTATTAAGTTACCCTCATGGAATTTTTGTTATAGTAGCCTGGATGACACCCTGGGTAGGCCTCTACCTAAAACAGCAACATGGACACTCAGCTGCGCTGCCGGATGTGGAATGGGGGCTGTCTAGAGAGTCATACATCTTATACCTCCTGGCTCCTGGCCTGGTGCTCTGTGAAAGCTTCCCATGAAGCAGTGCTCATTCTCTTCTGCTCTCCTCACTCCCTAGAACACAAAGTGTGTGTGCAGTGACTCTTGCACATGGCACAGTGACTTTCTCAGGTGCCCGCCCCACAGCAGGTATACTGGCTGGGTTTGTGTGTCAACTTGACACAAGCTGGAGTTATCACCGAGAAAGAAGCCTCCCTTGAAGAAATGCCTCCATGAGATCCAGCTGTAAGGTATTTTCCCAATTAGTGATCAAGGGGGTAGGGCCCCTTGTGGGTGGTACCATCCCTGGGCTGGTAGCCCTGGGCTCTATAAGAAAGCAAGCTGAGCAAGCCAGGGGAAGCAATCCAGTAAGCAGCATCCCTCCATGGCCTCTGCATCAGCTCCTGCCTCCATGTTCCTGTCCTGTGAGTTCCTGTCCTGATTCTTTTTGGTGATGAATGGAAATGTGGAAATGTAAGCTGAATAAACCCTTTCCTCCCCAGCTTGCTTCTTGGTCATGATGTTTTGTGCAGGAATACAAACCCTAACTAAGACAGCAGGTTAGTATAGGGTTAGGTACCTGAGGCAGAGTCTTTAACCTACTGTCTTCCAGGTGTGATGCTAAGTAAGTGATCTAACCTCTCTGTTTTGTAGTTTTTGTCTATTAAATGGAGTAATGGTATCTATTACACAGACATGAGTCTAAATGAGTTAAGTAAGTTCACACATGTAAGACTTAATACAATGTTTATCATAAAGTAAGTACTATCGGGGTATTATGGTCACCACAATTTACTAGCTGTTTTTCTGCCTCCATCTGTCTCCCCCAGAATTTATGAGGCCATAGACACTGGAATAATCTTCCAACATTGGTTTTTGTATTGTAATCTCTTGCCTTAAGTTATGTGGTGCTGTTCCTGTTGCCTGTAGGTTGACATCTGACTGTCCATCTATAGGTGAAGAATCCTACTGTCTTCCAGGCCTCTTGTACATTCCAGTCATCCTCCTGTGCTGACATCCTGAGAACCAAGTCATTGGCTCGGATGTGAAATATTCTCAGACCCCACTTGGCTTTAGTAACTTTTCTTCCCATTGTCTTTTTTTTTTTTTTTTAAAAAAAAAACTGGGTAATAGTGATATTTATTCTCATATAGGGTTTGTATTTTTTTATGTCCTTACTAATTTGAACATGAGCTGGAAGTAAAAAATTTAGACATGTATAGTTAGGGTTTGTTGTTATTAAGTAATATATCTTACTTTTAGTGTAGTGATATTCAAAGTAAAGTCTGAAGCCCATTAGTACATAGAAAATTGTGCAAATATGTAGCCTAGCCTCTAAATGCTAATTTCTAGGATGGACTCAGATTGGAGGTGCCTTGGCATACTTTTGACATGTATGAATTTTGAGATGTACAAGATGAAATTGATTTAGTCTTTCTGATTTTTATTATTGTGAAGAGTCTGTGATGAATCTGGCAGGACAATGCTTCTACTTTTGCTTAGCATAAAAGAGTTATGAAAAGAATGGCCCTAGTAGCACAGTGATTTATCAGTACCTTGACCGAGAGAGAACAACATATATGACCCAGGAAAAGTCCTGCTCTTCCACTCAGTTTGCACATTGGTAAAATATGAATAAGTACTCAAAAGGGTGCAGGGAGTCCAACCAGTTAGTCAATGTTCTACTGGTTAGCTTTATGTCAATGTGACATAAGCGAGAGGCATCTAAGAGGAAGAAAGCTCAGTTGAGAAAATGGCTCCATAAGACATGGCTGTAGCCAAGTCTATAGCCATTTTCTTAATTAGTGATTGATGTGAGAGGTCCCAGACTATTGTGGGTGGTGGTCCTAGTTTCTCTGAGAAAGAAGGCTGTATCAGTGAATGAAAATGGCACCCATAGGCCCATAGGGAGTGGAACTATTAGGAGCTATGACCTTGTTGGAGTAAGTGTGGCCCTGTTGGAGAAATTGTCACTGTTTTCCCATTGTCTTAATGTAAATCTCTTCCCCATTTTGTATCCAATTTTTGTGTATACGATTTCTACAATAGGATCATGTTTTAAGATGTAAGCAATCATGGGAATAGTATTTGATACAGAGTTTAGGTGTGGGGAAGGGAAAACTTTGGAAACTGATACCTATACAGTCCCATCCTTGAGCCTTGGGTAGGGTCTTTGGTAATAATATACCCAAGAATGGGGCTGGGGAGAGACCACATGAAGAAAGAGATAGCCATATACTGCCCCACTGTGCTCAGGAATGGTCTGAGCTGGGCAACTCAAAGAGAAGAAAACTCCCAATTCCATTGACTGTGGTTGAAAGAGAAATGGTTGTCAAGTCCATCACATGAAAATGTTTACATTTTACAGATTCTGAATCTCAGGTTTAAACCAAGGGGCACACCCCAACAGACTAAGTCTACGAGTTCCCCTGAAGGACAGCTTTCCTCTCTGAATCTTAGAGAAAATCCTACAAAGCCCTATAGACTTATTGTGGGAGTTTGTTCTCAAGAATTAAAGAGAAGCAACCAAGGACTTAGTGATAGGAGCATTTATGATGGCGTGGTATTAGTTTAAAAATCTAAAAGCAGTCTCAAATGTTTAAGAATGAGTAACTATTTCAGAAAAAATATTAAACACACTGTGTTTATACTGGAATAGTTTGCACTCATTAAAGTCACATTGAAAATATTTTTAATAACACAGGATAATGCTAACATCATAGTGCAAACAGAAGAATGCTATACCTGGTAGCAAGTTTAAGATTAAGTGAGAGTGTGTGCCTGTGAGTTTGTCCCAACTTTCCAGTGAAAAACTTTCATCTTCAAGAAATATGGTGGAATTGTCAAGGGTTTGTGAAATAAACCTTAGAAATGGTGTAATATGTCACGGCTTTATATATTCTGTAAATGAAAGTATAGAAAACATTTTATTAAGATATAATACCATTGCCAAGTCCAAACTCCCACAATTCTGTATATTCACTGACAGATTGTAAGGAAATACACTAGACCATTAGTGCACACATCTCTGAAATGTGGGATTATAGATGATTTTAATTTTATTCCTTGCCTTTTTTCATTTTTTGACCTTTTTATTTGCTTTTTTTTTTTTAAAAAAAATAAGCAAGTACTGCTTTTCACATTGGATTATTATCATATTTTAATCTGAAAAGTTGAAGCCACATTACTTGGGGTTCTTCTCATCAATTTAGGTAAGTGGCCTTTAGAATACGCATTGTTTTCTTTCCTGGTGCATGATTCAAAGTCATGATCCTCTTCTGGTGTTGCTGGCAGTGTGTGATTAGCAGATCCTCTAGTTTCCCTAAACTGTGAGATTTCATCCATGTCTGGGTGGTGACAAACCATGTCCAGTTGTTGGACATGAACAGCAATGTGTGTGCACTATGCTTATCATGATATGTAGAAAGCAGGTTCCTGATGCTCCTATAATCCTGGAGACAGGTGTCTGGGACAGCAATATGCTAACAGGCCTGAAAGGTTTGAGTTCTGATCAGGAAGAAACACACAGGTCATTTTCCAAGGCAGCAAGCCCAGGCCAAGTGATACCTCTTCCCAGGACAGAAAATAGGCTTATTCAAGCCAGAAGGTAAGATGTCTCCCTTTGGCTTAAGTTGATGTCTTTCTAATGAACATTTCAGCAAAACTTTTCTTTTTTCTTCCTTTCAACAGTATTTTTCTTTTTTAAAAAAAAGTCCTGAATAACAGTATCTTAGATTATAGTCAGATTAGTTTGTAGAGAGTTTCACTGTCCCTCATAGTCTCTACACAGTCTTCACTGTGACCCCAGTGGCTCTGAGCACATTTGAAGCTCCTATGTTAGCCAGTGAGCTCCCTCAAACTGATAGTCTAGCTGCCACTAACTTCTTTAGAAACCTGCCAGTTTGAGAGCAATTCTGTCCCATGTTCAATGCATCTCTCTGCTCTTATCCTTAGGACAGTCAGGGCATTTGGGATGCTGCAGTCTCAGGAGACAGACATAGGACCTCAGAATCCAGTTTCTGAACTTAAGAAATCTTTCCCCACCAGTACCTGCATCCCCTCTTTTCCTGAAAATTTTAGAGACAGGGTCATTAAGTCTCTCTTATGGGGTCTTTCCCAACACCCATGTTAAATGGGCTCCATTCATATCCCTAATGAATTCTGGAGTCTGTGCATCTTTAGTTGGCAGCTCCTCT
>JADRCH010000097.1:4132585-4222585 GCA_019843965.1 Rhynchomys soricoides | reverse complement strand
TAAACAGAGAACCTTAACATCAGGTGGGGAGCCAACAGGACAACCAAGGTCATTATGCAATGATGCCCGGGTGGGGAGGTAAAATCCTGACACCTGACATGCTTGTCAAATGAGAGGAGGAACAGCTCTGTGGCTTGGTGCTTGTTGAATGAACAACTGTGTGAGTTCAGGAGCAGCTTCTTGAAGACTGAGTCCTTAGAGGAGTAGCACTTTGGTTTGTTTGTTCAGTGTTAAGAAAGAAATAGTGAAAAATATACAGTTTGTAAACACCATTTACAATGAAAGTAAACCAATGACTCCTCCTTCCTTGAAGGAAGATGCTAAGAACCAGCCATTTCTGAAGAAAGATGAGAGAGTTCGGGTGTTTTGGAGAAAATGGCTGCTTTCAAGGCCATATCTCACAGAACCTGCGAGGCCTGGCTTTGAATTACCTCAAACCCAATGGACTCTGTGTCACTATGAAGAGCCGAACACTGCAGTCTTTCGGATCTGCTATTTGCAGGGTAAACTTCAGATTCTCAGCTTTCCACCTGTGTTCTGAAGGGCTGCCAGTCTAATTTTCTCTCTCTCTCTCTTTTTGTGCATTTATCTCTCCCCATTCCAGATAGTTTAAAGAAACAAATGAAAAAGCTGAATGTGGTGGAGCATGTGGGTAACCTTAGCAGTGGGGAGTCTGGGGCAAGAGCATTGCTGCAAATTGGAGGCCAGCCTGTGTACCCAGCAAGTTCTAGGAGAGCCTGGGCTATAGAGTGAGACCATACTTTTCTTCAGTATGTCAATAAGCCATTGACTTCTTCTGTAAACTGCTTTCATCTATATAGCACATTGCCAGCCTCACTCTCTCCATTGGCGGTATGGCTTTGCTTGGTGTAGACAACGTGGAGAACAAATCCCATTTACATAATAAGACATCACATCCTTTAGCACCAAGTTTTTCAGCTGATAGTTCACTTTGGTGGCATTAATTACATCTCTGATAATGTTCTTCTTTGATTCTGAACCCTTTCAATGGGACCTGTCTTGGTACCAACTTGAGAGATAACCCTTCAACACATGGCAGACAGAGAAGGAACTGCTGGCAGAACACTCTGTCCCAGCAGAGTTGTACTTGAGATTTCACACAGAGCACCAAGATTTTGCCTTGGAAAACTCTAAATTCTGGTTTTCAGATATACAGCAGCAAAGATAGATACTGTGTTATTGGTGGGGTCACCCTGGAGGAACAGAAAAGCAGATACACTTGGTAACACTGACATCACAGATGACTTTCGAGTGTGTCTTCCAATACTTGATAAGAGGAGGATTTGAGAAAATGTTTGAAAATGGAAAAACAAAATACTGCGTTGAAATGAGCCTAAGGAATACAATCTACTTGGTCATGGAGGGACGACTGCACCTGAAGATTCACTGGTCAGAATCTAAGTTTGCAATTATCCTGTGGCCAACTTCAGACTAATGGACTCAGAGCTTTTGAGGATAAGATATGATAGAAATAGGTTTAGAAAAGTTTCCCAGTGATTCTAGTGTGTAACCAGAGTTGGGCCCTGGCTAGAAACAACTGTCTAAACAAGTACAGCTGCAGAGTCTACAGGAAGGGAAAAGATAAAGTGTTACACAATGCTCCAGTGGGCTCTCAAACTTTTCTCTGGAAGCCATCTTTGCTGTACTGGGTAAGATGTCAACAGTATCAACGGAGAAACTGGTGGGAGTGGCTTGATGAAGTGCTAATAGTCTAAGGATAGCCTGATTGGGGGAGGGGCACAAAAGGGATCTAAGGATAGCCCATCTGGGGTTGAGGGGGAAACACCTAAATTCTCACAAGTTAAAAAGTAGAATATAATTTGTCTTGACAAAGTGTATTATTAGTTTTCTGGCAGGATTAGTTAAGTCCTATCCTCGGTCTGGACCATTAGGTAAGTTTACTGTTGGCAATAGTTTCCTAACAGGTGTATATCAGAGTCAAGGCAATTGAAATCAATTAAACCTTTATTGAGTGTCTACTGTGTGCCAGAAAATGTTCCTTCAGAAATGAAAATAACTAGAAGACAAACAGTAAGTCAGGATTCAAGCGATTACAACTTCCAGTCATACAAGCTCTTTTCCAGAGAATGTGGGTGAGTGAGAGATAGCCAGGCGAGGATGGCTGCCCAGGAGAAGGGGAGGCAGTGGCTTTGGTAATTGTGCATAAAGAACACTTTACCCCATACATTGCAATGGAATCTGCAAATGTGATTGTCTCTGTTGTATCTTCTAGCATTCCCATGAATTAAAAAAATTAAAATCTGTATGTATGTGTGTGCGTACACACGTACACACACACATACACAAATAAAGCACAGCCTCTTTCCAATACTAGAGAAAACTAACTGCTTTGAGGTTCTTTGGTATTTTTATAGCTGCTAGGTATTTTTCCCCTCTAAAATATATAGTTAATCTGCTAACAGTTATGCGCATGTCACAATTGCATGGACATTTTTTAGCCTGTTATTCGGTTAAATTTCTCTATCAAATATACAGAACATAGAGGTCTTGCTCCTTTCTCTGGCTGTTGGTTTCAGGTTAGGTACCCGTAGTGATTAAAGCAGTTGGATTATTTGCAAAATTCTTCTTGTCTACAGTGGCCTTTCTTGTTTCTCTGGAGGACCCATCGAGAGCCGTCTCTTCCTCCATCCATAAAGGCTTAAAACATCTAATCTTAGCCCTAATGTTGGTCCATCTATACTTGAATGAACCACTGGTGTTTCAGTTCTAGAATCTGGTTAACCTGTCCTGTCACTACCAAACTGTCCCAGGGTCCCCAGAGTAAAGCCTGAGGTAGAAGACGCTGTCATCTCTCTTATTCTGGGTGGGCCAGGCTCTTACCTGGTAAAAAGGCAGGCAGAAAACATGAGACATGGATGAGAAAGTTTTCCTTCTCCTTTTTTCTCTTCTGTAGTTACTGGTCACCAGGTTTGAGGAGTCCAGCCCGCCTCGATGAAAACTCATAGCGTTATGAAGGCACTCCAGGCGGAGCCTGGGCTGGGGGAAAGCATTTTGCACTGGCCAGTGCCCTGCCTGACCACCTCTTGTCAGAGAAAAGGAACAAACGAAATGGGCAAAAAGAGGGGGGTGGGGAGGGAGAAACAGGAACGAAGAAAGGCCTTTGCGGAGCTGTGCCTTTGTGCTCCGCATTCAAACTGATTTGTACCCTTTGTAGTCTTAATTATTTGTGAGAGAGGGATAACAGGAGTACCCAGCTCACCCATTATTTCCCGTATAAAAAAAGGCACACAGAAGCCGCTGATCATTCTTGAATTAGCAAACATGATACTAAAAAAAAAAAAAAGAAAAAAAAAAAAGAAAAAAAAAGCATAAAAAAATTCATTAATACCATCAGGGATTAGGAGGCTGATTAAAGTGTAGCTGTTAGCGTATGCAAATGAGCGATAGGCATTTATCGGGGCCTGTGCAAGCTGTCTGGGAGCTGTAAAGCCCGCGTATGTTTTTCAGCTGATTAAAATAGTTTTAAGTTCTGGAGATTTTTTTTTTTTTTGGTAGGGAATTAAAAAAAAAGAGAGAGAGACCGTCTCCACTTTCCCTTTTGGCGAAATTTCTCTAAAGTACTCTCCAACCATTCCACTTGACTGCACTCTCTCTAGGGCGGACTTCTCCAGAGAACAGAGAGAGGAGGCTGCCTCTGTCCTGCTCACAGGGTGAACTGAGCTCACAAAGCTGTTGCCAGACTTTGGTTCTCTAGCGGCTTCTAGGAACTCTCATGGTAAGCTGGTGGGTGTCTTAGCAATGGCTTTGGGGTCTATCAGGACTCCTCCACGTCTTCCCCCAAGGTGAAGGCACCCCTGCCCTTCCTCTGGCTAAAGGCAGATGCAAAGGAGTTTGTTGCCCTAGTACAGGGTATCCAGCCTTGCCTTAAGTTGGCCTGCTAATTCCAGAGCCTTGATTTTGGGGCTCAGGGAAGAGGCTGGGGGCAGGGAGATCAAGGTGGATCTATATCAACACAGGTACTTTCTGAAAGTTGGACCATTGTGGCTGCCTCAGACCTTGAAACAAAGGCATTGTGGGAGAAAGGGACAGAAGGACTTCCCCTTTGAGGTCTGAATTCAAATACCATTTTCAAGCCTTTTTATTAGCATATGAAAGTTATTATTATTATACATATTATTCTTATTATTATACTTTATTATAATATTGTATACAACACCACCAAAAATCTGACCCCTTTCCAGTATCTACTCTGGGATCCTGCTGATTCAAGCCCCCGTCTGACTGGCATTCTGGATTAGAGATTCCTGCCTAACCATAAGCTTCCTTTCCTCCCATGCTTGCTCCACCCTCAATAGACCATTCTCGGAAGTGAGGCAGAAGGGTGTGTTTATAACGGAACACAGTCATATTCCTGATTTCAAAGGCCCAGTAGCCCCCTCTTTAGTTGGCACTCTCTCTCTCTCTCTCCATTTCTTTCTTGGCACATATGAATTAATTCTACTGTAGTTTACAAAGTTCTTTATTTGTCAGTGTGTTGCCATCAGTTGCATCCACTCAACCAGGTGATGACCGTCCTAAGGCTAGGGATCTTTATCTAGTTTGTTTGCGATGTAAGAACCCAAGATCCTAAGAACCCAGAGCCAATTATGAGCTCAGTAGTTATTTGTTGACTTACAGAACTCCAAGATACTTTTCCAAAATTCTCAATGAGTGATTTAACAGCATGTGATGGAAGCCCTATGAGGTCAGAGAGTCTGAGGCTGGGAAGCACATGCACCATGAGCATAGGTGACCCACAGCACATAATAAATAGTCACCGAATGACAAAACAAATGATACTTAACTTGGCAGCTACTATTTCTATTAAAAAAATATCCATCTCTTATTTGGACCGTACATTTTAAAACACACCACCTTGGCTATTTATAGTTAGATAATTCTCCTTAGGCCCAATATTTATTTATTAATTTTTTTCCCCAGACAGACAAACTCAATCTCTCTCTCAAACATGTTTTATTTTTATTTTTTTATATGAGCCAAAAACCAGAAGACTCTGAGCTTCCCACTACTCAAGCTTATGTAAATGGCAAAATCAGAACATACTTCCACCCTATAACTGCCTTCTCTGCCCTCCATGGGGCTTCCGTGTGAAATAAAAAGAGAGGACATTCCTGGCTCACATGTTCAGGTCATAACCTTTCCGTGACACCCACAAGGAGTGAGGAGGCTGCCAGATGGGAACAAACTGAAGTTTGTTGAAATATCCAACAAACTGATTTATTGATCATGAACTCAGTTGCCCAATACCACCAAGAAGACAGAAGAAACAGGTGACTTTCAAATATAGCTTCTGATTGTAAGGGATTTAAAACATAGTGAGTCCCAGACTACAGGGACATTGTGGAGGCAGTGGAGAGGCATAGAGGGATGTAGTAAAAATATCAGCATAGGCCTTTCATTGGAGGGAGGGGAGCAATTTTCTGTATTGAGGGAACATCGCACAAATGGGGAAAAGAGTAGAACCGACAGAACTAGCTCAAGTTGTAAGAGCGACTGGAAGCCACTGGGCAAGAGTTTCAAGACTTGCCTGTAGGCAGCAGGGGACTCCTGAGCAGGCTGCCAACTGTGTGAGGGAAGGGAGACATCTGCCTCTAGTGTAACATTTAAGGAACTTCCAAAACACTCAGGAGTCAAGGTAAATGACACTGTAATGGAATATCATAATGACTGCACCAACGAAGCATGGTCGGTCGTTTTGAAGACCAAGTTTTCCCTGGAGGATTTGAGGGTAGGAATGACACATTGAGAGCTGAAGTTTGAAGTCTGATCTGGTGGTGGATACTGGCTCGAACCTCAGGGCAAGAGAGATGGAGCCGCAGAGCTGAGGGGACAGCTGGTCTGGAAGCGTCTCTTCTCCAGCTCTGCCCTTCCTCATGCTCCCTGTCCTTTTATTTATATCTATTTTATGTGGATGAGTGCTTTGCTTGAGTGTAAGTTTGTGCACCATGTGTATATGTGGTGCCCATGGGTCAGAAGAGGGCACTGGGTCCCTTGGAAGTAGAGTTACAGACATTTGTGAGTGCGGTGTGGGTCTTGGAAACTGAACCTGGTCCTCTGCAAGAACATAAGTGCTCTTAATTGCTGAGTCCTCTCTCTAGCCCCTCCCCTCATATATTCAATATGTACAATTATATTGAATTCAAAATATTAAAAATGTTACACACACACACACACACACACCCCTACCCCTGGAGTATTTAGTTTTTCAATGCATTCAATTTACTTTGTTTTAATCTATAAAGAAAAAAAGGAAACAGTCTTTTCAGTTTTAACATAATTTTTTATTGAATATTTGAGGACTTCACATTCTGGGCCCCAATCCCACTCATTTCCCAGTCGTTCCATACCAGTCTTCCACCCTTGTAGCTTTCCTTCCACAAATAAATAAAAATAAAAATAAAAATTAGAAAAAAACTCTACCAGTCGCAGGGTTCTGTGCACCTGCGTACAACCCCACTCGTTAATCTTCCCCCCATTTCTGTCACCTTGTGGAGCTGGAAGATGCAGCCTGTCGTGTAGCATACTCTTCTACCTAAACAGCCTCCAAAGCCCAGACAGCTTTACTTGTGGATGTTCACAGCAATGAATTATTAGGGCTAGTTCAAGGCCTCTGGCTTCTGCGACAACATCAGTACTGGACCCTCATGGAGACTCTCAGATATCCCGTGTCAATGGGATCCTGTTGTTATAGATCCACAAGACCAGTCCCATCTGGTACTCCAGCAGCTCACGGACGCACAGGATGTTGGGGTGGTCAGTTAAAAGCCCTGAGTCTGGGCCTGGGTGGTAGTTAAGTTGGTCAGCATGCCAGTTTTTCCATACTCAGGCCTCCTGTTCAGGTGAGGGGCCAAGTTGACTCTCCAGCTCTTCCATGCCCACACCTCTGGGGCCAGCTCTCCCACGCCGCCGCCCAGGTGCCTCCCCTCTTATCTTTACGCTTCTTTTATGAGTTCTGTTTTTTGTTTTCTGCTGTTCTCAGTGATGCTGAAAGTATCAGTCTTGAGTTGGAAAGAAAGATGTTTAAACGCTTCAGAACAAGAAGAGTCTGTGGGAGAAAAATCAAGAGGTGCGCCAGCAGTGACTGGCTGCAGTAGCTCTGCCTTTAGATTGGGCTCGGCAGAATTAGGGATTAACAAAGCACTAGTGATGAGAAGGCAGACTTGGTCTCAGATCTGAGCCCTGCCAATTGCTTGTTGGATTTTCCACCTGTGTAAGACAGGTGTGTCAGGGGCTTTGCATGGGGTTGGGGTATTTTCTACAGTTCCAGGACATGTTGTTAAGGACTGTTGGTGTTTCATGATGCGAAGTCACAGAATAGTTCATTCATCAAATGAAAGGCAGTTCTGTGACTAAAGACCGCATCAGGAGCTTCAGCTTCCTGGACTGAAGTATCACTATTTTCTTATTAACAGTGGGATTTGAGTCAAAACTACATGTTTTCTGATGTTAGACTTCCCAGTTTTACTATCTTAGTCAACATGGCGCCATTACATGTGTGTTAAATACTATGTAGACTAGGGTGATGCACAATCACTCTTATGCTGAGTGTATAATATGGCAGCAATAAATAGACATTCATCTGTTGTTGTTTGTTTGTTTTGTAGCTCAATATCTAGATAACGTCTTCTGGTAACAGTACCTGGATTATTTTTTCTTTTTCAGGAAACTACCCTGACACACACCCAATCCAAGTTGGTTTTGTAGTATCAGCTCCATTCACAGTCCGGGTTTACATGAACCTATTGTCTGACTTTTCCTAGGTCAATGTGGGCAAATGCTTATTTTCTCAAGATAGGATACCAATAACAGACTGAAGAATACTTCCTAAGTCTGGGTGGATGAACCATGAGTTTCTTTGGTCACTTACAAAAGCATGGTTCAAGAATTAATTCCAGGAGTAATTGCACAAGGCAACTGCATTGTGGCAAAACATTGGGCAAGCACGTGTGATGACTCACACAGTCTGCCTTCTGGAGCTCCTAACTGTGTGCAGGAGCTCGGCTGAAGTGTATCCTCTCCTACAGCAACTGTTACAACCCTGAGTCCTGTAACTTTCTGGAGTCTCACCAGCCTTGTAAGTTTTACTTAGCTTTTTGCATTTTAAGATCCATCCTCCTTCCAGGAAGCAGTTTTAATTCAGAGGACGTAGCTATATGATAGAACCTACGTCTAAGCTTTAGCCAATTGGAGCATTGTCTTTTCTTTCCTGTGGTGATTGATCTGGGAATGGGCACTGGATACAATCAGACTTAATTAGACTCAATGGCCCTTTTACTGTATCTCTAGCTTTTCTTTTTTATATATTTTAAATTACTTTAAAGTGTGTGTGTGTGTAGGTGGTCCCTACACCCCTACATGTAGAGGTCAGAGGGCAACTTGTGGGGAGTCTATTGCCTCCTTCCATCATGTGGGTCTCAGGGATTAAATTCAGGTCATCAGACTTGGCGGCAGGTGCCTTTACCCACCCAGCTGGCTTTGGCTCTTCTGCTTTTCCTATTTTACTGGAACACAGAGGGAGATGTGCTGAAGCTGTAGGGAGGAAGAGGCAGAGGAAAGAGAGCAGTGAGGGAGAAAGAGGCAAGAAGAAGAAGAGGGAAGGAGGAGAGGAGAGGAAAGGAGAGGAGAGAGAGAGAGAGAGAGAGAGAGAGATAGAGAGAGAGAGTCAGTCTAGTGATTGTGTGAGCCACAGAATAAAACTGTATAGGAACCTAGACAATATAAAAAGAGCTTAATGTTGACTTAAAATGTAGGGTTACAATGTGATGAAACTGGTTTTGCCCTGCTTCCATGGCACTCTGGCTGGTCTCCTCAACCCTTACCAGCATATGTTGTTAGACATCATCCCTTTGTGTAGCTCTCCAAGTGCTCATGGGAAAAGCCTAGGCCCTTACAAAGCACACGATCTACTTCTCTGACTTATGTCAACATGATGGCTTTTGTTCTATTAGGTACACACATCTAATGTATATGGGAACACAATGTAGCTATTGGCTTTTAAGAACAAAGCCTACGAGGTATCAGTTAACTGAATTAAGAAACCTTAGGAAGTACAATTCCTCACAAGAGTTTGCATTAGTTCTATCTTCGTTTGCACACCAAAGTCAGGACTCTGGGTTTGATTAGTGAGCCTTCCTCTCTTGTTTATAGGCATAGATGATGACCTTCAGGCAGAATTTGGAGAACATCAGGAACAAGTTTTCCACCATTACTTCTTTTTGTATCTTATCTTGAGCTGCTGATTGGCTGTTGGGTGGGAACCCAACAATCTTATTTATATCTCTATCACCTTTTGGGAGTCTATGTGTTCTGCAGATTGCATGTTCTTTTTAGCAAAACTACCGCAGGTTCAGGATTGAGACTGGGTCAGGGAAAGGAACTGATAATTTCTTTTCTGACAGAATCAGAATTAAGACCTAGCCATAAACCAGTCTGGTGTCTGTACCTGATGACATTCTTATAATTTTTCAGCATATTGTTTATTCATTAAAGCCATCACCAAGCTTAGGGGGTTGTTGACAGAACATAAATACAAACATAAACATAAGTCATGACAAGAAAGTCCTCAAGATCAATTGGTGCAGTCCCCTGCTGCAGTGACCCAAGAGACATATACTTATCTCTGTCTCCATGTCTTCATTGCTAAAGTTTTCTTTAAAATGAAAGACCCCACAAGGAGCTCATGAGAAGGTTTTATTCTTTCGTCTGGCATGAGAGATGTGTTCTGTGGTTTGTTGTTTGCTGTAATTCAGCTGGGATCTCTCTGTTTCAGGGTTTCAGGGTTTCTACCCATGGGTTTCACATTCTCTAGTCTTCTTAGGCCCAGGCTTGGTCCAGTGATTTCTTTCAGCTTTTGTTTTCTCGGGGCTGGATTTGTTGGCTTTCTGGCATTGACATAGCTTAGTTCAGCGTCTTTCCTAAAACACCAGCTCTCACCTTTGATTGACATGTAATGTAGTCTTGGGCACATGATAGCAAAACCTGTATTGAACAGCGAAATGGAAGCAAAGCCTGCGACACATATTCGTATTCCTTCACATCTTGTTTCCCAGAGTGTGTAGAGCTTCCCAGGGCTTCAGCTCTTTGCTCTACAGTGATCGGTTGGACTAAATGGTCCCTGGGACCCCTTCTCTGGATCTGTGTGATAGATGAAGGCTGAATAATTGCAGTTCCAGAATGAATGTGGGAAGAAAGCAAGCTGTTGTTCCCTGACAAATTGAGACATTTAGGTAGGGTAAAGGAAAAGAAAAGGTGTTATAAATCTCTTCCCCGCAGCAATTTACCTGTGTAGATAGCGAGTCTGATTTCTCCCATTTAGGAACATTACTTGTAGGCTTTGGATATACTTAATTGGTAAAATAAAAGCTCTTGATGAGCTGGATAACATTACAACAAAGGTCTAAGTATTTCAGAACTGGGAGCCAGATGTTACTTCCTGGTATGATGTTATCTTTGATGTAGTTTGTTTCTCTTTCTCCTGATTTTCCATCAAGGAAGGGGACCCTGTGAATTCCTGGAAAGTTCACGAAGGAATCGAAGGACAGGATGCCAGTTGCCCCCGAGGCTTTGTGTTTCCTTATTTGTTTGTATATTTGGGACAGGGTCTCTTTGTACAGCTTAGCTGGATTGAACCCATGATGCCTCCTGAGTGGTGGGATTCAGGCACACACTACCTCTCAGCCTGGTTTCCAAGTCTTTTGTTTTGTTTTTTAATACTTCTACAGGTATTTTTAACTAGGTTGCATCCATCTGAGAGTGGCAGTCAGGGCTGTTTTTCCCCTGATAACCATCCGTACACAAAGCAGGAGTCAGACAAATCTGTTGAGAGACTGCCCCGTTATTAGGTCATGGCATCCATTCTGTCACCATGAGCCTAAAAACAGAGATTCTGAGGAGCTTGAGATTCATGTTTTATTTTTCTATCAGTCATCTTGGTGAACAAAGTGAACCTCCTAATATTTTAGGGTTTGAAGGGAAGCTAGAACAGGGGAAGGAAGGTGGCTGATCTCCAGTACCACACATAGAGAAGGTATGGGGTATAGAGCACTGGCTTTCTGGCTTTCTCTATTTTCTGGCTGTAAAATAAGTATAAGGTTTCTGATGAAAAATATGAGCTGGTTCTGCAGAGGATGCTTAGCATATTGTTCTCATTGTTCAGAAAACCCAGATCCAGCCTAAGCTAAACTGTCTTGCTGATGTCCCTAAAATATTCTATCTTTGGACAGAACCATTAACTATTTTTAAAAAGCCAATAATCAATAAGTCTTAATTTGTCGTGCTGACATTTGTGCCGGTTTCATCTAGATGAAATTAATTAGAAAGAAAATGGCCTCTCAGCGATTGGCGGGAGGAAAGGAATCTGGAGGCAAGATATGTTTGACCCTGTGTTGCGGCAACATTTTAATGAGGTTAAGCCTCAGCGCGTTTGGATCGGAGGCTCTTTTAGTGTGCACTGACATTTCTAACGGGCTTCTAAAGGCTTCCCAAATGGGCTAATGCCTTTGAAGGCATTTTTTGGGTCATTGGAGTTCTCTGTGACTAGAATCTATCCACCTGGCATGTAGTATATGAAATCAACATCTGGAAGAAGGGACTAAGAGCCACAGTCTATCACCACTGCTCCACAACAGTACTCAACAGAAAGTCCTTGATTTCTGAACACTGGTGGCTAAAGTAAAGCTAGATCCCAATTGACTGGCAACAAAGGACACTATGCCTCTAGAAGGTACTCACTACACAGCCCATGACATTCTCACTCTTGAGATAACCAGACAGTGGGAGCCCTGGGAAGAGGGTTTCATCCCACAGCCCTCAGGGGATAACATTATTTTAATTGCTTTAAGAATGCTTGCTTTCCATGAGACTAATGGGACTCCGAGAGAAACACACTGGCCGGACTTGTTCAAATGCATCTGATTTCCCTCTTGGTAGATAATTAGGTAATGAGGAGTCATTCAGTGAAAGTCTGATCATTCACTGTATCTCCAGGGAAGACCCTGAGGCCTGAGTACAGAGGGCCCCAGTGCTGGATGGTTTCACTAGAAGGGGCTGCTGTGTGGCCAGAAGGTCAGTCCTGCTATGGAGCAGAGCCTCTGGAGGTGAGGTGGAGGCTGGATTTGATGGACTTTGATCATAACAGACTGCTCTTTGGAAAAGTCCATCCCCAGTTGGACTCTCTCTTCCTCTCCTATCTTCTTTCACCTTGTTTTTTACACAGACTCGGAGGAACCCTTCTCATTCAGCAAGGGCTCTGCTGGAAGTCAAGTGAACAGGGAGAAACACAAAGCCAGATGCATTTTGTGTTGCACACTTGTAATCCCAGCTCATGGAAGATAGCTGCTGCAGGAGGATTGTGGGTTGGAGGCCACTGATAGCTAAAAGAAAGAGATATGTCAAAACAAACAAAGAAACAAACACACGACTTAACAAACAAACAAACAAACACAAATTGAACCCAACCAAACCAACCAAACAACCAAAAATCAAAGCAGGGGGATTCAGCCCAAATGATGTTTTTGATGTTTTTTAAAAGAATGTACCAAGGCTTATGTAGAACAAAAGGATGCTAAGAAACGGTTGTGAGACCTAACAGGGCACATTCTGCTTTTGTGGTCCTGGTTAGGGTGGCAGTGCAATAAACAAGCATTTATTATTTTTGTTGGTTGTTGTCTTGTAGTTACTATGTGATGGGTGCTGGGTTAAACGTTTGCACACACTATTTTTTCTGTTACTAATTGTGACTCTCCAAAAATACTACAGGAAAGAGAACTGAGGTATAGATGTCTTAATGAACCTAGCAAAGGTCATGCAGTTGGGAAGAGGATGAATATGTCCTGAGTCATTTTCCTTATATCTGCTGTGAGCAGCTCACGTTGGCCTCACTGCTGGAGAACATTTCAACTGTAGTGAAAGATTGAAGGGATATGTGAAGGTCTTTGAGAGGGGATGATTAGGTAAGACTGAGCACCTTAGGAAGAAAAGGAATCATTAAAGATTTAGGGAACTGGCGTTACCAATGGTGCTGTGTAGCACCATGGAGAAAGAAGATGCACTCTGGGCATGCAAGGGATGGACCTAGTCCCTCAGCACATGTGTAACAGCTGTGCAGCTCAGTCTTCATGTGAGACCCCTAACAGCAGGAACAGGGGCTGTCTCTGACTCTATTGCCTGCCTTTGGATCCCTTTCCCCTAACTGGGCTGCCTTGTCTAGCCACAGTAGGAGAAGATGCAGCCAGTCCTACTGCAACCTGATATGCCAAGGCGGGTTGGTATCCATGGGAGCCCTCTTCTTTTCTGAGAGGGATGAGAGGGTGTGGAGGAGAGAAGGTGAGAGGGAGCAACTTGCAGGGGAGGAGGGAGGGGCCGACTCGATTGGGATGTAAACTAAAAAGGAGGAGGAGGAAGTAGAAGAAAGAAGAAGAGGAGGAAGAAGAGGAAGAGGAGGAAGAAAGGAGAAGCAGCTGCTCTCTGGAAGCTGAGATCTGAGGGTGAATCTGGTCCTTCTGATAAGATCCCTCCATAGACAGGGATGTAGATACCTCCTTAAGGAAGATGGTAGGGAACACATAAGGACCCTGACATCTGCCACCTTATGTACCTCAGTCAGAGATGATCCGCCTGCAGGGCAGCACAAACCAAGAATAAGACATTAAAAAGTCTGGCAATTTTGTTGGTTTGTGGTTCCTTATCCTCAAAAAATGACTTCAGTGAGAGCCCATCATACCTAGGAACCATGCTGGAGACAAAAAACAGGTCCCGGATTTTTTTTTTTTTTTTTAAATTATTCTTTGATTTTTGTCAAAATCTTAAAAGACATTCTTAAAAACAACAATTTCTTATTTTTGAGACTATAATACGCTTACATCATTTCCTCCCTCCCTTGTCTCTTCCAACCCCTCCTATGCACCTTTATATTTACAACACAACTCCTGCACCCAGGGCTCAGGGATCGGAGTGGGAGAGCAGAAGGAAAGGTTGCAAGAGCCAGAGGAACAAGGAGCTTGCTATGCTTGAATCTCTTAGAAATGGAGTCTTATCAGCATGCCTAAAAAAGACCTGGACATGCAGGCACAGAACGAGGAGCTCTGACGATCCTACCCCTGAACAGGCAATGACTAACAACCAAGCAGATTTGCTTTTAAGGAGCTTAAGGTTGAGAAGATGTAGAATCAAAATTGCAGAACCAGGGAACTCTTCTCAGTGTTAACACAGAGATCTAATATGGCAGAGGTCCACCTTGGGGTGTCCACAGACCCTCGGCACATGCAATATCCAGAAACAGAGAGAATCTAGATAGAAGCATAGAAGAAAGAGAGAGAAATGGGGTTTTCAAAAAGATTTGTAGTTCTGGGTAGGAAGTTGTATGTCTCAGGAAGAGACTTTTCTTCTGTTTGTGAGAGAGCAGAAGGGAAGAAAAGAACTTCCCAACTTGCTTAAGAACGATGGCTAAAGACTACCGGATAGTTTCTATGACTGTGTAGTTACTAACAACACAAAGTCTGCTTCAGACTTTTAGCCAGAATAGGAGAAACACCGAGACACATCGTGGAAGCTGGACACTTGGACACTTTCAGGACCATGTGTATAATCTTCAAAGAAGAGTCACATGTTTCAATGGAAGCACAGCATACCAGGAATCAGAAGTAGAGTTTAAACTCAAGTTTTACAGAGAATTAGCTGTGTGGGCTTGGATAACTGACTTCCCTTCTCTGGGCCTCAGTTTTGCTTCATTGTCTATAGAAGAAAGGAGTTACATTAAATGACCACTATGTGCCTTACTGTGAAATATTCTGATTTTTTAAAATTTGAATTCTCTGGAAATAATGATTTTTATAGATCTAGGCAAGGGAGGAAACATGTAAAATTATTACCAAAGAACGCGCGCGCGCACACACACACACACACATACACACACACACACACACACACACGCACATCTTTTCTCAGCTTGAGCTTCGAACACTCCCACCATGGGGCTGATTTTGCAGATGTTGAAACAAGCTCAGTGCAGTTTGGCAGGAGGCTGCCTGCTGACTCTTTTGCTCTGCCCTTTCCAGAGGCACCAGGAGCTGCGAGCTGGGGCTTCGAAGAAACTATACCAAAAGGCACAGTTCTGTCCAACGTAAAGCAAGAGCTTCTTCCATTGCAGAACTGGATGGAAGGCACAGAAGAGGTTGTGGAACATTGGAAATCCTGCCCAGAGAGAACCAGTATTAGGTTTTTCGTTTTTTGTCTTTTGTTTTTTGTTTATTGTTTTTAGATGTTTTGTCCTAACTTATTGCTTTGAAAATAATTCTATGCTGGGGAAAAAATGTAGAAGTTAATGAACCTCTGGTCACCCTTCCGCTGGATTCATTGGCTGTTAACCTTTCTCAGTGCTGGCCTGAGCTATCCTTGCTGGATTGATTGGATGTAATTTGCAGATCTGACATTTCACCCCTGAATATTTCAGCATTCATACCACAGAGCAAGCACATATTCTCACGAAGTCTCGGCCCAAACATTAATATTAGTATAATGAGGTGATAAGTGGCCCAGCAGTTTAACAAACAGACCCCCCTGTCCCTCTTTCTCCCCCTCCCTCTTCTTCTTGCTCCCTGTCTCCAGGGTAATGTAGCCCTAGTTGGCCTTGAATTCATGGCAATCCTCCTGCCTCAGCCTTCTGATCTCTTTTGAAGTGAATGAGTACTTTCAGGTTTTGTTATTGTTGTGGCTTGTTTGCTTGTGTTTTCTGTTGTTGTTGTTTACAATGCTGACGTTTTAAAAGTATCCAGGCCAGTCTTGTTTGAACAGGTTTCAGGTCATGAAGTCATTACTGAATTCATGCTAAATATTCTTGATGAAAATACCACAAGGGTGACAGATAGTGTGCACGTTCGGAGATGTAATTTTTGGCATGGAACCCATATAGTTCTTCTCTTGTCAGGAGATGGAAAGCATGTAGAGTTTTAGAAGCATGTTTCCCACAGCACAGCACTGGTGCCTGGTGCTGCAGGTAACACAGTCAACAGGGTTACAAATCCATTCTTGAAGGGCTCCCGCTGGGAACAAGCCTCTTGTCTTTGGAAATAATCAAGCCAAGACTGATGGCCGGATCTGAGGATGTCTTGCATTGAGAGGAAGGGCTCCTTTGACTCTCTTAGCTTTTCTGGAGAGCTATTCTCACGTTTTTTCCTTTTGTGTATTTTAGATTAGTGCTTAGGGTCAACACTATTGTTGGGCCTTAAAATAGCTCTGTGTCTCCCTTCCTCATCTCTCCTCCTTTACTGACCGCTTCTCGGTTTTCAAGATACTTTCAGAAAGCCCCTCAGTTCCTCTTAGAACCAACGGGAAGTTGGCGCTGTCACAGGGAAAACCGGGCTGGACTCACCTAGGGAAGCTGTGGTTGGTCCACATAGTCCTGGAGGACTTCTCTCAGCAGCGAGGGAGCAGTGTCCCAGCAGCGCTGGGCGGTATGGGGCAGCAAACTTCTTCAGGGTCACAGCCACCACAGCTCCTAGTCTTATCAAATTCCGGACCCTCGGCTGCCTTTAATTTTGAAGGGTCGTTGTGTAGTTTGTTCTTCTCTACGGGGCAGGAAAGAATGGCTTGCATCTGCCTGTGTGGGGCTCCTGCATTATTCCACTGGCTTTTTTTTCTCCCCTGGGCTTCCCTGGGTAATGTTCTTCTCTTACAATTTCATCTCGCTGCTGTGTGCATCGAAACGACGCAGTTATGGCGCGCACAGGGAAAAAAATTATAATGCCATTAAAAGTTATCATAAATTTCAGATCAGCATCACTTCTAATCCGATACACAATTTTACTGCCTCTATAAAGTGGGTGATTTGCAGTGGTCTGAGGCGTCTCCTGGAGCGTTTTACTTCTTTTTAAATTAAACACACCAACTTTGTGCTGAATTCAGAGTGTGGACATAAAAAAAGGGGGTAAAAAGGAGAGGGAAGGGACATCAGATGGGAATTGCAATTGAGTCTTTATATATGCCATCTTGGCACTGTGGTCCTAAATATAGTGCCAGGTAAATAGATGTGCTGAAATATTCAGAATAAAAAACAAATGTTCCAATAGCGGAAGCGTGAGCCCTGAGGATGTTCCCATGGTGGGTGTGCTGGAAACAATAAAACACTGTTGTTTAAAGCCTCTCAGTCCTCGAGAATCACACACATACAGTGCTTGTATATGTGTGAAGGACTGTGTGCAGAACACATATATGTATATAAAAACTCCTAGAGAATTAAAAAGAATAGAAGGGCCTTGATTTTATTGGTTGGAAGGTTACACTGATTATTATTTTTTTTTTTGAGGTGTACTAACTCTTCCTGAAAGCCTAGGACACGAAGAGCTGCCTCCAAGTGACATTCCAGAAAGGGCTGACTCATTATCTCACAAGCAGATGAATGCATTCACACTCAGACGGAGAGGTGGTCCACGCCCAAGTCCCAGTATGAAGAAACTCCATTCACAGGACTTCCAGATAAAAGGCTTTGACTGGATTTTAGTTTTATGTCTCCCTCATACCCGTGCACTTGGTTTGTTTTGTTTTTTGTTTTTTTCTTCAGCCTCAGGGTTGTTACTAAGTGCCCACTGTATATTGTGCTCTGGACTGGTTACTGAAGACACACATTAATACAAACCAAACGACCGTAGGTCTATCCACAAGGGGCTCATAATCTGAGTCCATATATTGTTAGTAATAGTAGTTGAATGGTTAACAGTATGCTGAAAAAAAAAATTGAATTCTGGCTAACGCAAGTGACACATGTAACGCCTCT
Organism: Rhynchomys soricoides; assembly: GCA_019843965.1. Taxonomy (NCBI): domain Eukaryota; kingdom Metazoa; phylum Chordata; class Mammalia; order Rodentia; family Muridae; genus Rhynchomys; species Rhynchomys soricoides. The sequence goes on along the minus strand of JADRCH010000097.1, from coordinate 4,204,776 downwards.
AGAGTTCATCACAGGATCCAGAGTAGGCAGAGGGGAATTGGGTACAGTTTGAATTAGTGATACAAAATAAATTATCCTCAAAAGGCAAAGCATTTGCCATTGGAATCTTACTTTTGGTCATTGTATTAGTTAATTTTCTCGTTGCTGTGATGAAATATATGAAGAAATCCACTTAGGGAAGGAAGGGTCTATTTCGGCTCACAGATTGAAGGTACAGTTTACGGTGAGGAAGGTGTGGTGGCCTGGCTGAGGCTGCCGGTCACGTTGCATCTTCAGTCAAGGAACAGAGGGGATAAAAGCTGGTGATCAGATGGCTTCCTCCTCTTTTCCTTATTATTCAGCTTGGGACCCCACTCTATGGGATGGCACCACCACATTCAGGGTAGGCTCCCCTCATTTAAATCTCTCTGGAAATGCCCTCAGTATGCCTCAGAGATGCGTCTCCTATGTGATTCTGAGTCGACTCAAGTTATTAGTGAAGAGTGAGCATCACATCAGGGTATGTACTTTAGTACTTTACCAGTGGTATTATTTCAGCTTTACAAGTGAAACAGAACAAAACAAACAGATTTTATGAAGGCAGATGATTCTCCCGAAGTGTTCACTGGACTGGATTCGATCCAGATCATCTCTTTTCAGTCTCTCCCTTGATCTACACTAGCTTGTCTTTGGCTGATGTACATTCACCGACTGTGGTGTGGATGTTTTGGAGGTCAAGGTTAATTGTGACAATGGGCATGCTGTGGCTGACTCGTAACCTCTACAATAGAACTGGACCTAAAGACACAGTCACCTCTGAAGCATGGTGACAAATACCCGTTGTTGAGAAACCCTGTGCATGGGCTGTGACGGGGCAGACTGACAGAAAGCTCTGACGAAGAACTAAAGCTAGCGTCATGTAATTTGTAAAACATAAAGAGTACTTAGTACCTACCTATCAACATATTATGATCTCCTTCAGTCCTTACTATTGCCCCACAGGGTGGGGACTGTTATCAACATCCCTAAGTCGAAGATGAAGAACCAAGGCCCAGAGAGTCTAAGGAATTGTCTGAAGTTAGAATTCTAATGCAGAAAGACTTATTCTATTGCTTTCTGAAGATAGCAGAGCGGTTGCTTGTCATCAAGTCTGTGTTTTGGGTCCTGCTGTCTTCAGCACTACAGGATTAGGATGCTGATCTAAGGAACTGGATTGGGTGAGGCATGTCCCAATATAGAAAGCAGCTTCTCTGTGGGAATAAAGAATGAGTGGATGAATCTGTCTCTAGCATTTGCTGTCACTCGAGCACACTGTGTTGCTGATTTCAGGAAGAATTGGCCAGGCCCCTGGGGTCTTGTATTTGGAAAGCAGGGGCTATTGGTTGTGAGTCTTAAACCTTCTGTTATAAAGTGCAATCTGTTGTGAATTCTAACTATCTATTAATTAACTAAGGCTTTAGACATTTGCTAAGGGCCTACTTATGCACTGGCTATTTGCATAGGTGTGAATTTATTGTAATATAATTGTCAAGTCAGATTGTCTTGCCCGAAGCATAGAGATAGTTAACCTTATTTTTGTTTGTTTCATATCAATAATATCGATACTTCTGGATTGTTTTGTTGAAATCAAATCACAAATTGTGTCATTAATAATGAAAATATTTCATAATATTTATCCCAATGTCAATTCTATTTCAACATTTGCTCTCATCTTGTCTTAAATATACCAATGTTCAAAATGCTTATATGAATTATGTTTTATGAAACATTACTTTCAAGACTTGAATGTCTTCCTTGTTCCAGTTCTGTGAAGAGAGAGAAAGAAGATCTACAGAAACAACTCTACAAAAACTGAATGTTGGATCTGGTATCTTATGGCTCCCCGCAGAGGCTTCATTTTCTACTGTGTCTTCTTTCTCCTGAAACTGGAGTAAGAAAAGTACCACTCCCCAAAGAGATAACTCATTTTGCCAAGCTACTTCCCCAGGGAAAGCAGAAAAATTGGCACAACTCCATCCCCAAATCCTGGAGAACACTCCACCCCTCCACAGGCAAGGGGAACTATAGCCACAGCAAACATAATTCTAGAAACCAGTTGAGCCTGGAACAGACTCCGAATGCAGATGTACCTAGGCAAGAACTGTGGGTCCGTGGTGAGGGTTGTGGCAGATACAGGGACAGCCTGTGTTCTGGTGGGAAGAGAACACTGACTAATATAGAAGAACACAAGCAAGGGTGCAGGCCCCTGCCTCCTGAGCCTGGGACACTGAAAGTTCCCAATCACTCAATACATCAGAGAGGAGGCTGCATATGGAGGAAGGTGGGCAGAGTAGTCAATGTGGCTAAGCTTGAGGACCTGGGAACTCTTAGAGAGCTGAGCCTACCCCAGCAGGATAGACATTCTGTTCTAACCTATTTTGACTCTGCATAGACTCTAACAGTCTCCCATTCTGTGGGGTCAAAGGACAACCCAGGGGCTGAGAGAAGAACACTGTACACAGTGAAGAAGTACAGACTGAATATTCAGATCCAGTAGTTTTTATTCCACTTTATCTCATTTCAAAATTGTTTTTGTAAACGTTTAACTGCTTGGTTTTTCTTTGGACTTGTGACACAGGTTTCTGAAGCTGTTCTTTTGTTTCCTACCATTTCTGTAGTGTATTTTTTTTCTACCCCCACGCCCCTGTTTCCTCTCGTTCCCACTTTACTCTTCTCTCATCATCTCCTTTAAAACGTCTTAATAATTAAAGTCTCTAGTTTAAAAATGCCATGAAAATTCATCCTGGCTGTATCCTAACATCTCTGTCTTAGCATCTTCCTGAAATGTAACTGAGTTCTAAGTTATTCTTACTGCATTTTAACTCCAGCTGTGACCTGAGTGTTACTTCTGTTACTTGTAGACGTTTTTGGCTGCTCTGTGCAGATCTGTGTATGTGTGATCTGGGATCTAAGGACCTTAGACAATGGGGCAGACTACAGTCTAATGCTGTAGAGAACGTTACTTCAGTTTCAGCATACTGTTTATATATGAATGAAACAAAGAAAGCAATGGCCCACGGAAGGTTGTCTGAGTTCAGAAAAACATGTAAACAAATGTCAGTAAGCCTATACTCAATATTAATAGAATAGCCCTTTTCCAGCACTTTCTCAGGACAGGTCAATTTAATCACAATTGCCTGGCAAGTACTATAAATTATATCTGGGAAAGCATGAAAGCAAGGCAGAAGGCTGTGTCCAGCTTCAGGGCACACTGAGGACAGCACTTAGCACATCCAGAACCAGACTGGGTTCTACAGCTATGTTCTGACATTCAACAAAAATAAACATGTCTTATAAACTGAATGTAAATGATTGTCACAGGAGGCATGAAATTACATCCAAGAACAATCCAGGGGACAAAATTCACCTGAGGTAAAAGGTCCTCTGCCTTGCTTCCTGGAGCCTCCCTCACAGTTCCTCAAGGGGTTTTCACAGTGTATCAGGTTTGTCTGTTTGCTTGCTTGTTTGTTTGTTTGTTTTTTTACTTCATTTTGACAGTTCCTGTTACCTTCTGTCTCTCATAATAGTAGAGGCATGGTGGATCATCAGCCCAAGTGAAGACTATCCACAAAGACTCATATCAAATAAACCAAACAAACAAAAAAGTGTAGGAAAAAGAAGACCAAAAACTGAAGAAAGAAGGAGGAGGAGGAGGAAGAGGAGGAGGAGGAGGAGAAGGAGGAGGAGGAGGAGAAGGAGGAGAAGGAGGAGGAGGAGGAGGAGGAGGAGGAGGAGGAGGAGGAGGAGGAGAGACTAGAAAAAAAATACTATTCAAATACCAAACAGTTGTTCTAAAGCCAACAAAGACATTTAAAAGGTTTGAGGAAGCATGCCACCTGGGTACTCCCAAAGCTCCAGATTCCTCAGTGATTGAAACGAGAGAAAGAAATAGCTGAAATGGCAGGAGAAGATTCTGAGTCTTTCAACCCACAAACAAGAGATGATGTTCCAATTGTTTTCTTTGGAGTCTTTTATCAATGTTTCATAAATGTCTTTGTTCACATCTTTTACCTCTTGGGTTAATTTTATTCCTAGATATTGTATAAGATTTTTGTGTGTGTGTGGCTATTATAAATAGGATTGCTTTCTTGCTTTCTGATCCAAGGTTTGCTAAGTTTTGCATCACACAACTTTGATAAATTTATTTAGTAGTTCTAGTAGGTTATTGGCAGACTCTTCAGGTGTGTACATGTGTTCATGTGTGTTCATGTGTGTGCATATGTTCTTGTGTGCTTGTGGGCACATGTGCATGTGTGAGCATACATAAGAATGTGAATGTATATGAATCATCTTGTCTTCCAGCGGTGATAATCTTATTTCTTCTCACTTAATTTGTATGGCTTTTCTTTCCTTTTCTTGCCTGCTTCCTTTGGCTAGAGACGTAGAGTCTCTAAGTGAAAATAAATACCAAAGAAGTTTGGCAATGGCTCTTCTTTCTCACAATTATTAGACGATAGTTTTGACTTGTAGTTAATATTCTACTTAAACACATTCTGGAACTGGCTGAACATTGAACAGACATGAAGACCTACATATTGATTAGTTTTTTGCATCTTCTCTAAGAGGATAAAACTTGGACTTTAAGTCTGAAGACTGAATGAGCTTCCCTTGGGGACTGACGTCCCTCTCTCTTATGGTCTGTGGACCATGCCTTTTGTCTCTCATTCTTAGAGTTCTTGACACGTGCCTGTTTGCCAGTTTACTATGGGAAGCTGAGTCTCAGACTGGCCTGAAGTCAGTAGCCAAAATAAAACACAGTTGGTAGTGAGAGACTTAAAACTTGGAAAAGAATGTATCATATATGAATGAAGTTGGTAACTAAGAAGAATTTATTTCACTTTAGCATGTCTATATGAATGAAGTTGGTAACTAAGAAGAATTTATTTCACTTTGGCATGTCTAAAATAGTTTTAAACAATTTTCAGCTACTTTGGTGAGATGATCCAATGGTGCTGAGGGAGTATGAATAGAATATTGTTCCCATGGCATGTTAATTTCCAATCCAAATTAATGAAAAATTTCAGTTAGTAACAGATATTACCACTGCTTCCTCGTGGAGAAGAGAAATCCTATATCCTATATTACAAATTGGACAGACTATGAAGTATTTAGCTACAAGTAAAAGAAAAGCTGACTCACAATGATTTAAATAAAAGTGATTTCATGTCTACATTAAATGTAAGTCGATGCTACAGACTTTTGGATATAAGTTTTAGTTTAGTGTTTCAGCAGAAGTGGGATGGGCATTTAAATTTCAGTTTAACATGCAAGTCTTCCCCATGGTTGCTATCAGCTTTCGCTGGCTCAGAATTTAGGTCTAATTCAAAGACAGAAAGTTAGAGATGGAAACCAGCTATTATTATTAGTGTCAAGTGTCAGCTTGACACACCTGGGAAAAGAGACTCTCAACTAAGGAACTGTCTAGCTCAGTTTGGTCTGTGACCATGTGTGTGGGACATTTTCTTAATTGCTAATTGATTTAGAAGGGCCCAGCCCACTGTGAGTGGCACCATCCCTAGGCAGGTGTATCTGGACTGTTTAAGAAAAGGTTGCTAAGAGAAAGCTGAGCAGCATTTCTTTATGGTCTCTGCTTTAGTGTCTGCCTCCAGGTACCTGCCCTGAAGTTCTTCACTGATGAACTGTTACCTGAGGTGTAAGATGAAATAAATTATTTTCCCCCTCAGGTATTTCTGGTTATGGTATTTATCACTGCAACAGAGAAACCAAATTAGGATCCCAGCCATATTGCTGACTTGTCTGTGAAAGCAAAACTTTTTTTTTTTTTTTTTAATTTTCTGAGGAATTCTAGCAGACTTTGCTCTCCAAAGTTGTTCTATGGCCTCTCCTAGCTACAAATCTTCTGGGGAAAAAAGTAAACATTCACACAAAAAGGCTCCAACTAGTGAGTGAAGGGAGGAATTGTAACAGGTTGCATTGGTTGAGTCAATTAGCGTCCAACGAGATGCTACAGACGCATTAAATAAACTAACTCATGAATTTGAGAAAGAGCAAGGAGGTGCTATGTGGGACAAAGAGGAAAATGATACAACTACATTTTCTTCCAAAAAACCAAAAAAGTTAAAGCTTATATTAAAAAAGAAGTTAATTTATACGACTACTATATTGTTCTAAAAACATGATGGTAATTTTCCAACATTTTTAAAAGTAAAAACAAAAATCCTTGTATGAGCTAATCACCTACTTTTAATAAATATTAACTTAAAACCAATATTGTCTCTTTCTGGATATTTTAAAGCAAATTCTATACACATGATTTTCTTATCCATAATTAAATACTTAAGCTAAGGATTGTTTAAAAAGTGCACAGCTGCAATGTCCCTATCACAAAAATAGATTAATATGATGTATTTGGTTTATATTTATATATTTCTAAAAATCTAATTTTAAAGCCTGTTAGAACCAAGATATAATGTCATTTTGATACTCAATTAGCTGTTATTTTGTTTGTGGCTTTAGGAAAAATTAAATTGGCCTATTTAATAGTAAGTATCCTGAGTTACCTTCAAATTCAATATTGTGGCAGCCCAAGGGTTACACATTCCACACAGGGACATACACTGCTGTGTTTCCTCAACTTCAGGTATCATCTCATAAAGTTCAACTTTAGAAGGCTGAGGTGTTGGCAAGTAATTTACTGCATTGGAATGCTCTACACATTAACAACATTAGATTATCAGCTACACATAAACTTCTAAGCCTGGGGAAAACATGGAGGACACACTGGGGTGACTTGATATAGATATAAGAATTCTAAGAAGCATGTGACATGTCACAATTCATTACCAATGAAATATCTTTTTGAGATCCAGTTTAGGCTTGCAAGTTGGTTTATTTAAGCTCAGTTACTGAAAAAGACATTTTAAATATAACTCGAAGTTCTGAAGTCTTGGATAAACAAGTGCACCATCGCTGAATTACACCCAGAGACTGAGGACAAAACTTTTTGTCTTTCCTTTCTTTCTTGTGGGTATATATGCATATGTACATGTGTATTGCAGCAGAAGTCTTGCTCAGTAACTCTCTACCATTTTTTTTTTCATTTTGTGAGACAGGGCCTCTGAACCTCAGCTTGCCTCTTGAGTCTTAAAGCAGTGGTTCTCACCCTTCCAACTGCTGTGGCCCTTTAATGCAGTTCCTCATGTTGCGCTGACACCGAACTGTAAAATTATTTTCATTGCTACTCCATGACTGTAATTTTGCTACTGTTATGAATTGTAGTATAGATATCTGGTATGCAGATGGTCTTAGGATACCCCTTTGAAAAGGTTGTTTGACTCCTAAAAGGGTCTCAATCCACAAGTTGAGAGCCACTGGCTTAGACTGTCAGGCTAGCAAGCCCCCAGGGATCTTCTGGCCTCCGGATTCCAAGCACTGAGGTCATATGCACAGCTGCTGTGGCCAGATTTTTTTAAAGTGGGTTTTGGGGAGTGAACTTTACAGACTGAACCCTCTCCTCCAAATATTTATAAAATCAGCTGTCTTGACATTCAGTTGGCATACAATAGGCTGTGCACAGTGAAATATTATAATACTATACTCTTGATGCATATACACCAATAAGACCATTGCCATAAAGAAAACCAAGAATCTATCTGCTACTCCTGGATGAGTCTGTGCATCTCTGTGTGGTTTCTTCCACTCCTTCCTACCTCACCTTGCTCCATCTTCAACTAACAACCAAGCATGTCTCCTGTTCCCAAGGGTTAGTTGTCTTATTTAGAATTCTATATGAAGGTCACCACTGTCATTTATTCCTTTATTATCTTGATTATTTTAGTCAGCAAGATTACTTCATGATTCATTTTGTTGTGTGCATCACTACTTTGTTGCTTTTTAATACTGAGTATTTATTATAAGCTTATGTGGTGGTTTGAATATGCTTGGCCCATGGAAAGTAGCATTATTAGGAGGTATGGCCTTATTAGAATAAATGTGGCTTTGTTGGGGGAAGTGTGTCACTGTGTACATGGCCTTTGAGGGCTCCTAGTGCTCAAGCTCTGCCCAATGTGGAAAGAGAGCCTCCTCCTGGATGCCTACAGAAGACAATCTCCATCTGCCTGTAGAACTGTCAGCTCCTTCTCCAGCACCATGTCTGCTTGAAGTCCACCATGCTTCCTACCTGATGATAATGGAGTGAAACTGAAACTGTAAGCCAGCCTCAATTAAATGTTGTCTTTTATAAGAGTTGCTTTGGTCATGGCGTCTCTTCACAGCAATGGAAACCCTAATGAAGACAGCTTGTATTATTAGTTTCTGTTTATGCATTCACTTGCCCATGAATATTTGTTTATAGTTCTTGCCTTCTATAAACTACTGTGAACATTTATATACAAGTATTTGTATGGATACACACACTTTATTTTTTTGTATGACATGTATTTCCCTCAGATATATTTTTTTCTACTTAAAGATTCTCTTTTAAACAATTATTATTGGGGCTGGGGGGTCAGGTCTGTTGATGATCAATATTTTCATCATTTATTTTCTCAAAAAATGATGACAAAACAAACCAAAACTCTTTTCTTCTCCCAATTACAAACCCACTCTTCTTTTGAAAGGTATTTTTGCTGGGTATAGAACTCTACATTGGTTTTCTTTTAATTTATTGATTCACCATCACATTGTTTAGATTGCTTCTGATGAAAAACCTACTGTTATTCTCATCTTTATTTCTCTGTATATAGTGTGTTTTAAAATGTATTTTATCATTGATTTTAAGAAGTTTGATTATAAAAGAACTTATTAAGTAAGTTTAATCATGTTTCTTGTGTGAGTTCACTGAGTTTTTTTCTAATTGTGGGTTTATAGTTTTCATAAAATAGGAACATTACTTCTACATTGTTGTTCTTAAGTTGGGACATTTGACTTGGGCCATTAAGAAAAACTTCTATGTTGGTAAGGCTTTTGATGCAAAATCTACAGCTATAATAACCTTTATAATGTATTTGACTAGCACCAATATCTGTGAGCAATATGCTTTGTAGATCGAGTTTTCTTCTTGTTTTGCTTGTATTGTCATGAATATACAATATTTTCCCCTTATATGCATGACAACTTTTAATTTAATGACAGATGGCATGTATTTTAGATATATTCTTGAATTTTGTTCTGGGACTTAGGTGGGTTGCAAGCAAATAGTTAGGCACTTTCATGTCTTATTTCCTAAGATGCTAGGTGAGACAAGAACAGTTGGCTGTATTTGTTAGGGTCTATTTCTGTACTTTAAACTTTGAATCTATTGGTCAATGTATCTACACCTTTGCCAACACTACATTGTTTGATGTTTATGGATTCATAACACAACATAAAATTGATTTAAAGTCTTTCAAATTCATTTACCTTTTAAATGTTGTAAGAAAAAAATTTCGTTGTCTTCCTATATGCATTTTAGCATCAACTTATCTATATTTACAAGGTAATTACTTGGATTGTTACTATTTTAACTTTTTAACAACTTGTCATTTTTTACTTTCTTTGGCATTTTCTAGTGGCTTTTGTAGAATTGCATTTATCTCTTCTGTGAAGCAAATGAGATGAAGATTTAACCTTTAAATTCTCACTTTTTCTTTGCTGTTTTAATTTGACCATCTATATTGGATTGTATTTAAGGACATTTTACTCCATTTTATTTTGAAGATCATTGAGTGAACCTTAAAATATCAGTTAGATAATTACACTAAAATTTTTATTTGGTTTTTTTTTTTATATCTTACATTTCTCCTGTAGAGATTTTCCCATTGCACTCACGATTTTTAATTAAGATGTCAGAATGAGCTTAGGAACATCAGAACCTTAAGATTTCTGGATACTCACATCTTCCTTATTCCATAATCTTATTTCTTGTAAGAAAGAAAAATCTCTGGGACCTCAACAACCACTCTTACATCTCTGTGGTCCGATGCCTTTCCTAGAAGATCATACTTCAGGTAGACAGGCTGGAAGATGAACAGTAAACACACACACACACACACACACACACACACACACACACACGAGAGAGAGAGAGAGAGAGAGAGAGAGTAGAGTAGAGATATTATTGCTAGTAAGAAATGGAGATAGAGAGGTTAAGTTATTAAATATTTACTTTTATTATTTTAAATGATGTGTATGTTTGTGTATATACATTGGTATGTGCCTATGAGTACAGGTGCAGATGGAGGCTACAGGCTTTAGAAACCCTGGAGATGGAGTTATAGGTAGATTGAGTCTCGTGACATGGGAGTTAGGTCCTCTGGGAGAATAGTACACATTCTTAACCACTCTCTCTCCAGCCTAGCTGATTATTTTTAATGAACTTTCCAGGTAGTTTGGGAATAGTTGGTATGAGATAGGGACAAGCTTAGCAGAAATTGGCACAATTAGCAAACTAACATGCACCTTATGTATGCTCCAGAGCATTACAGCTTGGGAAGTTACTGGATGCATTGGCTATTTGTGCTGGTCAGAGCTGAATGTGGCTGACGCATTTGGTTTTAGAGATCTGACTTAGCTTTTCAGGAATGGAGAAGATGAAGCATTTGAGCTAGAATTTAAGGCTGTGTCAGAACCTCTGACAGACAAAGGGTTAAGATCCTTAATCTATAAGGAACACCTACCAATCAATAAGAAAAAGATAAGCCCAGAAATTGAAAAATGGGCAAAGGACACGAACAACTGACAAAGGGAGAAGTATGAGTGGATAATAAAGGTTATGAGGGAAGCTGAGCCTCGTCAGTGTTCTCTGGTAAGCAAATAAAACCAAGACACAGTATTCCGCCTTCTCAACTGGGAAATACTTCAAAAGTGGCTTAAATGGAAACATCCAACATTGTCGAGAGTGTAGAAGACATGCAGTCTTACTTACTGCTCGTGGGAGGCCAGATGGATTCTTTAAGTTTGAAGATATGTTTAGAAAGATATGCCAAAAACTTTACAATGGTTTTAGGCCTTTGAGAAGGTACTGATGTCTCTGTGAAGGTCTCGTTAGGAAATAATTACAGATGCACGCGAGGATCTATATTCAAGGGTATTCCTTGCAGAGTAATTTATAGTACCACACAAACATGGAGTTATCCCAACATTCTGTGGGGCAGAAATGGGGTGGAGTATGCACTGGGTGAAATGCTAAGGAGCCACGGGAACTTCAGTTCTCAGGGGACATCCAGTACCATTGCAAAATGCCAAACGACCATTGTCAGGTTAGTACTGTGTGCTAGAAATATCAGAAATTAGTGTGTACATTATAAATTTAATTTTTGGGAAAAGTAGGTAACAGCAGAGTCTGAGAATATAAATAAACCAGTGTGCTAACTCTGTGTAAATTTCAATAGCACAATTTTGAGTGATTTAAGTTTCCATGTATATATTAATATATTAATGTCTATTATTTTTACCTTTTTAATGAACAAGAACTATCTTTGCAATGAGAACGGAAGAAATGTATTGAAAGATATGTATAGTGGAGTGATAAAATAACTGAAAGCTGATATTTAACTTTTCAGCCAGATGTTCAGTGATTTGTGTTGTGCATACACCGGTAATTGTTTTTGCCTTTAGGACTTTAGATGGCACAGGATAGAACGGGTGAAGAGAGCATTCGTTATAATTTGTCTGCCCTATGAATTCTTACTTAGCTTCAAGTCCAGGTAGCATCTTGTCTTCAGGAAAGTATTGTCCAAGCTCCTTTATACCCCAGGCTCTCTTATCCACCAGCGTTCAGCCAGTCTGTGCTGTGTACCTCAGAGCAGTTTGTGCCAGAGATTTTAAATTCAGTGGTTTACTTCTGTTAATGACTACAGCAGGTGTCCATGATGTTTGGGTATGGAGTGGATGGGTTGGTGAATCTGGGGAAAGGTTTCCCTCGTTTCTTTCTTCCTTCTTTCCTCCCCCTCCTTTCATTGACAGAGTCTTGTTAAGTAGCCCAGTAGCTCAGGCTAGACCCAAACTCTTGCTTCTCCTGACTCAGTCTTCTGAGTGCTGAGAGATTACAATGTGTGTCACTATACTTGGCTTGGAGTAATGAGTTAGGTGGGTTTGTTTATTCATCTGTCTGTCCGTCTGTCCATCTGTCTGTCTGTCTATCCCCCCCCCCCACTTATTTTGGGCCAGGATCTCATTCTGTAGCCTAGGCTGGTCTATAACCCTCTTTATACAACCTAGGAAGGCCTCAAGCAGTCCTATCGCTTCCGTCTCAGGTGCTGAGGTTACAAGTGTGTGTGCCACCTCACCTGGGCTGGAGAAGGAGTTTTGCTTAGATAGTAGTAATCTCAGGGGAAAATTGGCACTAGAGAAAAATTAACTGCTGACTCAGTGTAAATAAGGCGACTCTAGAGCTTGGAACTGTCAGGATTGGGAGTTCATTGCAGGACTTTATTCCTTCATTGTTCTTGGGTATTGGACACATCAGTCAACTGATCTGTAAGATGGGGCAATGCTATCCATCTTTTACTACGAAGACTGAGGGCTGTGCTGAATTCATACACCTCCTGCTATGTAATGGCTGCCCAGCTAATAGATCTAAGTGATGATAATCATCAACTAAAAAAAAATTGTGTGAAGTCTTCATTCAGCTGCTTTGATGGATGTCCTCGCCGTGTAGCCCTGCTTGGCCTGGAACTTGCTCTGTAGACTAGGCTAGCCTACTGTTCATCCCCCTGTCCCTCGTTCCTAGTGCTGAGAGCACAGGGATGTGCCACCATTTCCGGCCAGCTTCTCTTTCTGAATTCTCTGTAGTGCTTTAGACACACTGTATCCAATCCCAGAGATATCGAAGACAAAAAGGACGTCCTTGTATTAGGCATGTTGCTATCTCTGCCCTTAAGTAACTCAGATTGCTATGCTTTCTGAACCTCAAGATCTGATTTAGGTGACTGATTTGATCTCCTGCTCTTACCTGCATTTTGGTGGTTTTGGCTTCAAAATGGCTTCTGGGAGCGATTGTGCGTGAATCCCACTCTGCCCAAGGTTGCTGCTCCTTGCTCTGGCCGGACACTGGTGGGCGGCACCTTGGCCCTTGCATGGCTTTGCGTTCAACACATTTGGGGAAGTGGCAGAGCCTTAAACTCGTGTTAAGAAGGTAACCCCGGATTTCCTCTCGCTTGCCAGGGGGTGTGTAGGTTTAGAAATTTCGCCCTGGATTTTGGCCTCTGAGAAGACAGCGTTCTGAGTCTTACAGGGCCCACTGCAGTCTTTCTTTGAGGCATTTTCTTTTCTTTGTTTGAATTTCAAGGTTAAACGAGTCAGGATTCAAGGATGACTATGAAAGAGCAACTGGTAAATGTGTTCACAGTGAAAGAAAAAGAAAGCCCAAATGAATGTTAAAACCCTTTTTGAAGCAGAACAGAAACAGAGCTTTTGAGCCTTTATCAAAGGACAATAAAAACATTCTCATGATCTACACGCACCGCGTGTTCCCACAGCCCACTCGGTGCACACATGTGCCCGCACCCACAGTCTGCTTGGCGGTGCACACATGTGCCCGCACGAGTCACACAGACTTCCCTTTCTTTAAAAGACATGCCCATTGTACATTTCTTTCTTTTTTTATTCCTGTCTTTTCTTTCTTCTCCCCCCCCTCCTCCCTTTTTTTTAATATTTCAAAGCTGGCAGTTTAGGAAATGGCTGGGACTGCCACATCTCTGTTCTTGCTAAAGAAATCAATACTAATCCTATTACTGGCAGTTATCATCTACCCCAGAACTCATAGCTGACACACACACACACACACACACACACACACAGATGTCAGAGTAAGAAAAAAGAAAAAAAAGAGTAGGGAGAAGCAGGTGCCCTTCATTTGCTTTCAGATAGCAATTGTCTTCTCTGTGTCTGTCTGTCTGTCTGTCTCTCTGTCTCTCTGACTGTCTCTGTGTCTCTGTCTCTGTCTCTGTCTCTCTCTCTCTCTCCTGACCATACTTTCTTCTCATATTAACAGAGACGAAGCTACAGAATACCTGTACTCAGCCAGGGTGCCTGGTCCGATTTAAAAGTCTGAAGACAGACTCTAATTTAGATTTATCTGTCTCCAGCATGAGCTGACCAAGCACTGATAAATGCATGTTTATCTCGGCTTTCAGCTTTGTTACTGCCAATGATAACCTCAGGTCCATGGTCACTGTGGGCTCTGTGGCTCTCTACAACCCATCATCCGTAATTCAGCACTCCTCTGAGGTAGGCGTGACAAGCAGTCCCATTTTATGGATTTGGAGACTAAACTATAAAGGTTTCTTGTCTGGCTTTTTTTTCCCTCTGTGTTGAATTTTTAGTTTTTGATTTTATGGCTATGAAAGTTTGCCTGCATGTTTGTCCATGTGCCACATGTATGTTGTGCTGGAGAGGCCAGAAGTGGGCTCAAATCCCTGGGGACTGGAGTTAAAGACAGTTTTAAGGGGCCGTGTAGGTGCTGGGAATCGAACCTAAATTCTTTGGAGGAGCAGCCAGTACGCTTAACTGCCGTTATTCCAGACCCAAGCTTTCTAATTAGCGGTGGACTCTGGCTTTGCATCCAGATCCTTTGAGTGCAAGCGTGGTTTGCAAATTCTCCTTTCCCTCTTTCCCACAATCCTCTCTACTCACCGCCTTTGGAGCAGCATGCCTGGAATGTGCCATTGAACACTGGGAGCTTATTGTTTCTGAGATTTCCAGAAGTGTACCAGAAAGGTTTTTGTTTTTAATTTTACTTTCGCCTGCCCCATCCCTGCCTCTTAGATCTGGATGCACCATCTGATGAACGCAGAGCGCTTGGAAACTGTCAGCAAACAGCAGAAGAGAGTTGGTTCGCATAGGTGAACAGATGCTGGAGCCCTAAATGTGGATTGCATTGGAATGTAGAGAACAGCAGGACCTATAGTTTCCCCGTGGGATTTGCATGTGGAAGGAGCACCATCCATACTATCTCCCATCCTCACGGAGAAAACATTCTGAATATCGATTAGTTAATATTGCCCTTTCCTTTGTGCCCTGCACCTAGCGGGATGTTTGACACACAGCGGAGCTCAGAAGAATTAACAAATGAATGGAAAAATGAACCACTGACCTTGCTAATCCTGGTTGTCCTGGATGAAGGACAAGCCATGCAGGGCACTCCCATGTAGAACCTACATTGTCACTACTCAGAGTGAACAAGGAGAAACACTCTATACTGTACCCAGGAGAACTTGCAGGCTCCTTGTTAGCCCGTTTGCATCTGGCATCCCCCAGATACTTGCTGCTCAACAGTCATCAATCCCTCCATGTATGTGTACTGAGTCGTCACATGTATATATGACCACAGCAAAGACAGGGGTACTTTACAACCCAGAGGAGGAGGGCTTTACTTTTACTTCTGTGGGGAGAGGATGAACCTGTAGCTTGTTTTCTGGATTGTTAAATGTCTGGTGCCAACAGACGTTTGTTCTGGGCTGAATTCCTATACCCAAGGGATTGTTTTCCTCCAAGATTATAATGGGATGATTATAAGTTGCCAGTAATGACGTGAAACACTCTACATAAATGACCCAGCTCAGTCCTCATCCGTCCTATGGCCATTTTTCGTATGTTGATAGCCAGTCCTACTGTGTAGTAGAGCCTGAGCCCCAAAGCACGTGTTCCCAAGAATGGCTCAGTTCCAATGCCAACCTTTAGAAACTGCATTTTGTATTATTCTTGGCTTCTCTTGGAACAGGGATAAAAGTATTAATGTATAACCTGGCCAAACCCAGAGGCTATCAGTTCAGGCGATCTCTTTTCTGCTGTTAGCCTCTGAGAATAGAGGGCTTTCCTCTTTGCTGTGTGGAACCCAAGTTAAAGAAATAAAGCAAAAGATTCCTTTAAAGAATTCAGAAACTAGAAGAAGAGCTTAATAAGGAGTTCAAAGAGATGGTAGTTTAAGAGAGACATGAATCATAGATGTGGACACATGGTATCAGGCGACATATTGAAGTTGCTGCAGTCGGTGGGAAGCACAGAAGTTTGAGGGGGCTTAGGGTTACAGACCTAGAGAGAAGCCTAACATTTTCTCAATTAAATTGCATACCTTCTTTACTTTTTTGGGGGGGAGGGATGGCCTATAAAATTTAAAATAGCGTATTACTGTAAAGAGCGAACCAAACGGGGTTAGCATTCTTATTTATTTATATGAATTTACCATACTTAATTTAGATAGTCTACTATCTATTAGGGATGTACTATTTATGAGGCTTAGACTCTGTTGGTATTACCAAGATATTTCAGTCTTTCAGTGTTCTGTAATGGCTTTGAGGTGAAACTTTAATGATTGATCAAATTTATTTTGTATTATAAATTTAAGAGTTTGAGTGTGAGAGACTAAAGTTTGCCACAAAGGACCTTTCCCTTCAGCATCTTCTGCCCAATTGTTCTGATTCAGACAGCTCTCACTTTCTGTGACAGAGCAGGGTGAACTTTGTTGTAAGACTCAGGGGCAGGAGAACAGGAGCCACAGCGCATGAGGGCATTGTTATCACATCTCCTCACACAATCAAGAATCCCTACTTTACTGAGTTCCCTTAATTTAAAAAAAAAAACCCAAATAAGAAGGAATTTATCATGCCAGTGTCAAATGCATATGATTGCCTCCATGGGGAAGATCTAATTCTTAGGACAGAGAGGTAGGAAATGCTGTTAAGTGTGACAAGCCCAAGGGCCATGCTGATGACTGTGATGCATTTGATTTAATCCTGGATGTTGGGGACTTAGGCGGCTCAGCTTCAGCTTCAGCGCAGGGCCCAAGCTCTGCCAACAGCTTATGAATTGCTAATAGAGTCAGCAACATTAGCTGATCTCATCTCAGGAAAGAGAATGGGGAGGATCTGAGCTGTTGTGTCTTCATCGGCCCAGTGGTACCAGTGGTGGTTTGCAGGCTTTCAACATTGCTGGTCACCACACACCAGCATAACCACCACAAAAGTGAAACAGCAAGATCTGGCACTAATTACTTTCTCTTCTTTTCTTTCTTTCACTATAAATAAGCAACTTCTAGCTGGTTATGCAGTCTTCGCTGCCTCACCTTTCTACCTAAAGTCTACTTTTTATACCAATATCAAGGTGGAGTGAGACAACTGATCCCATGGATCATTCTTTTGATTCCTTCCACAGCTCCCCATTACCCACACGGTAAAAGAGTTTCTTTGAATGGAATACATGGACTTCTGTGCTCTGGCCCAGTTTCTTCTTCAACCAAAAAACTAACAGTTGGCTGAGTTTCTTGTAAGCAATGATTAGGTTTCTTAATAAATTCTATGATAGAAGAGGAACATGATCAATGGTGAGGCCATCCTGAGTTAAGACAGATTCCTCTGAGAGACACAATATAAGATACCCTGGAGAGGCAAAGAACAGAAGCTAAGGGTTAACAAAATACTGGGAAATCTGTCTCTCCCTTTTCTAAAGATTGAGAGAGTTACAGGTAAAGGTAAGCTTGCATAAATATTATGGTCAACATTGTATCTATTACTATCACTAACTTCCAGCAAAAGAAGTTTCTTATATACAAAAGCAAGCATTCCCTAGCCTTTGTTCAATGCTGTCTTAACTCTTGCAATATGGCGAAAGGTGGGGTGTTATTAAAATTGATTGGATAGTGTTTGCCTGCTGTGATCCCGCAGGCTCAGTTGCCATCCACCACCATTTGCTAGACATATGAGTAAAGTCATCTTAGTCTACCCAATCAGAGTAGATTTCCTGGTGGAAGCAGCTACCTGAGGTCTTCAGGTGAGGCCAGAATACCTGGCCAACTGAGCCAAAACTGTGACCACGGAAGTATGAGCAAGCTGGAATTGCGTTACCGTTGTCTTTGTGACAAATCACCTGTGAGAGCAACTTAAAGGAAGACATGCTTATTTTTGGTTCACAGTTATAGAGGGCTCAGTCTATGGTTACTTGTTCCCAGTGTCCTTAGTCAATATATCACGGCAGCAGGAGTCAGTGGCAAAGATGCAAAGAGACAGAAAGTGGCCAGAGATACTATTTTTTCAAAGACCTGTCCCTACTTCCTCCAGCTACGGTCTACATCCAAAATTTTCCAGGACCTCTTAGAACACTAAAGTGGCCACCAATAAGACATGTAGACGACTGTTTCTTGGGTCCCCTCTCAGAAGAAAATGAATTGATGTGTGGTCCTCAAGTTAGCTAATCACATATTATCAAGGTGTGGTGTAGCCATTTCTTGCTGGGGTGACATGACCATCACCGTGTAGAACAGAGCTCTTGTGTTTGTCTCAGGCTAGCTCAGCCTGCAGTCATGGCAATGAAATAAACAGAAAAATATAGCTGGTGGTTAGGTCTCTGGCAATAAGGCTGTTAACATTCCCTCATGGAAGGAAGGGAGATGGTATGGAGTCTATCATCTGAGACTCCAGTCTTTTCTGCCCCAGATGCCCCTGTCCTTGTAGGCGATAGAAAGTGGAATACTCACTGTGGGGTGAGGCTGCTGGTGTAGATTTTTGTGACTCAACCATGTTGAGAGCAGGATTTTCTGATGATGTACCTTCCTGTCAGTCATTCATACTTTAGATAACCCCAAGAAACTCATTGCTTCACCAAGCTGGACTTGGACAGAATCAACTCTTTGGTATGTTAGTGTTCTCTCTGTCTGGGGTGAATGGGTGTTTCTTCTTCATGTCCACCCAGAAAAATTCACACAATACACAATTTCTCAAAATTCCTCAAGATCCCTACTTACCTTCCTAAGCTTTTCTGAAAAAAGAAAAACAAAAAACCAGAGAATCATTGGAAATTCAGTCATGACACTTTTGTATCTACTGTTCCTCACAAAGCAAAGACCCACTCAATTATGATATTTGCCAGCAGATTGTGGTATTATTACTGTATTAACATATGGAGAGAGAAAATAAATAGTCTGTGGCCTGGCTTGGAATTCTGATAAGTCCTTCCAACACACAATTCTTAAACTTTAAAAATTAAGTGTAACAAATAGCCTTCCAAATGAACACTTGAGACTGAAATAGGTAAAAGAAAATTGCACAGGCCACAAATTAAAGGGAAAATAGAAACCAGGGAGGAGATGGACTCCATCATATGAGAGCAACTGTTTAAGTCTTTGCAAAGTGGTAAGTCAATACCAGCCGAGGAGACAGCAAAGAGGTAGGGCCTCTAGAGTCCTGCCTGCCTGTCAAAGAGAAGAGGAGAAAAGGGCGTCTTTCCATATTAAAGGAGAAATGCAGGAAATCAGTTGATTTGGATAAGTGGGGGGAGTCATCTTTCTTAATCTTTCATAACTACCAGCAGAATCTGGGCATGGAGGAACATCCCTGTAGCCTCGTCTCTCAGGAGGTGGAGACCGGCTGGTCAGGAGCTCAGAGTTCACTTGGTTACAGAGTGAGTTGGAGGCTTGTCTCATCTCAGTTCCATAAGACCCTTGACTCAAAATGACAGCAACAAAACCCAACAGAACAAACCAACCTATTAGCAAACAAGACTTATTATTTTATGCTATCAAGTCATGGGATGAGTTTAGGGCTCAAATTTATGTTTCCTTTATGGTCTGCGAAACTCCAAGCCAGTAGTGGTTTTGGATCTGCTCGTAGCCCTCCCAAGGCTGTAATGATATAGATTATAACTATGAAAACACAGTTTAGATATACAAATAATTTCACCTATCCCTGAAGCTTTGAAATATATCATTTAGATTAACTGTTTATCTTCCGAAGTCTCAATTCAACTTGTCGTGTGATGATCCCAAGCAATGTTCTTTTCTTCCCCGGGGCTTTACTTCTTTATCTCGCAAGGGGAGTGATTTTTAGTTGTAGCTTTTCATGGTCCTATTATTCTATGAAGTTATTAGTTCATGAATAAATAATGTAGTAGTCTTAAGGTCCAGGGAATAGAAAATTAAGATTTTATCTTGGTCACTGTTTCTGATTAGCCAAACCATTAGTGCTGGCTCTCTCTTTCTCTTTTTTTCTAGCCTGAGGCTCCACCAACCTGAACTAGTTGGTAGAAAAGGTCTCTTCTCAGATGCTTGAAGTCTCTGTACAGATCTGCCTGAGAAATTCCTTGCAGATGGCTATGCAAGCTTACTAGGCTTTGGGGACTGGAAATACTTGAGATGATTTGGGAAACCACATCCCTACCCGACTTTCTCCAAATGAACTAATGGATGCTAGCTGAAACATTCAGACAGCAAAGTTGCCTTCTCTAGGTATAGATGGCAGAGGCTAGGATAGTGTTGCAGGAGGGATTTTGTTCTAAAAAAGGAACTGGAAAGAACCAGAAAGTTTTAAGCTGTGGATAACATTGTAGGCCGTGTCATACAGCTCTGAGGTTTTGTTAGTTTGTTTGTAATTTTTTTGGTAGAATCCCTGCCTCACAGGTCTTCCTTTACAGAGCAAGAGGAAGGATACAGTCGCAAGATAACAAACACATTAAGTCCATTTGATTCAGTAATTGGAGGGGATCAAAATGAGATATGAGCCTAATAAATGGGCACATTCCATTTCCTTGGCCACAGTCTTGGCTTAAGGCTAGACAAATGATCCAACCACAGCCTTAAATTAATTAATATGAGATATGTTATTATATAATGAGACATCTGAGAATGTGAATACTGTTCTACTGCCAGTGAACTTAAAGGCACAGATAAAACAGCTGTGGTTATTTGGTAGCAGTGGGAAAGGACCTATTTTTGATCTGTGTCTATAGAGAGATGACCCAAAAATACCCCTTGAGCTCCCATCACACATCGGTATTTAGTTAATGATGGAATGCACCAGTGTTTTAAGCACGTGTTATCTAGATGCCTTGGGTTTTCTTGTATGATCTAAGTTAGTCTTGAATAGTAGAGTAAGCTTCATTCTCTGATGACTGTACTTCCAAATTCCCACCCACACCCTCATTCCTGTGCTGGGGTTTTTGTATACTATAAGTGGCCCTCAGGCCCAGACCATCCTCAGGGACTGATTTTTGGCTGCAAGTTTCTGCACCTTCTGGGCCATCAGGGAATCCAAGAGCAAAGCACTCCTCACAGTGGAAGAAAATGGTATCTCTCTAAACAGTTAACCAACACCCTTTTCTTACTGAGCCTAAATTCATGGCAGGGCAAGCTGATTGGAGTCTATGACCAGAAGATACTGTAGTATCCAGGGAACCACCAAGAAAATACAGAAATGAAGGAAAGCCGGAAGCCATCTTGAAAATGGATTGTAGCCCTCACATGTGACGTCTACTCTTCTGCATCACTTGGCTTTATTAATACCAGGCAAATGAGGCTCTCAGACTTCTTTCTAAAGCAACAGAGAACACACCAATGAAAACATGCTGGAGTTTCATGTTCCTGGATTTCTACTAGCACCACATTTAGGAGCAGGATTAGGGAGAATTAAGTTCTGCTGACGGTGGTTTCAAAAGGTCTGATGATTAGTGAAACAGAAAGCTTCCTCCCAAAATTAGAGTCAATCTCATGCTCCTTCATGTTTATATAGCATGGGACACCAGCACCCCAGGCCTTGGATGGGACATGGTTGAAGTTCTTATCACCTTGTGTGGAAGAGATGTTCTGGGGATGATTTTCTAACTTTAAGTCTTAGCTCTGTTTATCTACCACACAGCTCTTCTTATCACAAGAATTCAAAGTAAAGTTTAAAAACACCAACACTAGGATCCACAATATAGCTATTTATTATGCTTTTATTATATATTTGACACCTAACTGGGAAAATGATGCGTGCTCCATTACGACTATTTTGTGCATAGTTCAAATGTTTCTGTGTATTACTCTGAACTGCCTCAAATCATCAGTTCTGTCTTTGAGGTGCTACTTATCACCTCAGAATCAGAGAAAGTGCCTTCAAAATGTTGACATGCGAGAGGTCAGAGATAGCAAGAGAGGAATTTCAAAGATAAGCCTGTCTGTCCCTTCCCTCTGCCAGACTGTTTTCCTCAGGCGCAGAATAATTTATACCTCTTGTTCAGCTAAAGTATGTGGCATCATTGAGACACTGCAAATACAGCACGGATTTTATTACAACCTAATTGTAGAATGACAAGGGATAAATCTTGAAGATACATATAGCACA
Organism: Rhynchomys soricoides; assembly: GCA_019843965.1. Taxonomy (NCBI): domain Eukaryota; kingdom Metazoa; phylum Chordata; class Mammalia; order Rodentia; family Muridae; genus Rhynchomys; species Rhynchomys soricoides. Next base: position 4,182,730 of record JADRCH010000097.1, on the reverse strand, counting down.
AAATGGCCAGGCATGCCTCACTTACACAAGAAGCTTGCATAGAGAAGCATTATGCTGCAGGAGACAACAGCGGGAGTGGTATGTAATTCATACAGCTTCATTTGTGGGTAGCACTGAGGACTTCTAGGATAACTGCAAATTAATCAGTTTCCCATCCTCTTATTATGGAGCAAAGGCAATTTGACATAACTGCAAGGGGCCAAAACCAACCTTGGTTTGTATTTAAAATCCTGTTTCAACATTCAGTGGTGTGTCTCTGGCTTCTTCTTGGTCTTCGAATCTATCTATCTATCTATCTATCTATCTATCTATCTATCTATCTAACCATCTATCCATCCATCTATCTACCTAAATGTTGATCTTTCATCTATATATCTAAACCAAGTAAGCTTAATATTGTGAAAGAACTAGTGGAGTTAGAAATAAAACACACAATAAAACCGCAGCTTAAAATCAAGAGACTGTGGTTCATTAAATATCAAATAAAGAAGCAAATCAAAATGAGACCAAAAAAGATTCCAGATCTTTTAATGGCTTACTTTTAAATAGCCCTAAATATCAAACCTGAAACAGGAAATTATGATTGTCATCCAACATTTATTGAGTACTATAGTAGGTATGTTGAACTTCGAATAATTGAATTGCACATTTAAAAAATAATCTGTCTTTTACAACAGAAATCAGGCAGCTCCTGGCATAATTTGACAGCAATGTACTACCTTTTGCCTTTCCCTGTCAGCATGGCATGAGGCAATGCAATTAACATCTCACAGTGATTGGTTTTGACAGGTGAGATGTTCTGTCTTAGGAAGAATGCATTTTTATTCATATACTACGCTTCATTATATAGGAAATATAATTTGTACTATACATACTTATATATTATCAGAGCCAATGAAGATACCCTTGAGGACTGGTCTCTGATTTAAGAAGCTCTGCTTTCCCAGTTCCTCATTCTTGGTCTTTAAAACTGCCTTATTTTTCCCCCCTTAAGTCACTCTCCAACCCCAGCTAACGGTGCCTGGTGCAGTGGGCCTTCCTCATCCAGAGTTTGCTCTAAGGCCAGCTGTACTCACTGCTGAGCCTGCAACCCTGCCAGTGCTTATGTCCCAGCAATGAGAGATTCTCTGTGATTGTGACTCCTCTTCCTGTATCCCAGTCCTATATGCCCAGGCATGTCTCTCTCCTTATCAATTGCTTCAAGGTAATGTAAATATTAAGACCTTTGTATCTGGTCCTTTCTTGGCATAGTTGGTTCCAAACCACCCCAGAAAAACAAACAAACAAACAAACAAACAAACAAACCAAAACTGTCTCGTTCCAGATAGTAAAGCAAAATCAGATGCAAATGCAACATTTTACAGACATATTAATCTTTAAGCTTTCAACATTAATCCATATATATTATTAGATTTTCACTAATTTACTTTTATATTTTCCTTTAATAAAATGTCTTTTCCTCTATGCCATGATTTGAAGAGGTAAATTCTTAATTATATTATAACTCAACTGTATTTTCTATGCCAATAACACATCTCTGTACATGCCTAGAATGATAAAAATATCTCTACGAGAGGACTTTACTATAAGTCTGCATATAGGTTAAATAATAGGAAAAAATTTCATTTTGTGTAGAAATATATTACACTGGGAGCACACTTTCATTTGTGGTTTGTGAAAAGCATTCATTTCAAATAAATTTTAAGTAGTTTTTCATCTTAAAGTGACCCCTACCCCTTTTCGCTATCTAGCTCATTCTAAAAACTATCAGTTTCAATGGGTAATGTGTCTTCATGTTGGGCATGCTCCTATACCTTTTCTTTTCCTATTCTTCACCATTTACCTACATCTTCACCTCACACCAAACAGGGCACCGTCCTTAGTTTCTTTCACAGGTTTTATGAGAAAAAGATAATATACAACCTCAGCTCTCCAGTGTTTTTTTTTTTTTTTTTTTTTAAAAATGTGTGCCAGAACATGCCTTTAATCCCAGCACTTGGGAGGCAGAATTTGATGATTTATATATGCTTGGCCCAGAGAGTGGCACTGTTTGGAGGTGTGGCCTTGTTGGAGTAGGTGTGTCACTGTGGGTGTGGGCTTTAAGACCCTAGTCCTAGCTGCCTGGAAGCCAGCAGTCCACTAGCATCCTTCAGATGAAGAAGTAGAACTCTTAGCTCTGTTTGCAACATGCCTGCCTGGATGCTGCCATGCTCCAACCTTGATGATAATGGACTGAACCTCTGAATTGGTAAGCTAGCCCCAATTAAATGTTGTCCTTATAAGAGTTGTTTTAGTCATGGTGTCTGTTCACAGCAGTAAAACCCTAAGACACAAAGGCAGGTGGATCTCTGTGAGTTCAAGACCAGACTGAACTACAGAGAAAGTTCCATGACAGCCAAGGTTGATAAACTCAACACAAACCAAACAAACAAAACAAAACAAAAACAAAACAAAAAACCCAAACAACAACAACAACAACAACAAAAACAAAATAACCTACCACCACCACCACCACCACCACCAAAACCAAAATCACCCCTCTAACCATTGTATGCGTGTATGTGTGCATGTGTGTGTATATATATGTGTGAGTATGTGCATGTGTATGTGGTGTATGTATGTGTGTACACATGTTCATGTGGGTGTGTGGGTATGTTTTCTGGTGCACACATGTGTGGAGACTTGATATTGACACCAGAATGACTTCCTTAGTCAGTCTTCCAACTCATTTTTGAGACAGGGTCTCTCTAAAGCTCAGTGGTTGGGTAAACTCATTTTCCATGAACCTAAGGAGATTCCCATCTCTGGCTTCTAGTTGTGAAGTTTCAGATCTGTGGCTTTTTTTACTTAGGTCCTGGGGATCTGAACTCAACTCCTCAAGCTTGTTTCGGCAAGCACTTTATCCACGGAGCTATCTCCCCAACCTGATTCACTGTTCTTTCTATTAAGCAACAGTCTTTTAAATTTCTTACATAGTGTACGTATGATATGGTACTACTGTAAAAGATGCTCCTAGGTACAACTGTTATGATGAACAAATATTTCCACAGGGCAAGGGAAGACTTCAGAAGTACAACTGCGGGGTCAGGGAATTGCTGCATGTGTGAACTCGACAGTCATTGCTAAAGTATCTTCCACCAGCATGGCTCCAATGTATACTTTCACTGATCCATAGTCAAGAGTGCTCAGACTTTCACAGTAGATTACAGTACAAACCTTTCAGATTTTACCTACATGATAATTAAAGATGGCGTCTCTGTGTACTTTTCATGTGTGTATTTCTTATGAGGAACACTTTTCTCATGTGACGGAATCATTTGAATTATTTTTCTGAGAATTTATATTTTGAGCTCTTATATTTTTTCCATATCTATCTTCATGGTCTTTTTTTTCATTAATTTTTAGGAATTATTTCTGTATTACTAATTATTTTGTGTATTGTAAATATCTAATGTTTTTCTAATTTGTCTTTGATATTTTGGCTTTATGGTTTTTATTCCGTGCTGAAGTCCTTATGACATGTAAGGCTTCTAGATTTTGAATCTTGCAAAGTAATTGTCACACTAAGGTAATAAATTCTGTATACCCATTATTTGTTAATTTTTATTATGATTATTAAATTATTGATATATTTGGAATTTATCTGGACATATATTATACAATTTAAGTTTTCCTTAGGGAGCTACCCAATTTGCCAAATAACAGTTATTGATGAGAGTATCTTTTGCCAGGGAAGAATCACATCTACCATGTATTAAATTTCTGAGTGTATTTGTGCCTTATTGAAGTCACCACTATGTTCTGTTGTTTGGCATTACCACACTACAGACTTTCAATTATTGAGTTATTATGTATTTTGGTACTTCTAAAGGGTAGCCTACCTGCCAACAATACTTTTATTCAGAATTTTCCTGGTAACATTTTCTTATTTTTTGTACAAATTTTAGAATCAATAAGCCTCATTTAAAAAGCTGTCTTATTTGTTGGATGTCTTTATAACTGTAAATCCAATTAATGAGAATACCTCCATAATGCCAAGAATTCTAATCCAAGAATATACTTGTCTTTATTTGTTCAGGTTTTTCTTTTTTTTTCTTATGTTATGGCATTTGTAGAGTCTCTGCAGATAGATCTTACATGTTTCCATTTAATTTGTACTGCTAGATTTTAATGTTTTTATTGCTATTATGAAGAAGTTGCTGCCTTTTGTTATTACAGTATTCTGTGAAGGCTATTGACTCCTGTCAATGTCTATTCATTTTATTTCACTGTCTTAAAGAGTTCGATTGTTACTTGCAGTTGTTTTAAAATCCAAACCCAAAGAGTCAAAAATATAATATGTGTAACTTCTCCCTCCAAAACTTCATAGTTTTTTCCTACAGGAGTGCATTGGCCACCAATACAACATTATTTGCACAACTGTGCCTCTGGTGTCATGGTAACTAATGGTCAAATAGAGACATTGCTGACTTTATTTCTGAGTATAAAAGGGTTGATTTTAGTACAATGGTCCTCAACTTTTGCTGCACTTTTCTAGAAGCTTTAAGAAATGCTGTAGTCTGGGTATCTCCTTGTGCTGATCAGTTAGAAGACCTGGCAGCAGGACCCAGGGATCAGTATGGTTAAAAGTTTTGGGTGTAGTTTTCAATGCAGCTAAGGTTACAGACTTCATCATTTTTCTTGACTGGTGCTCATTTTCAAGATGAAAAAATATTTTATTAGATTAAGAAATCTTTATATTTTTATTATTTTTATTAAAATTGTTTTAAAATTCTATTGATGTGATTGTATGATTTTCTTTACAGAACACTTAAGACACTGAGTTGCATTATGACAATTGTCTCTATTAATGTAATGAAGAATATTAATGGACTTCATAATATTGAGTTATATCTACGGTTTGCAAATTAAATTCACTTGGTTTTTAATATCCTCTTTATTGTTTGTACTGATGATTTTTCCATCGATATTCATAAATGAACACACTATTTGTTTGATAGGTGGGCAGCCATCCAGAAGTTTGGTTTTGATGCTACATTGAGGGTGTAAATACACCCTGCGCCTTTTGAGTTGATTTCTTTCTTGCAATTGGCTGGATCCCCTTGCAAAGCTCCTGTCTCACTGCTGTTCTGTGAATGAAAGCTGAGTTGGGGTTCATGTACTTCAACATCTTTTTCTTCTTTTTCAGTAGAGACTGCTTAGCTCAGATTCCATTCACTTACTGGGCACATTTTGGTGAGTTTTATTTTCACAAAAGTCTGCTATGCAATGCAGGCTCTGTTTCTAACAGATCTGCAGAGATCAATATTTTAAAGATTCGTTTGCTTTTCATTTTTGGCTGCTTGTTTCTACTTTGTGATTTCTTAATTTTTTATTTTGACTAAGTCAGCTAGTAATTCATCCAATTTTAAAACCACTTTCTTTTAAAACTATACTTTTATATTTACTAGCATTACTTTTACTTACTGTTTTTAAACTTATCAGTTTCTTTTATCATGAATTGTTTTTTTTTTAAGTTGGATTATTTTGTTATTTTTTTCCTAAGAACTTGAGACAGATCTTAATTCATGATTTGTATCTGATGTTGTTGTTGTTGTTGTTGTTGTTGGTGGTGGTGGTGTGTGTGTGTGTGTGTGTGCTGGAGCAGGCTACATGCATGCCACAAAGCACATATGAAGGTCAGAGGACAACTTTGTGCTATGAATTCTCTTCTTCCACGTTTACGTGGGTGTCGAGAATGGAGGCAGCTCTCCAGGCTTACACCAAGTGTCTTACCCACTGAGCCATTTTGCTGGTCCTTACAATTTGAGGTACACTTCATTGTTGATACTTCTGTGTACGTGTTAAAGGTTATCATTTTCCTCTGAGTCCCTTTTACCTGCATACCACACATTCTGAAATATTAACCTTGGTTTTTTTTTTTTTTTTTTTTCGAGACAGGGTTTCTCTGTATAGCCCTGGCTGTCCTAGAACTTACTCTGTAGACCAGGCTGGCCTCGAACTCAGAAATCCACCTGCCTCTGCCTCCCAAGTGCTGGGATTAAAGGCGTGAGCCACCACTGCCCAGCTTAACCTTGTTTTTTATTATCATTGCTTTACAAAAATTCTCCAAAAACCCTTCAACCAAGGGTTGATTAAAACTTCAAAATTATCTTTAAAAGATGTCTTTTTGTTTCTCAAAACAAACAAATAAGCAAACAAAAATAAAAACCCACCCACAAACCACTTTGTTATTGCATCGTTTTCAGAAGCCATTTCCCTCACTTTTAGGGGGGATTTTCTTCTGGCCTTATTTTGTTTTCCTGTGGTTTTGTATATTCTGTGGTACTTGACTATCAGGCACATTTTCAAGGTACAGAATTTGATATATATTTACGGTATCTACCTTATTTATTGTGTTGATTAGGTCTTTGTTTTTCTTGTTTATTCTTCACACGTCATAAACTGAGCTGGCTAGTTGTGTATTTATGAATGGGCTAGTAGATATTTGTAAATGCTAGTCCCAGACAGTAAGCCATGTTTTTTCATTGTGGATTGAGCCAGTTGCCATTGTAAAAGCTTCTTCCCCATGTCTGAAGCTTTGCAGTTGAACACTTTTTCTGTTTTTTTCTTTTTTAAAAATTGTTTCCTTTCCATTTCGCCCGCTTTGTTATTCAGATCGCTTCCTATGCCCTTCGTCTCACTTGCATTTACTACGCTTTTCTCCAGTTAAGTTTTGTTTTGTGATGCCACTTGAAGACCTTCCTTTTGGGTAAAGCTCATTTACAAGGATTTGCATGATTGGCACTTTGGTTATTACTGTTGTCATCTTATTTGTGTTCTTTACATCTAAGAATGACAGTCTAAGTCATTCACTGCATGTCCTGTTTGCTTCTCCCACTCTGCTTAGTTTTTCTAGTCTTTAGAAAAGATGCGGTTTTATTCTAATGGTTTTCTTTACAATTGTATTTTTATTGTAATGTCCTCAGTTTCATAATTCAGAACAGATGGTATTATTTGTAGGACTTGCTGGGTTAATGGGTGAGACATCTGTTGGCTGCTGGCCAGGGGAAGGGGTGGAGCTTCTCCTAGAATCTCAAAGCCCTAATAAAGGCTAGGGCTGTCACTATCTCAGCACACCTGGGAGCCTACCTGTTGGTAAGCTTTACTCTTCCTTAACAGTGGGTGGATGCTATTAGCTTGCTTTCTCTTTTTATGATCTCTTCCTACATCTCTTATATTTTCCTTTGTATGGGATTATATTTCTATGACTGACTTGTCATATTTTTTAAATAATGTATGTTGATTCCAGCTGTTATAGACTCAGCCATCAAGATAGGCACAACTACTTTATCTTTCCTGTCCCCTCCTACTTGGTGGGTGGGTGGGGCTAAGTACATCTCTTCTGCTTTATCGGAGGTAGATGCTTTGTGATTTCTAGTCCATGTGTTTGATATGGCCTTTGTTTTTGCTTTGTTACTTATATGTCCAGTGTGGCTTTCTTGTCTGCTAATGCTATTGTTTTACCCTTAAATTTTAGAAATTCTTCATTACTATGTGTTCTTGGATTTTGTTAGTTTGTTGAGATAGGGTCTCAGTCTAGCACAGCGTGCCTAAAGCTTTTAGAAATCTTCCTGCTCCAGCCTCCAAGTATTCAGTTTGGTTTTAGATTGCTGTTTTCTCCATTGTTTATGGCCTTGCTATTCCAAAGCACTATTAACATCTGAATATCACCTGGGAACTTGTGAGAAATGCCATATCCCAGGCTTGTCCTAAACTTAGTGGAGGCTGTGTTTTAACAAAGCCCTAAATGGAGTTGCACAAATGAGGAACATTACCTTTTCTGCATGCGCTAATTCTTGGAGTCCATGACCATTTTGTCCTTTTCTTCTTCCTTTGGATCTCTGCTAGCCTACTCATCACACGCTCCTTTTGTCTCTCGATGCTCTCTCTGCTTCTTTTTGTGTCACTGGAGAAGCTGTTTAGAACTCATGGTGAAACTTTCATCACGTAGTGCATCAAAAATGGCTGAAAATTCTTAAACTGTCCTCTCAGTGAAAGCTGGGGTTTAGAGTTATTTCTTTGCCTCGAGTCTGTATGACAGTGTTGGACAAAGAATAGTGCCTGGGAGAAATGAAACCAGTTCTTCCAGGTCTAAGAAACCAGTTTCCCCAAGTTCGGCTGAAACCTTGAATTGCCTATGGTGCAGGGAGGCTGACTATCTCAATACCACCATGCAGGACAAGCTCCACAGAGAGGCTCTGAGATTACACAGAATGGGAGGTAGCTCAGCCAAACCCAGGCTGCTTGATGTCACCCACAAGATGGAAAGTACCTGAGTGAGACTTTGTATCTATAGACCACAAATCTAACAGATGAAAGCTAGCAGGGGATCCTAACTGGGGACATGTGGGGAATTGCCCAGCTTGGTTCTGTCTCATTTCCTAACCTGTAACAATATGAGATACATTTTTTTTTTTAAGGTCAGAGCAATGTATAACTGGAATATTCAGTTTTATTCTGATCTAGGGAATATATGAAGTCTTTATATATTGCCAAATCTTGCTTATTTTCCATATTTCTTGTTTTAATCTCGTTCTTTAAATGTCATAACAGTTTTCCATTTTATTGAACAATAGCAGAACTGAGTTTTCCTGGACCACTGTCCCACGAGTAGAGAAACAGAAAGGAATAGCAGGGTCCTGTGCACTCTGATGTGTCTATCTAAGGAGTTGAAGGTAGGGAGCTGATTTAAGTTAGTAAACATATCACAATCCTTTTAGGATTTGGCCAAATGGTAGACTTCAAAACTTTCTCAGGAAGATATGTTCAGTTGGAAAACAGAAACCAAGGAACCGAAATAAACAAATGTATGGAGACAATAGTAAGTCAGTGCTCCTGCTAGAGAACAGTGAGTGCTCCTGCTAGAGAACAGTGAGTGCTCCTGCTAGAGAACAGAAAGTGCTCTTGCTAGAGAACAGTAAGTGCTCCTGATAGAGAACAGTGAGTGCTCCTGCTTGGAGCACATCTATCAAGGAAGACACTGCTTCCAATAACTCAGCTACTCCTTCCTTCATCCCAACAGCACTTGCTGTTCTCCTTCCTCTGCAGTCTTCATCTTCCTTCCTCTGGAATGGTTCCAAAGTTTGTTGTGTTTTGTTCTCCCTCTAAATTTTCTAAGCAATATAACTCCTGGGAAGTGATGGTTCATTCACTTATTTTTAAAGATCATTCTTATTTTCCCAAAGAAAATGATGAAGATTTCTCTCTCTTCTTTCAGTTTCCTCCCAGCTATAAGGTGAGTTCTTCAAGTTTGCAGAGATAAACCTGGGGAACAATCATTATGGGGGTGTAGAAACCCTGAAAAGAGAGGTTAATGCAGGAAACCATGGTGCCTTTGCACCAGACAAGTGTGAGAGGGTTAGCACCTATTGGTTTGGTGATGGTGATGTGGTAGGAACATATAGAATATGGCCTCGAGGAGGGTTGCTGTACAAGGCGAAGGGGAGAGGGAGATTGAAGAAAGGAATGTCTTGTGATTTTCCTGTCAGTAAGGATCCATGGGTTCATGAAGGGAAATGTTAATGGGAATGGCTGCTGATAGTGGTTGGGAAAGGGAAGCACAGGAAAAGCCTAGCGAGGGGTTGGGGTGGGTGGGTAAAGAAAGGAGGTCAACCTCATATTGGATGTATGGTAGCCAGGAGTATGTAGCTTGGAGCTCTTGGAGCTCTAAGATTGATTTTCCTGTTGAAGAATATTATTAACAGGGATGAAGACTAATTTGGAGGCATGGACAAGCTGGCAGGAGACCTGTAGCTAGGTTACGTGGTATTTGGCATAACCATTAGGGTAGAGCTTACTCCCATTTGCCAACATTCATCCCAGGGATCGCTGAAGGAAAGCTGAAAATGAGTTTTAAGGTTGGCGAGCATGGTGCCGCCACACCTGGTGAATTCTATTCTGCAGCTCCGACATCGACAACCTCCATATGTGGAGGCCTTCTGGAGCCATTCATCAGTGTTTCAGTAAGAAAAGCAGAGGAAAAGGACTGTGGGCAGTGGCGATGGAATTGGAGTATAGAGGGATCTCAATCTGGTCTGGCATCCTTCAAGAGAGAGATCCTGGGTTCATATGATTTTGTTGTGTCCGTGGTAGGTCTCCCTAGCAAAGAATCTCCAGTGGTGAGTGTTGGGAAGGCTAGAGAGAGGCTGGAAAGTAGCAGAGTTAGTATAAATGACAAAACAGCCATAAGAATAGAGGAGAGGGGAGCTTGTGGAGGGCACATGGACTTGGCAGCAATCACCAGGTCATGGGTGTCCTTCCAGTAGATCCTGTTGTTCCTATGGGGTTGTGTTACTTCTAACTCCTCTGCCTCCTCTACCACCTCTGCTTCCTCTGCCTTCTCTACCTTCTTTGACCGTGATCTGTCAGTGAGAGTCCAGCCATCTTTTTGGTTGGTGGGGTTTGGGTTGGTTAGACATTTCTGTCTGGAACCTAGATAGGCTTAGGCTGGTCCTATGGGAAAACACAAACAAAACTCCAGAGAAAGGCCTTCTCTTTCAGTTGAAAGGAGGAGGTCTGGTCCCTTCCAAATCTCACCCAAGGGATCTTGCATTGTAGGGCATGTGGGACCTTGTTATCAGACAGGTATAAGAGTGTTAAGGGTAAATGAGCTCAAACCCTGGGAATTTCAAAATTTAGAATGATAGAAGTGGAGCCATTCCCTACCTACCTCTACCTGCTCTGGAACATAACCATGTCATGCCATTGAGGACCATGGATACTAGGTTATGTAGCACTAACACCTGGAGTTCTCTATGCTAATGAGATATCTAGATAGCACTCCCTTAGTGGTCAGCCAATGGGTGCTCCCCTGCTCTGCCTGATCAGGAAATAGAATATAGGCCATGCTGATGGCCCCTTTACAATAAAGGGCAAATGAAGAGAATATGAGGAAGACCCTGGACAGAGCAGAATGAGTGATCCAGGGAGAAACCGGGAGCCTTGTCTACTCCTTGGTGGACCAAATCCATCTGGGCTAAGCAGACACTGTGGGAAGTTATCTTGACTGGGCATTTTTCCAGATTCCATCAACGATGAGTGGCCACTGGAGGAGAAGGCATGAGGCAGTAAGGTTGGACCTTTGAGAAAGAAGCTAAACATTGTGTAATGATGTCATATTAGCTTTCCCATAAGGAGTAGGTACCCAAAAGAATGTTTTAGAAAACTTTTGAAGGTGTCCAGCTGGACTTTGCCTTTCTAATCCTTTCTATCATCTTTGTTTTCATTCATTAACAGACTTGATATTATTGTTGTTAAATACCATTTTCTTATTTTTAACTCTGAGTAAGCATATTTATTGCTTTTTTTTAAGATTTTGCTTATTTTAAAATTCTATTTGTTTGCTCTAGTCTTCTTAGCCCTGGTCTTCTAAGTTCTTTAGGCTGTATTTTGATCTCCAGCCCTCTAGTGTTTAACTTGATCTTTCATTGTTCACCACAAGTCTGCTCTGATCTATCCACCATGGGTTGATGCCCATCCTTCTATCCAGGTAGCCTGTCATCATAATCTTTTTTTTTCATACTTTATTTACACTTCAAATGTTTCCCCTTTTCCAGATCTCCTCTGTGGAACCTCCCCATTTCCTCCTCCCTCCCCCTGCCACTATGGGGGTATTCTCCCACCCACCCACCCACTCTCATCTTCCCTCCATCATAATCTTTCTATACTGTCTGAACCTTCAGGGCTGAATCCTCCCTTGCAGCTATTACTGCAGGGTTGAATCCTCCCTTGTAACTATGACTTCAGGGTTGAACCCTCCTTTGCAGCTATAACTCCAGGGCTAAACTTTCCCTTGCAGCTATGACTCCAGGATTGAACCTTCCCTTGCTGTTATAACTCCAGGGTTGAACCTTCCCTTGCAGCTATGACTGCGGGTCTGAACCCTCCCTTGCAGCTATGACTCCAGGGTTGAACCTTCCCTTGCAGCTATGACTCCATGATTGAACCTTCCCTTGCAGCTATGACTGCAGGGCTGAACCCTCTCTTGCAGCTATGACTGCCATCTGCCCTGTTGCTCTTCATGACCAATTCTCACTTGGCCTTCTGCTTCAATGAAGAGGCTTCTGATACTATCAGACAAGAAGACATAACTTCTCATGGTGAGTTATACTTTTTGATAATTATGATATCATCAGCAACATAGAGCCTCTTAACTACCAGAAGACTTAAAGTTCCTAGGAGCATGTAAAAACTATGACCATTATTTTCAGAACCATCTGGATATCAAAATAAAGTTCTAGTATCATAGAAGTCTTTGGGTAGTACATGTGAATTTAAAAGTAGAAGATTGTCTATTCTCAAGGAAAAGCCCACCAGTGGAAACTGAGTTTTCTATCTTAAGCCTGAGGGTCTTGTTATTATGCTCAGATGCCATGTGCTTCTTTCCACAGACAGAGTTTGTTAGCAGAAAAGCTGTCTTCCCTATGGCCTTATTAAACCCCAGACTTCAGATACATGTCACTAGAGTATTCAATCATATTCAATATGATCAGTGGAATCAGTGGTTTGGAGCCTTTGACTCAGCTCATGAGACTTGGTTTTGACTCCTAACATTGCTATTGTTTTACTATGTAACAATGGACAAGTGGCTTATACTTTGTGAGCTTCAATTTCCTCATGTTAACATAACTCAGTTACAGTGAAGGTCAAAGGTGAAAGTCAAAGCATAGAAACCCTTGACAGCAGGCCTATAATATTAATCTGTACACTAAAGTTTCTTTGCATTTGGTCAAACCCACACAGGAATGAGCTTGGGTTTGTACCTTTTTTGTTCTCTCTCTCTCTCTCTCTCTCTCTCTCTCTCTCTCTTTCATTAAATAGAAATTCATTCAAGTTAAAGTTAAATTGTTGGAGAAAAGGTGTGAAATCTGAATTTCACAAAAATATTGAAAATAGACATTTAACTGAAAGTTTCAAGTAGGCCATCTACCGTGCAAACAACCACTTTCAAGCACACACTGACCCTTTCATAGCTGAACAAGATGTCTAGGTCTGTTTATTGTTGTACCCTGTGCTGACTCCATTTGAGGACAGCACCAAGAATCAATGATTTCTTTATCACTACAGCCACTGAAGCAGAGTGTGAAGGAGTAAATTTCCAGATTAGAGACTTGAAGGTTGGGGACGATTAGCCATGAGCATCTGTCTGGGTGGAAGAAGATGAAAAGGTCAGATGGTGGGTACACCAAGTTGTGAGTTCCCTTCTGCTCATAGAACATAGTAGCTCTGAACCCTACTTGCTACAGTCTGTGATGGCTTACAAGGGAAATGCTGGAATTGGGAGCCTGGTATTAGAGTCAAACAGACCCGTAGTTGACCCTGAGAAATGGCCAGTGTCCTGTAAATTGTGTCTGTTGTTAATTTACTTGCCAGTGTTGGCAGATTTTATTTTGGCTTTGCTGTTGAGCCCCCCAATCTCTTTTTAACCCTCTTCCTACCATATTTTGTATTTAGTAGATATTTTCCTTACAGGACCAAGTCCCAAGTCATCCTTCTATTAGGATGAGACATCATTACATGCCCAATATCAGTTTAAAGATGATAATGATAGCAAGAGGAGACATTTGCTGAGAACTCCTCATGCCTCAGATACTGTTAGTCAATCATTATCTGTGGACAGATTTGATCCTCATAACTTCCCTTTGAAATGGTATAGTTCTTTTATCTATTTTAAAGACAGAAAACTGCTACAAGAGAAGTCGACCCCTTTGTTTGGCCTCCACAGCTGTGGTGGGTAGACATTTGTGAGCTTAGCCAGGGACATGCCTGGACACTCAGCAGCCAACTGTACAGTTTTCTTCTGGGACTCCTGTAGACATCAAGGTCTAGCATCCTAGCTTAGGTGGTTCTGAATAAGATGCTCTTGTCTCCATCTTCAGCATGAACAGTTTAAGAAATGTACAAAATGCTGGAATAATGGGTTCTTTGCCTTCAGACACATCTACCAGACAGCCTTTATGATATTACCCCTATACTTAGGAAAAAATATAAATTATGCAGTAATTTAAAAAGATAGGGTCACCTGTCTCGGTTTGACATAGTACCAAGTAAGACATTTTTGGAGCTTGTTTTCAAAACAAAGGAAGTTGAGCTGAAGAAGACCTTTTCATTTAAAATAAACCAGGCAGAAACCACTAAATGGGACTTTATAAAATAAACAACCAAACAACCCCCTCAGGAGAGCATCCTTAATAATCTGTATAATAAAAACAAAATGAGTCAAAATTTAATCCAAAAGAAGAGAGGTTTGAAAAGAATTAATTTAGGAACTACCCACTAGGCCTGGAGTGAAGTTGTGGATTATTTTTTTGGTTTACTCTAAAACTGACTTGTGTGAGCACAGCCTACATGGGATAAGGGTCCATGTTTTGAAACATGCCTTTGCCAGCCACACAATGAAATAAAGAGAACAATAAACAAAGGAGAGCTTTACAAAGGCTGCCTTCATTTACATTCTGAGATTACTGGCTGCATCTCCCTGGTGAAATAGCCTTGCTTTACCCGACTGTCCAAAAGCACAATCAGGTGCTATCAGGAGCTTTTGCCCTAGCAAGCTGCATGGGGAATATCTGAGTGCGGCCAAGACTATAGGTGCCTGTTTCAAGTTGTCACAGAATATGCTATAACATGTCATAAATAAAGAAAGTGTATTTACAAATCTGACATCGAAAATGTGTTCCTAAAATATCTTATGTGTTCCTCGGCCATGTCAGCAAAGAAATAATGTTTAGTATTTGTTTATTTTTACTGGACCACCCCATGAACCTGGGGAAACATGTTAGAAAAAAAATTATAGCTACGCCAACTATTCTGGGAGATACACGAGCCCTCCATGTTTATCAGGTTGAGGGCACTGTATTTTGATGTCAATAAGCAATTTTTCCAGCCCGGTCTCCTGCCCGACCCTTTTAATCCATCAATATATTATTAGAGATAAAGTTGGTGGATGCCTGCTGCAGTTAGAAGATAAATGACATCTCTGAAGTCAGGCATTAAAGACTAGATTAAGGCCTTGTGACACCGTTTTCAGTGCTCATCTGTGCACTTCTGTTCAACCTATCACACTGAGTGACAAGAAAGAAAAATAATGAACTGGGCCAGGGGAAGAAGAAGAAAAAAAAAGGCAGAAAAAGAGAGAGATTTTCCCCTCTAACACATAAACTACATCAGTTCACACTCGGGATTAGACTGCATTTAAAGAAAGGAAGAAAGAAAAGAGAACGGGGATTGGGGAAGCCAGGGATAGGCTGCTCTATAAAGATGAGAATAGGCGGGCACAGGGGACATTAGAGACACAAGTTCCATTTCTGCCTGGCCACTGGTGCTTTTGGTCTTCTCGCCTGCTTCCTGGACTCCTCCATCCCCAAAGCTCCCAGTTGGCTTCCAGTTGCTCTGGGGACTTGCTCTATCCCTGAGGTGGGATCGCCTGTATAAATCTTGTTAAGAGGCAGCACTTGGTTCTCAATCTTGGTGAATCATGCTCCTCCATCCTTGCCAAATGATTTTCTTCACGCTGCCATCCTTGGTGTGGTGGGAGATACCAGAGGCTTTTCATAACTCTGCTTCTAGTTGTGATTTGAATGTCTCTTCAGATGACTAATACAAACTATGAACTTTTTTTTCTCCCTTCAGTTCTGTGAAAAACAGCAACCACAAATGAACTGTATGGTAGATCTGAGAACATGGAGGGATATTGTTGAAGGGAGAGATCAGGAACCTGTAAGTCTGTGGGCATGGGCCTCGGGGTCTACTGTAAACCCTGTTGTCTCAATGTTCATTCTTGGTCATTCATTTAGAAGTCAAGCTGTCCTCCCGTTTCTTTCTATGCTTGTAAGAACCCAAGCAGCACTTTCCTCATTGACTTCTTTGCTACTAACAGTTCAGCAGTCCTCATATCAGCCCCAGTCCAGGAGATATTTCTGTGCATTGTGATATTCTTGGCATTTTTCACAGTAAACCTCTTGTAGAGGTTTTTTCTTTGATAGCTGATAACTGGTTGATGATTTTCACAAAGAGATTTTTGGCCCCAACCTCAATCTGAGCTTTCTCTAGCCTTGGCTGTCCATACCATAGATTATTTTGCCATGATATATGTCAGTCACCCAGAATCCAACATCTGGCTTCATGCCACGCTTCTTTTGTTGTGCACATCGCCCTTTCTTCCCTTTCAATCTTGCCTTGCATAGCCTTTGTTCATTCCTTCACTGCTAAATTCTTCAGACCCAAATCAAGGTCCTGTTGTCTTAAGATTTATCTCTTGATCTCTCTCTCTCTTTTTTATAAACTTATTTTATTTATTTTATGTATATGAGTACATTGTAGCTGTCTTCAGACACACCAGAAGAGGGCATTGGATCCCATTACAGATGGTTGTGAGCCACCATGTGGTTGTTGGGATTTGAACTCAGTTCCTCTGGAAGAGTAGTCAGTGCTCTTAACCACTGAGCCATCACTCCAGCCCCTATTGATCTCTTTTCTGTCCTTTAAATTCACCATTTTTCAATCCTCAGATTGATTTCATGATGACATTCTCAGTTTTAAAAATATTTTCTCGTCTTCTAAAGTAAATTTAAATTCTTAAATATTAAATATTCTAGGGTCATTAAAACCCCATTCTGATACAAATGCCAGGGGGTCTACTGTGTCTCTGGTAGGGAAATGTGAGTCCAGAATTGTGAGCAATGTTCTCACCCATCCCACCACCCCACCTTTGACACAGAACTTTTTTTTCTTACCGGTTGATAATTCTATGCATGCTTATAATGTTTTGATCAAGTCTTCCCTTTCTCTTCTAAAGTCTGGGTGTCAACAAAGTATTTGTCTCTCTTTGGACATAGTTATTATTTGCTTATGTCTATTCTTTTGCTATCACTCTTCATGGTTTAATAGTTTCTTCCAGGCACCTCTACTTGTTCAAACAATGGTCTCTGGCTCACCATTTCTCATTGCCAAATATTCCTTTATTTAGACAAATATGATTTTAGCCTCATGTTGGCTATAGACACTTGGCTATAGAACACACTTGGCTAGAGACATCAAAACCTAGTTTGGATCAAAAAGTCAACTAATTACAAGGCTTTGGCAATTGTAGAAAAGGCAGGAACCAAAGGAATCCAAACAGAGGAAGTGGATGACTACAGTGAAACTGGATTTCCTGGACACAACAGGACAGCTGCACATGTGAACTGACAACAGCTGGAATTACATACCTAAAACCTATACATGTTCAAAGTAGACCAAAATCTCAGCAGGGATCGGGGAGGAAATGAGAGGTCCCAACCCTAGCTGAGGAACTATTGGCAAGTGGAGAGAAGAGGAGAGGAGAGGAGAGGAGAGGAGAGGAGAGGAGAGGAGAGGAGAGAAGAGGAAGTTTTCTTCAGGGCTATGACACGGGAGAGGCTACCCATGCTCCAGTAGACAGAGGGCCATCACTTAGAAATATAATGGCAGCAATAAGTTGACTCTATGGGTTTAAAAAACCAAACAAAAAGAACACATGGAATTGAGAGGAAATGATGATGGTAGGTGTAAGGGGAGAGGTGGAGGGGAGAGAACAGGGGGATGGATTTGATCAAAGCATTACAAGCATGCATGGAATTATCAACCAATAAGAAAAAAGAGACTTCTGTGTCAAAGGTGGGGTGGTGGGATGGGTGAGAATATTGCTCACAGTTCTGGGCTTACATTTCCCTACCAGAGAGACATTGATACAGGGCTCTCTGATCAGAAGAAGAAAAGCCCTGATGAAGACCTTTAATTAAAACAGTAGTTAACAGACGCTTGCTCCTAGGCTAGTGAGTGAAGCTTGTTATGGGGAGAGAAATATGATTGGTCCAGCTTCAGCATTTACCTTCAAGTTGGGCCAGAGAAGTTGTAGCAGATTGCAGAAATGGCCATGTTTTCACTATTCCTGGTTTAAGAGTTTCTCCAATAGGAGGTGAAATCTGTTTCCTCACCTTTGAATTTGGGTTGGCCATGGCCTTGGGATAGATACACGGCAGCATATGTGGTGCCTTTCCAGTTCTACCCCCTCCCCACTTAAAAGCCCATCCTGTTCTTCAAGATGCTTTTCACTAACATGTAAACAAATTTGGGTTTGTCTGTTCCATACTGAGATGTGTGGCTCAGCCTTTCTTGCCACCCCTACTGACAACCAGTCAAGTGACCAAATACAAGAAGCAGAGTCGAACAGGGATCCATCAGTGTCATCAGTGTGTCCAGATAGGGACCCAAAGAACCACCTGGGTAAGATCAGACTGTGATACTGTACTGGCTGGTTTTGTGTGTCAACTTGACAAAAGCTGGAGTTATCACAGAGAAGTAGCTTCAGGTGAAGAAATGCCTCCATAGGATTCAGTTGTAAGGCATTTTCTCAATTAGTGATCAAGGGGGAAGGCCCCTTGTGGGTGGTGCCATCCCTGGGCTGGTAGTCTTGGGTTCTACAAGAGAGTCAGCAACCCAGGGGAAGCAAGTCAGTAAGAAACATCCCTCCATGGCCTCTGCATCAGCTCCTGCTTCCTGGCCTGCTTGAGTTCCAGTCCTGACTTTCTTTGGTGGTAAACAGCAACGTAGAAGTGTAAGCTGAATAAACCCTTTCCTCCCCAATTTGCTTCTTGGTCATGATGTTTTGTGCAGGAATAGAAACCCTGACTAAGACAGATACCGATCCATGATTACAGAAACCATGGATGCTTTACACCACCGTTCTCTGAGTGTTTCATTACACAAAAGTCTAAACAACACAAAGACAAAATCCATACAACAGCTGCTCTCCTTACAAGCATAAAACTTAGAGAAGAAAACAATTTCCCAGAAAGAGGAAGGCTTCTGGGAAAGCCATGAAGGGCAGGAGCACTTCTGGGTGCTTAACATGATGCTACTGAATTCTTTGTTCTCTACAGCTAGGCAATGCACCCTCAGAGCCGAGCCTGATCTGCATTATCTTCTTAGTGCTTAGTGGAGGCTCCTAATGAATGTTCGATGAAGGACTACATGGGTTGTTATGCTGGGTAATTCTAATTTGTGTATGTATTAGCCTTAAGAATTTTATCACTGACTTACCTACTAAGAATAATCTTTTTTTAAAAAAAAAAAAACAAAACTTTGCATGTTACATAAAAATGCAAATCTGATACCACACCTCAGGAAGACTTTTGATAAAATTTCAGGGCTAGGCAGGATCGCTGCACGTAAAGGTGATATTGCAGCTGTGCACACACCATAGTTTTTAATCTGTCTTCTCCAACAGAGATTCTAGCACGTGGTTGGCTGGATCTGTTGCTTTTAGGCCCAAGGTGAGGCTGGCTGTACATTATACTGTAGCAGAATAAAACTGTTCATCTCATGGAGGCCAGGAAGCAAAAGAGGAGAAACAGGGTGTGGGGACAAGATATGCTCTTCAAAGGCCCCAAGAGAGCTATTTCCTTCACTTCAGTGTGCCTCCATTAGCACCTTCAGCTATAAAGTCATCACTAGGTTAATCTAGTGTTGAAGTCAGCACTCTCCTGATCCAGTCACCTCTCAATTGCCCCACCAGGTGGAGACTAAGCTTTCAATATATGATAGATATTTCTTAATTAATTAGTTGATTTTTTTATTTATTCACTTTCAATTCCTCTCACTTCCTCTCCTCCCGATCAACCCCCTCAATCCTTCCACCTCCCCCCCCCATTCTCCTCTGAGAGGGTGATGATCCCCCCTGGGTATCCCCCACCCTGGCACATCAAGTCTCTGTGGGGCTAGCCACATCCTTGCCCACTGAGGCCAAACAAGGCAGCTTTGCCAGAAGAACATATTCACAAACAGCCAACAGTTTTTGGGATAGCCCCTGCTCCAGTTGTTTGGGACCCACATGAAGACCAAGCTGTACATCTGCTACATATGTGTGTTGGGGGTGGGGTGTACGTTAGGTCCAACCCATATATGTTCTTTGGTTGGTGGTTCAGTCACTGAGAGCCCCAGGGGTCCAGGTTAGCAGACTCTTGTTGACTTCCTATGGAGTTCCTACCTCCTTCAGGGTCCACATTCCTTCCCCCAACTCTTCCATAAGAAACCTCAAGCACCATCTACTGTTTAGCTGTGGGTCTGCATCCTTATGAGTCAGCTGTTAGGTGAAGCTTCTCAGAGGACAGTCATGCTAGATTCCTGTCTGCAATCATAACAGAGTATCAGTAATAGTGCCAGGGATTGATGCTTCACTGTGGAATGGGTCTCAAGTAGGGCTGGTTATTGGTTTGCCATTCCCTCAGTCTCTGCTCCATCTCCTGTTCCTGCATTTCTTGTAGGCAAGGTAAATTTTTGGTCGAAAGACAGGAGTGGGGAGGCAGGAGGCATCTTGAGGACATGACAGAGACATGGGATAGGGGAGTTTCCCAAGAATCAATGGGGTGATTTTAGCTGTGACTCAAGGAATTGGGGATATGGAACCTGAAGCGGCCACTTCTTGTAGCCATGCAGGAACCCCAGTGGGGCACTAGGGACACCACCATACAATATTTTTGGAGAATGTTTTATATCCAAGCTAGAGGAGGAATCCTTAAGGATGAGCATCCTATATAGTCTCAGGCACCCATATTGCTATTGTTTCATTAACAGGAGAAATCATTGCACTTTGGAAGCTTTATCACCCCCACATGGACCATAGATTTTTTTGTCTTCTGGAAATGGTCCTGTGTGAAGAACACTTGTCCTCTTTGCCTGGCCTGTAGCCATGGCTCTGAGACTCACAGAAAGGTCTCTACATTTCTCATGTGCTTTCTATATTCCTAGTAAAAACCATCAATTTTTCCACGGAAAAGAGGAGTGGAAAGAGGCAACAAGAATGAAGCTTCGGATGAATCTTGAGCCACAGGTGTTCCTGTCCCCATGTTAGCACTCCAGACCATTCCTCTCCTGTAGAATGAACCCCGAACAACTTACTGAGCTAAGAACTGCATCACACACCCTACGTTCCAGTACCTGAGAGTCTGGAAGTAGGAGGACCATCATATTTCAAGGCTGGCCCAGCCTACATACTGAGTTTGAGGCCATCCTGGGCTTCAAAGTCTTTGTCTCAAGAAAGTAAATACAAAACAATGCCAAGAAAAACAAAAACAAAAAACTAACCTCAAAACCATACCTACTTCAAAAGCAAAGCAAAAAATAAAAAAACGTAAGCAAGCAAACAGACAAACAAACAAAACCCAAACCAGAACAACAAGAATAATGTATTGAATATTGAAGAACCTAAGGTAGACAGCGTAGGTCTCTGTTCATCTATCATGGTGGGCGGGGCAAAGATAAAGATGGAAACTTAGTGATGGCTGTGAGTATGTCCCACAAATCTCAGATCTGTAGATTGCTTTTGACAGTCCAGTTACCGTAGCCCTCTGAGAATGTGACAAACATGGATGTCATTGTCCCAGCCAAGCACACATAGCTTGACTCAGGAACTAAGAGTAAGTTAGCCTCCTGTGTCTCACTGATGAAATGGGAGAAAGAAGCTTGAACCCTTTAAGCATCCAAGTGGCACTTGTTGGAACGATAAGAGCTGAGCCCTGGGTATAACCCCGAACCCATGACTGCTATTCAGATGTCTTCAGACCTTCCTGACAGATTTGCCTGATGTGTTCACACCCCAGATGCTTCTATGGTTTTCCTGTTCTGAGAGGGGTGCGCACTCTAGAGGCTGAGTTGGGATAGACCCATGCTCATTTGAAATCACTCCAAGTTACTTCTAGACAGAGATAATCTTAAGAATTTGGGACCAAAGTTAGAGGCAGTCTCTGTGAGTCAAAAAGGGCAGGCATGGGATGGAAGGAGAGCCAATCTCACTGATCCTTCCAAAGGGAGGACCTCTCTAGAGGCAGGGCGTTTAACCTTCGACCTGCCAGTTCCTGGGTGAATCATGAGTCTTCTCATGTGTAAAGGGCGAGATGCCAACAGCTTTGCAAGTTTGTTGTGATGGTTGAGAAAGCTCCAGTGCAAAGCTTCATAGTGCAAACAACACGTTATTAAGAAGTAACATTTTTCTTTGCTTTGCTCTTTTTGTTCCCCGAAATAGAACTCAATTCAACCAGTGCACATTTATTGAGTCTCCACTGGAATAATACTCTCTGGAATTGGGAGTGTATGGAATCACTTCCGGTACTGATAAAGCAGGAACAAAAAAAGGAGCTCAGACCCTTTGTTCTTAGAAGCCCAGGCTTTGTAAAATCAGAAGCTGGACTGGGTCTCTGCAGGAAGACATAGCCAGAGGAATCATTCTATTCCTAGGACCAAGAGGAACTGTCAAGCACCTGGCTTGACAGCTAGGATTTCCATTATGGGGCTCCAATAACCAACCAATCAGTCAGTAGGTTTTTTTTATCTGCATGACTAAGAGCTCAGTCATTTTGACCTTGACCTTGTGGGCAGGAATACTAGGCAATTTGCATAAAGACTCACCAACACATTACTAAGAAAGTCTGAAAAGTATACTGTCTTCTCAGCTTTCTGGGTGCTGATACACCCATATATGCCCTCCATGCAGTTTCGGATCCCCTCTGGGATGGACCTCTTTGGACTGGCTGTAGTGAGACACATCAAACATCCCCTCAGCCTCCCTGGCTGACAACCTGCTTCTCCTCCCAGTGCCTTCATCATCTCTGTCTCCTTTTGAAGATTCTTTTCTCAACTCTCTCTTTTTCAAAAGATTACTTTGTCACAATTATTTTTTTTTTTTAAAAAAAGGTTTTGCGCCTGTAGGAAATATTAATAGACCATTATGAGGTCCTACAACTAATTTTTCCACACATATCATCTGTCTTTGCATGGCTATTAAACTTCAACAATATTTCATGCAATGCTTCCCTGCTAAATTAATTTGGACCCTTCTTTTCTAGCTTCTTCTTTTCTGTCCACAAGCTTTAAAATTAAATTGAATCTTCATAATTATAGCTTTGTGTTGTTCTTCTGCATATCTTTCTTCATTTTTTTCAATTTCTCTATCAAAGGAGCAATAAAGACATAAAGAAGCAACATTAGAATCCTGAAATGCCCAAATGGTCTGGAATTGGGTGGGTTTGACGTTGAGAATCTTTGAGGGAGGAGGGGGGAGGGTAAAGACATTCAGACCTGGGATTTATATAAACTGGCATCGAAAACAAATGAGAATTGTTCTCACAACTGGGAGACTTTCATTGTTGTTCTAGTTCCTTATTAATTTCAAGTGACCATTTCATTATTTTAAAAAAATAAATACTCTGCCTTCTCTATATACTTGTATGCATGTGTGCATACATGTTCATGTCTGTGTGTGTGCGCGTGCACACACACATACACACACACACACACACACAAGCACACACATTTCCACTTGTGGCCAAATTTTTGTAAACTCACCTGTAAGACCTTTTTCTTAGGTGTCCAGGGATCTTCAATGTTCTACATACCTTGAAACGGGGGGGGGGGGGGGGAGGGGGGTGGTTAGGGGTGAAAATTTTTGTGCTGATTGTTGATGAAGCCAGGCACCAATCAAAGGAATACTATGAATTAGAACCAGTGAGGTGCTATACTGGAAGGTTCTGAGAGTCAGAGGCAAAAGCAAGTCAAAGTTTTCCAGGGACTGTGGGGGCTCAAATACAAACCTGAAGCCCTTCACACCTCTCGTTTCCTCTTTGATTTTGTTTCTGATCCTATCTTCATCATTTTACCAGTTCTTCCACAAAAGAGAGGACACGGCCACACTGATGGTCCATCTAGTCTATCTGATTGACCCAGCTCCCTTGTGTCTGGTAATAATTACCACAGTTATGGCTCACAGGGACTGGAGAAATGACCCAGTAATAAAGAACACTGGCTGCTCTTGCAGAGGACCCGGGGTCCCTTTCCAGCACCTGCACAGTGACTCACAACCATCTGTAACTCCAGTCCCAGGGTACCCAGCTCCTGTCTTCTGGCCTCAGTAAAAATCAGGCTTGTATGTGGTTCACAGACCTCCAAGTAAGCAAAAACACGTATGCACATTAATTACATATATAAATAAATAATAATGAATAAATTATTCTTAAATAAATGGATGAGTGCATGTTTCCAGTTATTTGGTAAAAAATATTTTAAAAATAAATCAAGAGAAGGCTAGTGCCCACGACTAGACTTTCCTCAGTTCCAAGATGGGCAGAGCCCGCCATTTTCCTGAGTCCATCCTATCAGTCCATGCCTGGAGTTTTTAAAGATTCAGGACAAGGCTTGGTATTCCTTCCTGTTTCCATTTTCCAGCCCAAATAATGCATTCTTCAGTTAAGTTTTACAAGGGATCTGGGTATCAGCAGAACTAGTGCTGGCATAGCTATCAATCAAGGTGCTTTGCACTCATCAAATAGTGTACAATAAACAGGTGTGCTTTCCCAATACATCTATTCTACCTCCGTAAGGCTGTTTTCAAAGAGGCCCCATGACTTCTATTGTCACTACTCCTCTGAGCTCCCTGTATCAAGGATAGAACGGCAGGGCAGGGTTACAGTGTTCTTAGGCTTCTGCCATAATGTCAAAATATAGCCAACCTCTTCATTCCATGAAAGAGAGGTCACACATCCAAATGGAGTCTGGGGTTAGAGCTGGTCAGAGACAAGATAAATTGGGGAGCTGCGTGTGTGTGTGTGCGCGCGCGTGTGTGTGAGTGTGCATGTGCATGTATGTGCGCGTGTGCGTGTGTGTATGTGTGTGTGCGTGTGTGCGTGTGTGTGAGTGTGCGTGTGAGTGTGCGCATGTGCGTGTGTGAGTGTGTGTGTGAGTGTGTGAGTGTGCGTGTGCGTGTGCGTGTGCATGTGCGTGTGTGTGTGTGTGTGTGTGTGTGTGGTGCGCAGAAATAGAACAGGTTTGGATCCCAGACTATTGTCCTGTTTGAATTTCACTGTGACAGACTGAGTTTTAGCCATGTGATGTATCAGGATAGCATCAAGAAATCCTTCTCCATGAATAAAGGATTGATGATGATCAGAGTAGTGTGATCAAATATTTAACAAACATTTGATTCACTAAGAAACTGAATTCGAATACAGGTGTTTGAAAGTTTTCCATCCCGTGGAGCAAGATTAACTTTCCAGATCACAGAAAAAGAAGTTAGGGATGACTCAGTCCATTATTCCCACAGGAGAAGCTGGAGCCCAAGGGTGTTGGCTGAAATTCCCATGCTGGATCTGAATGCTATTGTACACTGCTGTCTTGTGTAGTGGTATTTGTTTTTATTAACGTTTCTCACTGGTGTTTGAATCATAATGTCATTTTATTTCTAAACCCATGGAATTTGTCATTTGTACTAATTTAGCCTTAGAGGTTTTATATTAGTAAAACACTAATTATTGAAAATGATTGTAGCCAAAGAAGTGAGACACTGTTCTTTTAAGAAGTTAGTTCTGAACAATTGCAAAATGAACTTTGTAATGCTTTACTCTCAAGAGAACTCAGAAAAACTTTAAATTATCCAGTTAGCTGTTTTCTTATGCTTATGGCTATAATTGTCTTTGTTTTGTCAATGAACAAAGTAATTCTTGTTATTCCTATGGTGAGACAGTGGGCCATCTAGAATCTGGTCTCTACAACTTCACTAACCCAGCAAGGGCCATAAAGCAGGGTGTTTGGATAACTGATCCTCAGATCTAGGAGGAGGAGGAGCCCAATCCTGGGCCCATCTGGTTGGTTTGGCTTTATGGTGTGAATCAGAGGTCTAGGTGTGGGCACTGGACTGAAAAGCAAAGAGTATAGTATAGTGAAAAGTCAGTAGGGAGAGATCAATTACCAACCAATTGTTAACCCATCTTCAACCCAAATCAGCATGTTTAAAAAATTGATCATTTTGATGCTATGGACCAGAATCAGGTGCCTCTTGTGGCTTGTGTGGAAATTTACCCAGGCAGAAATCCTAGGCCCTACTCCTAAGGTCATGTCCTCCAACACCAGACCCTAAGCCAGCTGAACTGAGATGTTAGTGTGCAAAACAACACACATCTAATATTACCATCTATTGAGTCTTTTGACTATGTTATTTCATTTAACAAAGGCACGAATCAGTATGGGGGGAGATAAGAGAACACATGTTTGGTAATTCATTAATTCATTTAGAGAACTTCATAGGCTGCCACTCCCCTCCCCACACTGTAGTAACTGTAGCAAGTGTTGAAGATGTACGGATAAATAAGGCAAAGCTGATGTTCAGCAGCAAAATGTGCTGCCAATCATAAAATGGAGCACAGGGTTAGACATTAGGCAGTGGATAATTCTGATGGGAGACTTCAGCAAGGGGCTCCTCTGTGTAGAAATGCAGCCAGCATTACAGGAGTTGTAAGTATTAGGGAGGCCAAGTGCCCCATGAAACGAAGCAGTATCATGTATGTATGAGGGTTTCCAGCAGACACCTGCCAACAACTCTCGGGATCACACGGGGAGATCTGGGGGCTGGGTAAGAAGTCAGGCTGAGTTATAGCTTGAATCTGAAATGTCTCCAGAAGGTTCTTTGTGTGCTTGGTGGCACTATTTCGGGAGATTCTGGGAACTTCAGGAGGCGTGGCTTATTTGGAGGATGTAGATCATGGGAAGGGGAGGTAGGGGTATGTTATTCCTGGTTCTTTCCAGTTTTATTCCCTGGTCCTTGGTCCATTGTGATATGAGTGGTCTCTGCTACATGGACGAACAGCAATGAGCTGAGCAGCGTTGACGCACCCACTCTCCACACCAGGATGTACTGAAACCATGAGACAAAAAGCCTCCAGTTGCTTCTGAGAGATATCACAGTGTTGCAGTGACTCAAAAATAACACAGGGGAGTTGAATACAAAGAACGTTTGAAAATCCTCACAGTGCAGCAAGTAGGTCCCACTTTCTCTCCCTCCACTGGTCTTCCTGACTCCTATTGCCTTCCCTCTTCC
The DNA here is from genome assembly GCA_019843965.1 of Rhynchomys soricoides. Lineage (NCBI taxonomy): Eukaryota > Metazoa > Chordata > Mammalia > Rodentia > Muridae > Rhynchomys > Rhynchomys soricoides. The sequence goes on along the minus strand of JADRCH010000097.1, from coordinate 4,155,810 downwards.
CATCTTCTGCCACTCTCCACCGAGACCTCAGTTAAACGTCTATGGGGCTCAACTTCAGTTGTGGGAATAGCCAATACTTGTAAAGTCCTCACACTGTGTACCACTCTAAGTTCCTGCAGATGTATAAAAGAACCCACGCAAAGCAGTGAGACAGACGGCATTTTACTCCCATACTATACACAGGATAACTGAGACCCAAGGGTATGACTTGTCTCAGTCACAGACAAGTGAAGAGAAGAGACAAGGCTTTTCAAACACACAGCTAGGTTTGCTATTCATTTTCAACTAAATCTAAACAGTAGCCTATAATCTGGCTGCAGCCTCCAGCCTCCCATTGCCAGTAACATTCACCTATCTTCCTAGTAGGCAGACTGAGTTACCTAACAGCCTCTTGCTTCCCACCCTGCTGCCTTGGCTTCTTTTTCTTCTGCCTGAAACATCTCCACCTTTACATCCCTGGATCTGATTGCACTTAATAGCCACTGAAATGCCACATCCTCTGTAAAGACTGCCTTGATTCCTGAGTTGTGAAGAGGCTTTTCTTCCTTTGAATTTTCCCGATATCCTAAAATTCACCATGTTTCTTGGCACCTAAGGCATCTGCTTTATTCCCATCTGCTCTATAAGCTTCAAGAAGTCCTGCTTTCCCTATCACAGCCTCCGCAGCTACCTGAACCAGCTCCTACTACCTCCTAGTGACATTCTCATATGATCAGTACATGGACACATTGGCACTTAGGGCTAAACAAGCAGGGTGGTGGGATAGCCTAGGTCACTGGTGGATATCCTGGTAACAGTCCATTCTCTAGTCGGGGTCTGTGTGGCCTTGTGTTTAAAAGAGCATCAGACATGCTGAGTTAGAGAGCCATCTACTTGCTGACTTGTGACCTTGAGTAATCCTGAGGAAATCTAAGTGCCTGGGACTTTCCTCTGCAGAGTGGTCAGCCCTCACTTGTTATTATTATTGGGGCTGAATGAGTATTAGATTAGGATTGAATGATTAATCATGTAAAGACTCACTTGGATTTCAATAACAGTGCTCTCCAACTGAAGACCCATGTGGTGGGGCACCCGCTGGCCCAGCTCTTTACCCACTCTTACCAAGTGGTAACTGTTTTTTGTTCATAAATCCGTTCTGTAACAGTTGTGCTTAATAATGTCACCATGCAACTGAATTAAGTGTTACATAAACTGATGCTAAGTGTGAAAGGAGGAATTGTACCTTCTTTGAACATTAAATTGAGTGCTTTAGATGTGCCAAAGGTGAGCCACTGTTGAATTGGATGTTAGGAAAATCATTCAAAAAGACTGGAGTAAAAATCATAAACATCTAATAAATTTCTGTAAGTAGATTACTTTAAAAGTCACTGTAAGTAACCCAGACAAGGGCCAGAGGCTTGCTTGCTGCCACATGGCAGGGGCTGGTAGAAGACAGCCAGAGGCTCACCCGCACCAGGCAGGTTCTCTAAAACAAGCAAGTCTGTGGTGGAGAGGTGGGAGAGAAAGAGAAAATCTGTGAGCTATGAAAGAGGGAGAACTGGAGACACAAAGGCAGTGAGGAACAGCCTGATATGAGTAGACTGAGATGCCATACCATCTTACGTCATGATGAAGTCCTGACCTGTGCTGCCACTGAGGACCATTTCATTTCTGGGTCTGTGGCACTGCAGCAGCAGGGGTTTATTAATGTCCACAGCCCATCTTACCACCAAAGGCGATGCAGATGTCTGTGGTTTGGGCTGTCACCTGGGGCCACATTGATGTCTGAGGGCTGCATTAGGCTGGCTGTGTCCCATGCCCAGGCAATGCAGAAGAGCTGGCTCTGGGGGGATGGGTGTGTGGAGAGCTGGCGGGCTGACCAACTCAGCTACCCCCCAGGCCCAGATCCAGGGCTTTGAGTTGGTCCACCCCAACATCTACCCCATGTATGAACTGCTGCTGGAGCATGTGAAGGGGCCCGTCCTGAAGATCCAAAGCTGCAGGATCTCCATGACACAGGGCAACAACAGGATATATGAGAGAAACCCTAGCGAGGATTCAGTGTTGATGGTGAAGCAGAAGCCAAAGGCCTTGAACCAGACCAATGACTCATTGCAATGAACATTTGCAAGTAAGGCTGTTTGGGCCCAAAGGCACATACTATGTTACTGTGTGCACACCACAGCTTCTCACAATGATTTTTAAAAAGTCATTTATTTATTTATTATTTTTGTTTTCTTTTGTGGGGGAGGTTGCAAGGGTACAGGGCAGATATGGAGGAGCAGGAAGATGAGTGAGATTGGGGTGGATGATGTGAAATTCACAAAGAATCAGCAATTTTTTTTTTTTTAAAAAAAGTAACCCAGACCAAGAAAGACAAATAGTGCTGCTGTAGGAAATCACTAACCCCAGTAAGTCCATGTAAAGAACACACAACTCAGTTATAATATTTATAAGCTGCACGCCTCGCTTGGGCAGATACACTCAATTCCTCAGCTATGAGATCCCTTGCTACTTGTGGCTTCTCTAGGCCACGTGGTTTTGTTCTATCTTCTTTTTACCTCCTTTTCCTCTGTCTTCCTCCCTGCTCTCCACCTCCTCATCTCCTTCCTCTCTTCTCCCTCTCTAAAACCTCCAGCCCCACCTTTCCCTTCCACTACCCAGTCACAGGCTCTAGCCTTTATGTCACCAGTTAAAATGGGGAGAAGGTTCACATGAAATCATGTGAGTACGTAATCCACTTCACATTGGGGCAGCCCCTCTTGAGGAAGCAGAATTAGCATCAAAATACAAACAGCATCAGGGCAATCCACAACGTAGTGCATGTTGTCTTTCATATGTGAATGTTAGTTTTGAAACTTTAAATCTGTGTGTTTCGTTTGGAATACCCATTAATGTTAGAAAACTAGCGGGAGGCCACCACGAGGGGCCAGGTAGAATACAGTGATATAAAAGGGGAAACCGGAAAGATGGAACAGGAAGGACTAAATGGAGCACGGTGTGGGAGGGCAGGGAAAGGACAGAATGCAGGGAGGGGTCACTAACACCAAAGACCTCATGGAAAGCCATGTGGAAACTCACCATTGTTGGATCTTCCTAAAACACATCCATATATAGAAAGAGTTTAAAAGGAGCTATCCTATAATGGTGGCAGAAATACTCCAAGTAGATACCACATGCTGGCAAATAATAACCCCAGTACGAGTATGGGTTGCATCTTTTTGAGTTGTTGGCCAGTAGGTCTCCATAGATCCTCCAGCTCTCCAGTCTATGCCATTGCTCTTGGTTACCTTCTGTGTTGTTTGGATTTCTTTTAAATGTGACACAAATCTAGACATATTTGGGGAGAGAATCCCTAACTGAGAAAATGCCTCCATCCATATGGCCTATAGCCAAGTCTGTAGAGCCTTTTCTTTTCTTTCTTTCTTTCTTTTCTTTTTTCTTTTTTCTTTTTCTTTTTCTTTTTCTTTTTCTTTTTCTTTTTCTTTTTCTTTTTCTTTTTTTTTGAGACAGGGTTTCTCTGTATAGCCCTGGCCGTCCTGGAACTCACTCTATAGACCAGGCTGGCCTCGAACGCAGAAATCTGTCTGCCTCTGCCTCCTGTCAGTTCAGCTACCTGCTGATTTATGTTCATCTCTTCCCTGTTCTCTCTCAACTTCTTCCTCAGCGTCTCCCTCAGCCACTCGCTCAAATTTCTCCCAGCATCTATCTGTCTGTGTGTCTTCTTTTAGTCTCTCACTAGTTCCCAGAATCCTTTCTCTTTCAGCCAGTGTCCCACCTCCTATTTCCCTGCCTCAGCTCATTGGCTATCGGCTTTTTATTGACAGGCATTCTTTATAACAGATTCGCTTGACATAGCTTCGTGCAGCGTACGACACAACAACTGGTCAAAGTAGAGAAAATAAGAGATGATGGAATGCTCCTCCATAAATGGGGCATTTGTCCCAGTTCCTAACCCTCCTTCCAAAGCTCAGGGATCATTGTGAAAGAAGGGGTGAATGACTATAGGGACTTATTTCAGAAACAAATGGGTGCACATGTAAACTCACAGCAATTATAACATGCACAAAACCTGTACAAGCTCAAGCCAGGCAAAAATCCCAACATGGAGAGGAGGAAGGTAGGCACAAAATCCCACCCCTAGCTGAGGAGCTCCTGGCATCTGATAGCTGCTGGGCGGAGAGCCAGTTTTCTGTATGGATAAGAGCCCTGGTATGAACCCACACTCTAGGGCAGGCCCCGCATTAGGAGCATTTGGGTAGGGACCGTGAAGCTTAGTGGGTAGGAAGGTGGGAATGATCACTTTGGGGAAGGGGGCTATGATCAAATGCATTGTATGAAATTCTCAAAGAATAAAGTTAATACTTGAAAATGTTACAGTTCTCATGGGCTTCTTGGTAACCGCCGTCTCCAGTCAGCAGAACACTGGTGTTAGAAACGCGTTGGTGATTACTTCACATCGTGAGTGAGCAAAGCATGGACCTAAACTAGGTGCAGAAAGAACCATTGGCCCCTTGTTTTCTCCTGGCCTCACCTCTCCAAGTCCAAACTGCTTCCTGAGAATCCTCACACTGACCGTCTGAGAGCTGCTCTTTGTGGCTGCAGGAGTTACCTTGCTCAGACACCAGACATTTTAGGGTTGAATGCAGGGGAGCTCAAGCTTCAGAAAGCAATCCTCCTACCATGATAGTTGTGTTGAAACAGCTTAACTTCTTTGCTCTACCGCTGACATGACGCTGGCATGTTGCAGAGTGTCCCAGCATTCCCATTTGCTCATAAAGGTAAAGCTCGATAATGTTTGCTAATGCAGCCTATGCCAGCGGCCTGCCTTCCTCACCTTAGTCATCTCCCAGGGGAACCACTGCTCGTCTACCAGGGTGATTCTTTGGCAGAATGGGCATTAAGGTATCACCTTAGTCTGTTCCAGCTACTCAAACAAAATACCCAAGGTCAGTCGATTTAGGAAGGGAATGTCCTTCCTAATAATCCTGGAGGTTGGAAAGTCCATGATGAATGGGGCAGCAGGTTGGACATCTGGCCTGAGTCTCTGTTTCTAGGATGGCACCTTGAAACTGGTGTCCTCATACAGCAGAAGGTAGAGAAGGGTAAACAACCTAAGCCGGTTCTCTCAGGCCCTCTCATAAGAGATTAATCTACCCCAAAGGGCAGTGCCATCATTTATCACTCCTCTGAAGATCTGAATTCTTAACACTAGAATAGTGGAGATTAAGCTTTCATATAAATTTTGGAGAGAAATATTCCTATAGCAGACACAGACCCAAGCCCTGGGCCTGAGGCAACACTTTTCACACAGGCTGTGTAAGGAAAAAAACAGCACAAATGTGGCACAAGAAACACGAGTAAATGTACTCAATCCAAGTTAAAAATACCTCATTTAATTGAGTTTAAAACAACATATTGAGATTTCGAAGTCATTAGCACGTCACCATTTTAACTATTAACAGACCAATTACTACTTACTGGAATAGATATTTTAAAATTTTTATATAGAGATATTTTTCTTATACTTTGTGTGTGGGGGTTAAGCTATGAAAATCAAGCTTCGGGTGCAGGGCAAAGTCAGTGAGGAGCTTTTTTCTCCTTTTCTCTGCCTGAAGAGGGGGCTGCTCTCTTGAGGGTCCTCACAGACCCACTTCAGCATGAGCATGGCTAAGAGGCAGCACAGGTGTAGGCGTTGGCTAAGGTCCCCACGCTCCTGATGATAGACCACATATCTATAGGCCTCTCTGAGTTTTAATAACCTCTTCTAATGAAGTTTCCCAAGCTTCTGCAGTTAGTAAGAATGTCTGAAAACCTCTCCCTTACTGTTTGCCAGATCACCCCTACCTTATCCTGAGCCGACTTTACACTGTATTCCAGGACCAGCACAAGGCCCCAGGCGTCTCGCCAGACCTGATGAGGTCTGTAGATTCATGCGAGCAACAGCAGCTGCCTGGGAAGTTATCCAACACTCCATCAAACCTCAACAACCGTCCTGGGATGGCTGGGTTGGCTGGACCTGTCTGTTGCAGCCAAGAGAAGCTTCCTCCACCTCCCACTTGTGGTTAATCCCCCCAGAGCCATAGCTCAGGCCAATGATGAGCAGGCAACATCCAGGCTGGGCATGGCAAGGTGAGCAAACACAGCCTGCTGCCCTGCCAATCGCCAGTCCCGTTATTCTCCCCCCCCCCCCTTGGGCAAATTTGGTTTCCCGGAATTAATTATTCAACGGGAGATGACAGCCGGTGTGTAACAGCGCTGCTGGAGGAGAGAATAAAGAGACACATTGGACACAGCAGCTGCGCCTCCCAGACCCTGAAATTTAAGATCTTTATAAATGATCTGTTAAAACTATAGTGACGATAAGCTTATGAATCATGATCTATATTAATCAGGGCTGCTGATATGGAAAGATTAATTGAAACGTGCAGTTCTACACAAATGATAAAGTGGTAACAATTTAATATCAGACAAGAAGAGTGAAGAAATTACACTCCAAGCTTCATGCATCATTACTATGGATATTAATATTTTACCCAGCGCAACAGCATCGGGAATCATAATGAAAATCCATAAGTGGTGCACAGACATGATTAAATACAACAGTCTTTAGGAGCTGTTTGGTGGCGGCAGTTGGGCCATATTTCACTCCGAGGCTGGTGATTCCAATGATAGAGTCTAGACAAGGGTGATTAAAAATGACTCCTCCTAAAGCCTGTTAACCTTTTACTACTAAAATGAATTTCTTTGATTTTTAAATTATGTTGTTCTCTTTGCTCTTTTCAAAACCGAGCTTGATCTCAAACCTTGACAGGATGCTGGATTCTGGCTACAGTGACAGTCATGATGAGATTCCTCACCTATAATCTTTTCCCTCAGGGGTGCGGCATCAGCTTGGGTGTGCAGAATGGTGGGTCATTGTCTACCTTGAACCAGGGCTGGATGGAATAAGTAAGTCAGGAGCCCAAGGAAGTTCCCAATGGATCAGAAATTGATACCATTGACTTCCTCAGCCAATCTTATCAGGATGGAGATGGAAATAACTATTCTGAAATACTGTTCTCATGGCCCTGTTAATTCATTTAGTAAGCAAACTAATATGTACCCACACACAGGAAATGCAAAAGTATGCTCCAGTGAGCATGTTCCAAGATGAAGGGACGAGAACGCCAATCAACGTAATGGCTTCAAAAATGGAGAGTTGAGAAGGGCATCATTGCCAGGCTTTTTCCTCGAGCCTGTGACCACTTTTATTAGCAGTTAAAACAAGGTCAGTGTGTATTTGCTGTAATGAGATTCATCGTCATATCTGAGGTAATAAGATGTTCAGTCTATTCCCTTGGGGACATTGTATCTCTCTGACATGTTCTAGTTCCTTAGATCTCTATAGCTGTGATTCTCAAATTTTAATATGTACCAATATAGACTGGGGTGGGGGGAGAAGTTCTGGGTTGGTTTGTTTTTGTAAACTTAATATATGCCTAGATATCTCTGGGAAGAGGCAATCTCAACTGAGGGATTGCTCTCACAGATTGGCTGTGGGAAGATCTTTGGAGTATTTTCTTGATTGCTGATTGATTCGAGAGGGCACAACCCTGTGTAGGTGGTACCAGCCATGGCCTTTGCATCAGTGTCTGCCTCTGGGTTCTTGCACTGAGTTCCCTCCAGCCGCCATCTGTCCCTGAGCTCATCATCATCATCCAGTGCGAGACACATGAGTGTCTTAGATGCTCTTGGCAGGTTGTGCTCTGGGGTGGGATTCCATTCATGTGGAAGGACGCAAAACTTGCTGTTTTCATTTCCCCATTTACTTGGGTAACAATTCTATGCTGTTTGTCTTCCCAAAGTTGAAAACATTCATGCCATATATTTTATTCAGTTTAAAATGCTTTATGGTAGAAGGTTAAATGTTGTCCCAAATACCTACGGGGCTGGAGAGGTGGTTCAGCAGTTAAGAGAACTGGAGATCCTGCAGAGGACCAGAGTTTACATCCCAGCACCCAGGTCATGCAGCTCACAACTGCCTGTAACTCCTCTAGCTTCCTGCCTCCTGGATATCAAAACCCCAGAGAGCGTGTGTGTGTGTGTGTGTGTGTGTGTGTGTGTGTGTGTGTAAGCCTAGATTTATGTCAGAAATCTTCAATTAACCTTCCACCTTATTCTTTGAATCAGGGTCTCTCTCTGTTGCTGTCAAACTTAGAGTGTGCTAATGGGACAGTGGTAGCCAGCTTGTTCTGGGAGCCTCTGTCTTTGCTTTGCATGTTGGAATTTCAGTCAGCCACACCCAGGCAGTGTTTCTATAGGCTCTGGGAATCTGAACTCTGGTCCCTCTGCTTGTGCAACAAGCGATTTAAACTATTGAGTTATTTCCTCAATCCTGCTATTTACTCTGTCTTCTGCATAAAACACTTTCTCCCTTACATTTCAGGTTGCAGGCCACCTTATCCTGACTCCTTCATTAAAGCCATCACAATTTACTCTGTAAGACTGTTGTAGCTCATCAATGGCATCACTTCCTGAGATTATATTTTTTTATATGTGTATTGTTTACCTCCCACTAAAATGAAAATCCCATGGGACATACTCCATGTTTGATTTGGTTACTATGTTTGTTGGGGTCAGAACAGTGTGATTTTGATGGCTAGCTATGATTGTCAAGTTTACAGGAGCTTGATTATCCTAACTGAGGAAGTAAGGCCTGTCACCTGCAGGTGAAATGTGGTGAGCACTAGCAAGCACATATCCTGACTTTGAATGAAATTGACCACTTGTGGCTGTGGTGGCTTTCCCACCATGACAGATGTAACCTGGCACTGAAAGCCAATCAGAAAAAGAAACTAGGGCAGCATTGAGTGGCAGATGAATAAATATGAGAAAGAAGACAAATTAAAAATGTATGTTTTCATGGTGTCTGATGAGGATGCATCTCAAGGAGAACAAAGTCTTGCTGAGTCACAATGACCCTGCCTCAGGATTTCTAGATTATGGTTTGCTCAGACATTTAGATTTTGGACTTAGCAACCTTGTAATACAGATTTGAGACTTAGAATATTTGAATTTAGTTCTTAACTTTTTAAATACTATATGACTGCTATGAATCTTAGATTCCTCTTCTGAGGATGTAATTGTCTTAATTAGGGCTTCCATTGCTGTGAAGAGACAACATGATCAAAGCAATTCTGATAAGGACAACATTTAATTAGGGCTGGCTTACAGGTTCAGAGGTTCAGTCTGTTATCATCAAGGCTGGAGCATGGCAACATCCAGGCAGGCAAGGCACAGGAAGAGCTGAGGATTCTGCATCATAATCAGAAGGGACCTAGGAGAAGACTGTCTCCCAGGCAGCTAGGAGGAGGGTCTCAAAGCCCATTCCCACAGTGACACACTTCCTCCAACAAGGCCACACTTACTCCAATAAGGCCACACCTCCTAATAGTGCCACTCCCTGGGTCAAGCATACTCAAACCACCACAGTAATATATTGACTTGTTTTTAGACTCTCTCTCTCTCTCTCTCTCTCTCTCTCTCTCTCTCTCTCTCTGTATGTGTGTGAATAGTGGTGCAGTGTTTGCCCTTGTTTAACAGGGCCAAATGAAATGCAGAATCAGTTAGATTTTAAAATAACTATGTTTACTAGAATCAATAAACATGGTGTTTTCTTCACATTGAATTGATTATTATAATGAACAGTAGCAATCGGAAATTATAGAATTTAAAAAAGAGTCAAAGAATTCACCATATGGGCTTAACATCATCAATAGTTTGTGTATCTGACAGATTCAGGATTTGAGGAAAGGTGAGAAAACAGCGAGGAAAAGAGGAAAAAGTAAGAATGTAGTAGAGGAGCAGGAAACACAGTGCAGGCTCTAAGGAGAGGGTCAGGAGAGGGGAGGGTCAGGAGAGGGGTGGTGGAGAAGCAGGGGGACTGATAGCAACTGTAGATTACACTGATTACAGATTTAAGATGGCTGCATGGCCCCCATCCTTAACCCAGAAGCTAGTGCCACTTACAAAGGAAAACAAAATCAGTTTTGTTCAATGGAGTCTCACTGAGTATACAAACCACATATAAGACCAGGCCCCATGTCCAGCAGTAGACAGCAATCACAAAACAAAATGAAGGGTATTTCTGGAAGTTTGCACATTTCTTCTCCTCCTCCTCCTCCTCCTCCTCCTCCTCTTCCCTCCCTCCTCCTTTTTCTTTTTTAGTCTTACAGGTCCTTTGCTTAGAATTTGATTTCTGGTTTTGTGTTTTTATGGGATTTCTATGCATTTCTGCACCTATGTGTTCTTATGATTTTCTTTGGCTCTTCTTTCCTGTTTGTTTTATCCTGTTATAGTTGTTGATGTTGTTGTTTCTAGGTGTCTGTTTTCTAATGAGAGAGGGAGGGAGGGAGGGAGAGAGAAAAAGAGAGAGGGGGAGAGTTTTTGAGTAAGTGGGGAAGTAAGGAGGATCTGGAAGGAGTATGGGGAGGAGAAACTGTAATCAGAATATATTACATGAAAACAACTATTTACAGCTACAAAAAAAGTCTCATAGACCCTGAGCTGAGTACAGGAAAATCTAGACCCATAGAAAACCTACTTAAAACACAAAATAAAAATACACAGACTACCATAGGAAAAGGTGGCAGGATATTTTTTAAATGGTAAAAATTAGATCGACATCCAACTATTTAATAGAAATATGTTCGATATTTCAGTGTTGGGAGACAATGAATGGGAACTGAGAATTCTATATCTACCAAAATATCTTTCAAGAGTGAAAGGAAAATAATGACATTGTTTGAAGGAATAAGAATCAAGTCTATGACTGCATGACCCTGATCTTGTCTGATCTAGTCAAAAGAAAACAAACCTGAGAGTTTGTTATGGGAAACTCAGCTGTAAAATCGGAAAGAAAATTGTCTTTGAGGGAGGCATAGATATAAAGGAATAATGGAAATGATGTAGGTTAATAGAAATTAACACTGACTATTAAATAATTACAACTTGTTATTATATTTAAAATATAGAGGTGATTAGAATGCATAGCAGCAATGGTATGCAATAAGTCAGGAGGGTATGTAAATGGGACTAAAGAATTTTAATGACCTTGTATTGCCTAAGTAGATAGCATAATGCCTATTAATACTAGACACTTCAGACCTAAGGATGCATCAGGTGATTTCTAGTGTTACCATTAACATAATAAAGCCATGTATAATTTCCAACATGATAATGGGAAATGGAATCATAAAATAAAACAGAAGCTATTTTTTAGAGGTGGAAATGGATAGAAAAATGAACAGGTATGATAAATTTAACCCAGACATATCAGTAATTACATTAAAATCAATTAGCTAAAATTTTTAATTAAAACTTATTCAAACTGAATAAAAAGTGAGAGTCATCTATGTTCTGTTTATAAAAGATGTGTAGGACACAAGAATTTAAAAAGTTGAAAGTAAAAGAAAAAGCACTAGTCAAAAGAAAGTTGATACGACTATATTATATTAGAAAGCTGATACGACTATATTAGCATTGGAAAGATTGGATGGACCTTAAGACAAATCACCAATGGAGCTGAAGAGCACTGTAGAATATTAAAATGATTAACTTGAAATCAAACATATATTCTATCTTTGTATGTATTTAATAATATAGAACAAAGTTATAATATAAACATTTATGGTACTACAATGAGACGGGAGTCCATAATCACTATGGTTGATTATGACATATTTGAATAACTCATCTCTAAAACCAGACAAAATTTCAAAAACGTTTGGGGAAATATGACCATGTATAGTCATCCTGTCTACCTTCTTTAGGACTGGATATGCTTTTAAAGCATCCAAAGAAATATTTGTAAAACTTGACCATACTTTGGACCATAAAGCAAAACTTAATAATTTTCAAAGTACTGACTAAATCAGTTTTATGACAACAAAGAAATTAAGATCAAAATTAATTTAAAAACTGTGCCTAAAAAATCCATAATTGTCTCAAGGATAATTCACTTTTACTTTGTAGGGTTAAGTAATATATTTCTAAATAATTCATAAGCTGTACCAAGTGGCAATATCATAGCCAATGAGGTTTATCCAAGGCATGATTATTGCTAATTGAAAACTTTTCCTAAATAATTCACAGATAAAATAAAATTATAGTGGAAACTGCATGTTCTCATTAAAAATTAAGAAAGCTCTCAAATCAATGACTTAACCTTACACTGAAGAAACCAAAGAATGAGAAGCAGAGGAAACTCAGTATGAAGAAAGAGAACAGAAATGAAACAGAACACAAAATAAAGTCAATGAACCCAAAGTTGATATGTCAGGGCTGGAGATGTACTTCAGTTGGTAGAACGCTCACTTAGCATCATGGAGGCCTGGGTTCAATCCCTAGCACCACATAAAGCAGGTGTGGTGGCTCATACCTATAATCCTGGCACTGACGAGGTGAAGACAGGAGAATCAGAAGCTCAGAGTCATCCTCAGATACATAGGGAATTTGAAGACAGCTTGGGAAGGTTTGTACTTTATAGAAATCTTTTTAATTCACAAACATTAGCTAACCAAGAGTAGGGGAGACTCAAATCACTAAAATCAGGAATGAGTTATTATGAACTACATGTCAATAAGTTAACTATAATGGACTACTGTGAACTTAAATTTATACAATGTTATGAAATAGATAAATTTCTAGGCAACATAGATGACTGAAATAGACATAAAAAGAAACAAAAAGTCTCTCAAGACTTGCAACAAATGAGATTACAGTTCCATTAGATAACAAAAAACACAATAGGAGTAATTTAACCTAAAAAGTGTATGACATACTCTGAAAACAAAACAATCACTATTAAAAACTAGTCAAATAAGACTATGTAAAAGCATCTCATGTTTATGGACTGGAGGATGCTAAATGCTAATATTCATCAATACATATAAGAAGCAGAGAAAACAGTGTAACAAAAGAGAACAAAAATTCCACCTGACATCTTTGTATAAACATATGAGCTTATTTTAATATTTATATGGAAATTTAAGGGTTTAAAACTAACCAAAAATTACTGACAATGCATAAACTTCAGGAAAACCATACTCCCATGTTTCAAGCCATACTAATAATACAGTAACCAAAAGAAGGTAATGTTGACATAAGAAGAGACATATCCATAAATGGAATCAAACTGAGAGAAAAATTAAAATAAATAATAAATAATAAAGTAATAAAAATAAGAAAAAATGTCAAACAAATATGGTCAGTTGATTTTCAATATGAGTGTTTAGACAATTCTTTGGGAGAAAGAATCAATAAACATTGATTGGATAATTAGATATTAACACATAAAACAATGAAGTTGTATCACTTCTTCATACTAGTTACAAAAATTAGGTAAAATGGATGAAAGATTTAAATATAAAAGCCAAAGAAATGATAGAGGTAAAGATTTGTTACTTTGGAATTGGTAATACTTTCTTAGTTATAAAAATAGAAACACAAATAACCAAGAAAAAAGATAAATTTAACTTCATGAAAATTAAAAATGATTGTGCCACAAAAGTGTAGTAAATAGAGTTCTCTAGAGTAATATAACCTATAGAGAGTACACTTGCTATTTTTTTAAAAAAGAGTTTATTGGGCTGGCTTACATGATAGAGAAATACAGCCATGGCTATCTTAGTAAAGAGATCTCAGCAGCTGTATGAAGCTTTATGCCTTGGCAGTACCAATCCAGTGCTAAAGATCTAGAAGGTTCCTGGAAAACTGCTGGTATTCATCTCACATTGGAAGCTGATGTTTGATATCAGCAAAGCATAGAGGTCACAGCAACAGCAACAGAGAGGAGGGAGAAGGTAACAAAATTATACCTACTGCAGGGCAGTGGTGGTGCAAGCTTTTAATCCCAGCACTTGGGAGGCAGAGACAGGTGGATTTCTGAGTTCGAGGCTAGCCTGGTCTACAGAGTGAGTTCCAGGACAGCCAGGACTATACAGAGAAACCGTGTCTTGAAAAAAAATTATACCTACTTCCTTAGGATGAAGCTAAGGCAGGCAGGTAACAGTGCTTTTTCCACAAACGTTTTTGTGGTTGCATTGCCACTCAGTCTGAATGCAAGAGATCCCCTTGCTCCCAGTTAATTCCTCTGAACCACAATCACCAGCATGGCATGATAATCCTAAGGGTATAGTAGTGACACACATACCTTGGTGGTAAACAACAGCTGTAATTAGTCTTAAGACCCATCCCAGAAGCATTGGGAACCATGTCTGATATTAGAAACTTTGTTAACTATTCAATGCTAGTGAACCTATGGATATTAGAGAATCTATAACCACAAATTTACTAAACTAGCATGATCCCTAACAACAATATATACATTTTGCCCTTATACCTGCAGACAAGTATAATCCTTGCTCATCAGCAGGGAAACTTCTCTTTGCAGCAGATGGATACTACTACAGAAATCCACAAGCAGTCAAAATGCAGAGTTGTGGAACCCAGTCCAAATAGATACATCTACAAGACACTCCTACACTTAAGACTGAGGGAACATTGTGGAGGGGTGGGCAAGAAGATTATACCAGCCAGAGGATCAGAGAGTTTATTGTGAGGTTGTTTTTCCTAGTAATGTCAGAAACTAAACCTATAAACCTAAAAGGTTTCACCAGCATGACAGTCCAAACGTGAGCTAAACAAGGATGACATCAATGAACATGCCAAAGGGGTCAGGAAAAAGCCCATGTAGCTTTAGCTCAACACAAAGAACTATAGGCTGTAGGCTTATAGTTTTTAAAACCTATTTTAATAAGCACACTTAAATGCTTTAACCTCACTTTTAACCCATCACCCACCAGAGGTAGTGGGAAGGAAAGGTTAATAAGGTAAAGAAGGGTGCAGGCCTATTTAGAAACAGTTCTTTGGGGATGAATCCAATTTGGTTGTCAGGATATCAGCAGTTAAGTTCACACAAATCAGCAGTGATAGCTCAATCCACTTGCAAACACCACTCACAAATCAGCAATGGCAGTTTAATCCAGAAGAAACTATGAGGCTCTGCCAATTGGCCCAAGTCCACAGAAGTGGAAAGAAACTCCAGAACACCACCAGTTCTTTGGTGTGTTTCACTCTATAAAGTGACTACAAAGTCACATCAAACTATGATCAGTGGCAAGGCGAACCAATACCACCCAGCATTATCTACTGTCTGTTGGGTTATATTTATACCCTTCCAAACATTATGTGTTCTGTCATGCCTCTACTCTAGCAAAACATCACATACCCTTTTTCCAGGAAGCTTCCAGAAAAACACCACATGTCTGTTCTCAGCAAGACATCCTGCTGCATGTCTGCTTCAGCAAAAACATTCTCTCATAAGACAATTTCCAGAAAAACATCACATGACACAACTGAGTCTCCAAAGAAACCAGAGATTTCCACTTGAATAGGCAACTGAAGAATTTTGGGAAGAGGTGAGATGATCTTCCCTGAGGAATAACACACCAATTGGTTGTCCAGTGTCAAGTGTTTGGCCATGAATATGTACAAGTAATTGTGGAATTAACATGTTATGTATAGGACTACATATGCATATACATATACCTATATGCATGCACTAACAATTAGTAAAAAAAGAGGCCAAAATTTGAAGGAAAGTGGGGAGGGGTAAGTGGAAAGGTTTGGAGGGGTGAAAGGGAAGGGAGAAATGTTGTAATTACATCATAATCTCAGAAGTAAAGAAAAAGAAGAAAGGACAAATATTATATCATTTGGCATTATTTTAGAGGCACTAGAAAATGCAATAAAACAAGAAAAGTAGGCATATTTACTGGAAAGGAAGAGGAAAAATTTAGTATTTGAGGTAGAATAATTCCTTACCTAAAATCCCAAGAGAAACAAACAAAATTCAATAAAACTATTAATGCAATTCAGAAAGGAACATGGTTACAAAAGCAACATACAAAACCATCAGCTTTATTATAAATTATAATAATAATGACACAGACAAAGCATTTCATAAAGAAAGACATTACATACACCCCCACATATGGAGCTGTAGATCTAATGGAAAATACACAGGATTCACACAAAAGTGAATAAAATTCACTGGAGAAAAAACCCACAAAAAGAGCTGATCATAATTTGAGAGTAAAAGACTTGAAATTTTATGGATAATAATTATTCAGAAACTTAATTGGTAAATAAATGTCAATCAAGGATTATTATAAAAAGTATCTAAGGAGAAAATGTACATGAAAGGAAAAGAAATTTGAGAAGAACAATGAAGGGGCATTGGCCTGCCATATGTTGACATGTTTTATTATGTCATAACTATTTAAACACTTGTACTGACACTAAAGTGTACATTAAATAGAATAATCCAAGGACAAATCGAGGGACGTTGTTGTTGTTGTTGTTAAGTACTTTTTCCACTTCTTCTGCGAGTGTCACATTGAACTTGACTCCTTTGTCAGCAGCATGAAGAAACAGTAATTCAAGTGGAATGACATTGCCCCAGTCCCTGATCAGTGCACACAGCTGTTGGGGAATCAGCTCTGCTGTTTGTAGAAGGACTGCTGGAAGGACTGGATGAGAGAGACTTGAAATTCAAAGTCCTGACCAAAGCAAATCTTGACCGGGAAGACAGAAAGAATGTCACTGCCTCAGACTATCAAGGCTCAGCAAAGTCCACCCAGGCATGATGCATTCTCTGTTTACTGTTAACCAAGGTATCCAGACGTAGACCTCTCAGCTCCTTCTCCAGTGCCATGTTTGCCAGCATGCTACCATGCTTCCTGACATGCTGCAAATGGACTAAACCTCTGAACCTATAAGCCAGCCCTCAAGTAAAAGTGACCAAAGTCTGTGTAAATTTGTTCTTTATTGGGTTTCAGTTCATTTCCGGTGCCTTTCTCATGATAATAGAAATTTTATCATTTAAGTAAATAAAAGTAGAGACACTTTTCTGGACATTGTCTACTTGTGGGCTGATAGTCCCATGAGATTGTACATACACTAACCTCCTTATTTATCTTAATTCTTTTTGTCAACTATACATTGAGTACTGTCTTAATTAGGGATTCCATTGCTCTGAAGAGCCACCATGACCATGGCAACTCTTGGAAAAACATTTAATTGGGGCTGGCTTATAGGTTTAGACTATGAGAGTATGGAGCCATTTTCATCCAAACCACAAGTACCACGCAAAGTGATTAACACCAGCTTTGTCAAACAAAACAAACAAAACAAAACCTCTCAAATCCATTCTTTTATAAAATTGAATTTTATTTTATTTTTTTATGTGTATGTGTTCATTTGTCTGTATATAAACCACTTGCATGCAGGTGCCCACAGAGGTCAAAAGACAGCATCAGAGTCCCTGAACCTAGAGTTACAGGCAGTTGTGAGCTGCCATGTGGGTGTTCAGACCTGGACTTGGGTCCTCTGCAAGTAGAGTCAATGGGTTTAACCACTGGGCCATCCTTTTAGCCACTGCTCCCCCTTTCCCAAAGGCTTTCATTCAAATGGAGTAATATAGTCTTCATCACATGCTAGCATGGTTATTTTAATATACTGCTATTCCTCTGGCAGTTAATCCGATTCCTTCCATGATAAGATAAATTAGCTATGATCAAACATTTAAAAATATCATCAAAAGAATAGACTTTTACTAGTTGGGTGAACTGATTGTTCATATTGTGGAGTTAAATTAGTCTTTCATACTATGTTCAAAATTAAGCCTAGATAGTCTAAAGAAATGTATGTAAAAACAAGAGTTTAAAAATCAGGGGAAACTTTTTTATTATATTTGAATGGTATACTATAGGGTTTCACTGTAGAAAATAGAGACCACACTGTCTGTTTCAAGCAGAAAATATTTGTGTGTTTTTCTCTATGCTGTGGTAAAACACAGAACCTCATGGTTACTAAGAACTGTGAGATACATTTCAGGATCCTGAAAAGAATTTATCTCTGAGAGCTAATTGTTCATAGCATCTATAGAAAGGATGGCAGTGCAGAACTGAACATTCAGAAGCATGACCCTCAGAAAACAGAAACTGCCAATAACTGACCATCTTAGATGAAGCCTCAAGGAGGGAAGCTGCTTCTATTGCCCCTGTGGGCAGATGAATGCCTACCCCTGCCCACTGACAGCTGTGAACATCATGGCTTTACAGCCTGGCTTCCAAATCTTTCTGGAGAATCCACAGAACCTGTCTGAGTAATCATGACCAAGAATCAAGGTGGAGAGGAAAGGGTTTAGTCAGCTTACACTTCCACATTGCTGTTCCATCACCAAAGGAAGTCAGGACTGGAACTTAAGCAGGCCAGGAAACAGGAGCTGATGCAGAGGTCATGGAGGGATGTTACTTGCTGGCTTGCTTCCCTTGGCTTGCTCAGCTTGCTTTCTTATAGAACCCAGGACTACCAGCCCAGGGACCATACAACGCACCAGGGGCCCTGCCCCCTTGATTGAGAAAATGCCTTACAGCTGGATCTCATGGAGGCATTTCTTCAAGGGAGGCTCTTTTCTCTGTGATAACTCCAGCTTGTGTCAAGTTGACTCGACAAAACAGTCAGTACAGAACCTAAATCAGCTCTTCATTCTAGTTGCAGGGTGTATGAGAGATGAAGGCACACCAGAGAAGAAGGAGGAGATGGCTGGTGCTTTCATGTGGAGACTTCCCAAGCAAATGGAGAATGTTGCATATTGTCTTGGTCCTCCCCCAGGCCACTGCACTGCTATGACAGACATTGATTTCTTCTTATTGACAACTGCTGTGCAATAACCTCCCCCGCCCCCGTCCCTTTCTTGTGGCATCCAACTACTAGTTATAGCAACCACATGCCTAGTTTAACAGCAGCAGCAGCAGCAACACATTTTCAACCTTTCTTGTGCTTTTGAAAAAGAAATCTCTTAAAAGTCACAGATGTGGTGGGAGATGACAGCACTCTGTCCACTTTCCCCTTTCTCTTCCTGAGAGAGAGATAGGTAAGGTGACTGGAGCCTATGGATAAACTGGGGATGAATGTCAGGAGTAAAAGTGGTGGCATGGAATCCAAAGAAATCCCAAGTCTCTAGCACATGCCTTTGATCCCAGCACTTGGGAGGCAGATGCAGGTGGATCTCTGAGTTTGAGGCCAGCCTGGTCTACTTAATGAGTTCCAGGACAGCCATGGCTACATGGAGAAACCCTGTCTTGAAAAAAAACATAAAAAATAAAATAAAATAAAATAAAATAAAATAAAATGAAGCCCGAGTCTCTAATGATCACAGCATCACTGTTCCCGTTGCTAGGGTCCTTATTTCTGTCTTTTCTAAGAGTCAGAACTAAACTTGATGTGCTATTTAATGCTCTCTATTTAGGTGTTTAAACATTGAAACCTAGTTCTGATACAGTAGCTGACTCTTGATTTTATTTGCATATCATGTTCCCTATGTATTCCAAAAATAAATATTAATTATTTATTGCAAATAGAGTTGGCGGGAGAAACATTTTATTATTAGGAAGAGAAGAGAAATAAATTGTTCATTCTCCTTGACCTGGTGCTCTGCCTGGATGTGCTGACTATGCCAATGATGTGGGCCCTTAAGAGAAGCTTTGGCCCCAATGCAACAGGCAAAGAAGAGGAAAGGAACCCAAACTGCTGTTAATGCTGTGGAGCCATTGGGGAAGCAAAGAGAGCTTCTTCACCCTGAATTCCTGCTGTCTGAGAAAGTGCATCCTGGTTGGGTTGGAGCCATGCCTCTAGTTTAGGTTTCTGTTTCTTGCAACCAAAGGTACTCTAATTGACATCTACCTTGTGTTTGACATGTGGAGCTACATTAAATGTACTCACCTAATGATGTCATAATTGGAGCAGTAATTGCAATAATAGGTGCAGGTCATTGAGCACTCTCAATACCCCATGGTGATAAGCACTTTATGTGGGCTCTCTCATTTCACATTCCAAATGACACTGTGTCCGAGTACCAGTGTGATGCCTACGTTAACCCCGGAAGTCTAAGTCTTAGAAAGCATGATTTTTTTGAAGTCATATTATAGCTAGTGAGTTGCAGCAGTAAGAGTTGAGTTTGTTTTGTCTGATCCTAGAGATTCCAAAGCAAGTCTTCATTATGTTTATACTAAAATGTTATTGATTAAAAAACAAATGAAAAACTGTAAACCAATATTTTACAACCTATCCAATAAGTATGAGATTACTGTCACTTCCTCTAGTACTGTTTTTCCTGTGAAAGAGTCTTTTAGCTGTTTAGGGTCTTCTGTGTTTCCATACGGATTTTGGGATTAGGGTTTTTTTACTTTTTTCTTTTTTTAGTTCTGTGAAGAATGTCATTGGAAATTAATAGGGATTGTATTAAATTTGTGGATTGCTTCTGATCATATAGGTATCTTTACCATATTTTCCATATTAATTATGACCACTCACGAGCATGCAAGGTCTCCATCTTACTTTGCCCTTCAGTTTCCTTCTTCAGTGTCTTCAAACTTTCAATGGAGAGCATCTTCCACATTAGGTTACGGTTATTCCTAGTTAATTTTAGAACTATTGTGAATAGGATATTCCTGCTCCAACTTCTGTCTCGGACAGTTTAATAGTGATACATAGCAAAAACCTACTGATTTTGTATCTTGTTACTTTGCTGAAAGTATTTATCAAGTAAAGCATTTTTCTGATGGAGTCTTTGGGGTCTCTTAAAATATATAGGAGCAGGTCCTCTGTAGACAGGAATAATTTGACTTCTGCCTTTCCTATTTGTGTTCATTTTATTTTCTTCTCTTTTCTTACTGGTCAAGCTAACACTTCAAGCATCCCTATTGAATGGGAGCAGAGAGAATGAACACCCCTTTATCCTTCTAGGCTTTAGAAGAAATGTTCTCAGTTTCTTCCAGCTAAGTATAAAGATGGCTGTTGGTTTGCTATAGGCAGTTTTTATTACATTGAGATGCTTTTTCCTTCTATTCCTTGTCTCTCACAGCCTGTTTTCTTAATGAAAGGGTGTTGAATCTTATTGAAGGCTTTTCACACCAGTTGAGAACATCTGCTTATGTCTATTTATGGATGAATTATACTTACTGGCTTGTGTATGCATCCTTGGAATAAAATAAGTTTGGTCATTGTGTATGAGTTTCATAATGTGTTCTTAAATTCGTTTTGGAAGAATTTTATTGAGAAGCTTTGCATGAATGGTCATCAGAGAAGTTGGTATATATCTGTGTTTGTTGTATATCCAGTTTTGGAATTTAGGTAATGCTGTTTTTCTCTTTCTGTTTGAGGAACTGTGTTAACACCAATGTGTTAGCTCTTCTTTAAAGGCTTCGTAGAATTCAGCAGTGACTTCCTCTGGACTTTTGTATGTTTCAAGGATTTTTGTTATGGCTTCAATTTCATTGATTGCTATGGTTCTGTTTAGGTTTATGCTGTCTCTTTTGGCTTTGTTTTTGGTAGCTCATATGTATTAGGAATTTATCAATTCTTCTAGATTTTTCAGTGCTTGGGGGAGAAAGAATACATTTTCTGATTATTCCCTAATAGTTTTCTGCTTTTCACCGAAATCAGTAGTAATTTCTCTACTTCACCTTTAATATTATTAATTTGGGTATTTTCCATGTGTTGGTAAGTTTGGTTAGGAGTTTGTCAATTTTTAAAACTCCAGCTCTTCCTTAATTCACCTGTTATTCTATTATCTTCACTTCATCAGTTTCTATCCTGATCTTCATTTCTTCTTGCCAACCACTGCTTTTGGGTTTAAGATTTTCTAGGGTCTTGGTTTGTATATTAGACTTTTTCTGAGATCTTCCTGATACTGAAACATAAGTACTCATAGCTATGACTTTTCTTCTTACAACTGCTTCAGCTGCTCCCCACAGGCTCTGGTAGGCCATATTTTTGTCTTCATTTGATTCTAGAAACTTTGGGATGTGTTCCTTGGTTTCTTCAACAACACATTGATCATTACAGAGTGCATTTTTCACTCTCCACATACTTCAGTTTTATTCATGCTATTGGTGTCTAGTAATACTGATGTGATGGAGGACATGGTTTTAATTCTCTTATATTTAGTAAGACTTGACTTATATAGCCCAGAATATGGTCTGTTTTAGAGAAGGTTTCACTGGCTGCTGAGAGAAGTGCATATTCTATTTATGTTGAAGGGAATATTTTTGAGATAGCTGTTATTTGCTCTGTGGCTTAGTTTAACTCTGAGATTTCTTTGAGTTTTAGTTTGGCTGACCTATTTAGATATGCAAGTGAGATATTGAAATCACCAAGTAATATTGTATTGGGATTCATCTGGTCTTATAAGTTCATTAGTGTTTGTTCTATGGCATTCAGAGTCCCAATCTTTGGTGCATATGTTTATAATTGCTATACCTTCCTGATGAATTGTTCTACTTATTAATATAAAATGGGCTTTCTTTTCATCTTCTCATTTTTTGAAGTATACTTTATCAAATATTAACAGAGATAAACTAGTTTGGTTTTGCCTTCTATTCACTTGTTAGACTGACTTCCCTTCTTGAAACTTAGTGGCTGTTTTTGCCAGTGAAATGTGTTCCTTAGAGCCAAACTATAGCTGGGTCTAACTTTTTAGAAAATCTAGTCAGTTTATCTATTTCTCTTTATTGGTGAGTTAAGGCCGTTTACATTTAAGATTATTGTTGAGAGATGTGCACAGATTCTAATAATCTCATCTGTCCAGTTGGTTTCAATTGTTTCTGTTCTTCTTTCTCCTGTTAGTATCAGGGGTTTTCTGCTTTACTGTGCTGGCTACAGTAGATTTCCTCCTGCCTTTTGTTCCTCTATTTCACTCAGGAAATTTATTTTTTCTCTCACTGTCATTATTGATGCTGTCTGTCTTCTTCTGCAGCGGTTGTAGATTCTGCCTGTTGGTTATAGATTGCCTTGGTTTGTGTTTGTCTTAAAATGTTCCTATATTTTCATCAATTTTAAAAGAAAGCTTTGATGAATACAGTACTCTGGGTTGACAGCTATTTTCTTTCGGGGATTCAAATATATTATTGTCTTATGCTTTTTTGGCTGGGAATTGCTGATGAAGTGGCAGATCTGATGTTATTCTGATGTTATCTGATGTTTCTGCTTTTCTAAGCAAGTTGGCCTTTTCCCCCCTTTAAGCTGTTTTTGTATTTTTGCTTTGTGATTAAAAAATTGTGTGTGTGTGTGTGTATGTGTGTGTGTGTGTATGTGTGTGTGTATGTGTGTGTGTATGTGTGTATGTGTGTGTGAGTGTG
>JADRCH010000097.1:4052499-4132575 GCA_019843965.1 Rhynchomys soricoides | reverse complement strand
GTGTGTATGTGTGTGTGAGTGTGTGTGTATGTGTGTATGTGTGTGTGTATGTGTGTGTATGTGTGTGTGCATGCTGCATGCTGATGTTCTGCATGTGTTTGGAGCCAAGGAAGATGTAGGGTGTCCTGCTCCATCATTCTTATATTGATCTCTTCACAAAGGATCTCTCACTGAAACTGGAAACTTGCTGTATTGGATAGGCTGACTAGTTAGAAAGCCTCTGGTACCCATCTGGTTTCTCTCTGTAATCTGGGATTGCAGGCACCTGTGACCACACATAATTTTTACTTGAGTGTTGGGGACCTGAACTCATGCTTACATAGCAAGCACTTACACACACAGAACCATCCCTGTTTTATAGTGTGGTCATTTTTTTTTTTCTTCTTAAAAATTAATTCATTCTTTGACAACCTCAAACGTGTATAAAACACATTCTGGTCACACCCATTGCCCTACCCTGCCTCACAATCCTCTGACCCCATCAATTGTCCTTCCACTAAGCAAGTTTCCCTCCCTCTATTGTGTCTTTTTGTTCTGTTTTTACTTTGTAAACCACTGAGTTTAAACAGCATGACCTACCTGGGCATGGGTGTGGAGCTATGTGCTGGGATATAGGCAAGTTCACTACACCACTGAAATCAATGACTCCCCCTCTGCAGCAGCCATCAACTACTAGAAGCTCCCCAGAGACAAGATGGGCCAAGCCCGGAGGTCCCTTCCTTTATTCATGACTGAGTGCTGTCTTCTGTCCTGTGTAGGCCCTGTGCAGGAAACCACACTGTTGTGAATTCAAAGGCACAGTGACCAGGCCATGCCCAGAAAAGAGCATTTTATGGCTCCCCTCCCAACCACATGGCTTTGACATCCTTTCTGCCCCCTTCTTCTGTGATGTTGCTTGGGCTACTCAGAGCTGAACATATAAAAAGTATTTTATTTTTAGTATTGTTATCTGCCATGAATCTCTGTGTTAACTACTGTTCATTGAAAGTCAAACAAACAAACAAACAAACAAACAAAGGATGGGCATCAGAAAACTAGAGACCCAAGTGAGGCAGTAGTATAGTTTCAGTTTTAAAAGCCTGCAAACTATGTAGTTTCAGAAGACTTAGCTTTAAACCTAACTATTCACTAAAGATCTGGAGACACAGACACACAGACACACACACATACACACACACACACACACACACACACACACCACTATCACCACCACCACCACCATCACAATAACAACGACAAAAACAAAACAAAACACAAAAACTAAAAAATAAAGTCTCAGCATGAAGTCAGTAAGATAGAAAAAACTCTTTTATTTGGCCTCTATATTCAGATTTTCAGCTGGTTGATTGAAACTAATTTATAAGGAAACCAAGCTCTTCTGCTCCAAATACTCATCCCATTTATAAATACCCTCACAGACAGCAAGTAATATTTGGCTTAACATCGGGATGTCAAATTGGCATACAAAATTAACCATCACATATAGTGTGAAACAGTCTATTAAAAAAGAATGAAGTAGATTTGCATATTTGGTAACAGAAAGATCCCCAAGCTATATTGTTACATTTTTAAAAAATCACAGAGTTGCATATATGCATTTATAAATTTATTTTGTGTATTTATATTTCTATAATTTCAAAGTCAAGGAAAAGTTCTACAGCCTTATTACTTTGAACCCTAACTTTCAATGATACATATTCATTTCTCTGTACCTTGGTGGTATTGAATTCTGGGAAGCAAGAACCAGGAATTAACTGGTGTCAGTGAACTTCTCCGCTCCCTACCCCTCCGATCTTGTTTCTTGAATGTATGTTATTTCTCTATAGCTAAGGAAGGTGACTGTGAAACTGCAGCTTTGTACAGGCCCAGCTTAGCATTAGAACAGGAAGGGAGACTTCTTCTCAGACTCGATACATTCCTCTTAGAAGTGGACTCTGAATTGCCCTGATTAGAAAGCATGCCCACTCATCCACTGTTAGTCTTAATGACTTGCAGGAGTGGGGTATGATAGCAAAATTGGTTACACATATGACATCAATAGTAAAGGTTCAAGACAGGATCATGGAGATGCCCACCAAAGTTCTTATCCCATGTCTTCCTCTTAGGAGCAGAGTGATGAGAGCCAGGAATGGAGGAGATGGTGAAGGGACATTAAATACATTGCTGTTATTTTATGTTTAAATCAATAAGTTGCATTTGTACATGACTTATATCTTTTTTTTAAAGGAAATAATTTCTCAAGCTGTGTAAACACATTCTTACTGGTCTTACTGATGATGAATTTGCTCAACATCCTAGGGCACTAGTGAAGCACACTTTGGATGTGTCTGCCACAGTGTCCTGAGTGGATTAATTGAGGAGGGATGACCTGCTCCAATGCTGGGCAGCACCATTGCATGGGATGGGGTCTAAGACTGAATACAAGTGGAAAAACAAGAAAGACACTTGAGCACCTCCACTTGTCTCTCTCTGCTTCCTATGCCTTCAGATGTGAAGGGAGATTCGGGCTGCATATTCCTGCTGCAGTGGAGCCCCTGGCATCATGCCTTCCCATCATGTTGGACTGTACCTTCAAGCCATGAAACAAAATAATCCTCTTCTGCAGTTGCTTCTTGCTGGATACCTGGTCACAACAATGAGTAACTAAGACAGTAGTCCAATGCCACATGCCATATCTAAGTCAGGATAAACAAAAACTCCCTTAAACAACTCTCTGATCAGTTGCTTTCCAGGTAAGTGAACAAAGAGCCAATCAAAAAAGGGTAGATTATTAAAGGGCAGCACTGTAATGCATAAGAGTCAGTCAATATTGCACAGAAAATAGATCCAGAGACTAGGCTGAGCCAACCAGCTCTGTCAGGCAGCCAGCTCACATCTTCATCAAAGTCCATTTAGTGATTTAGTGTTGCATGTATATATATATATACATACAACATGTACAATGTGTATATATATATATATATACATGCAACACTATATATATATATATGGATGAACTCTTGGTATTAGAAAAACAATTAGGGAACTCATCCCTGGGAGGACTTTTGCTTAACAGTCATTAATTGCCTATAGCTCTTCATCTAGGGATGGAGACGTCTGAGATTTCCACTGGTGTTGTCATTGTTCAGGTCTTCTTTAGGCTACCATATTGTTGAGATTTTATTATTGCAGCCTCCTTGTCCTTTGTAGGAGACACAATATTGCAGCAGATATCCCAGTCCTCTGTTTTTTTTTTAAACAATCATTCTGTTTCCTCATCTGCAATGTTCCCTAAGCCTTATGGGTAGAAGCTGAGTTATAAATGTAGCCAGTGGGGCTGGGCATCCCATAGTTCATTGTTGTGTTTGACCAGTTTCAGCTTTTTGTTAATGGTGTCTATCTAGTGCCAAAAGAAGCTTCATAGGTGACAAGTTGAGAACCTTGATAAGTATTTGGAATGTAGTTAGAAATTAATCTGGTTCAGGAAAAGTGGCAACAGTAGATTGCTGTGGTGGCTTGAATATGTATGGCCTCCATAGACTCGTGTGTTTGAGTGCTTTGCCATTGGCAGTGGCACTTTTAGGAGGTATGGCCTTGTTGAAGTAGGTGAGGTCTTGATAGATGAACTGTGTCTCTGTGGGGGTGGAGGTTGAAGGTCTTATATTCTCAAGCTACATGTGGTATAGCATAGCTGCTTATGGATCAAGATGTAGAACTCTGAGCTCTTTCTCCAGCACCATATCTGTCTGCAAGCTGTTATGCTCCCTGCTATGAGGATAATAAACTACACCTCTGAAACTGTAAATCAGCATCAATTAAATATCTTTTTAAATAAGAGTTACTGTGGTCATCTTGTCTCTTCACAGCAGTGAAACCTTAAGTAAGACAGAAATTGGTACCAGGGAATGGGGCGTTACTATGATAGGTCTGATTTTGCTTTTGTTTGGAGGAATGTCGATTTGGAAACTTGGATGAGGAACGAAGTGGAATGCTTTCAGCGCTGCTTAATGGGCCATACTAGTAGAAGCATGGAAGACAGTGATGCTGAGACTGATTTGAACTGTGGCGGTCTGGTTCAAGAGGTTTCAGAGGAGAATAATATAAGTACCTTGCCTTAAGATTGTTCTTGTGATATTTTGGTGAGGAATGTGGTGGATTTCTTCCCTTGCCCAAAGTGGGAAGGGAAGTGTCTACCAGTGGCTAAAGTGATGATAGTTAGATGAATTGCATTGGCAAATGAAATCTCAAAACAACCTAGTATAGACTCTACTGTGTGTTACTACTATTCATTCCTAGGAAGAGTTTTTTGATGAAAAGGAGAAAGCTGAGCAGAGAAAAATACAAAATGTATAGAGTATAAAAAATGAGGAGAAAAGGGGCACCAAAAAGTGGAATGGAGCTAAAACCTGTGTTCAAGAGGATAACAGATTAAGAAATGGAATAAAAGGAGTGGTGACCTTGGGGGTTGGGAATCCCACCCAGCTAAGCTTCCATCTTGTGAAGAGGAATTAAAGAACATCTTAGATTCAGGCATGAGTATACATATCTTTAATCCAAGTACTCAGAAGACAGAGGCATGCAGAGCTCTGAGTTTAAGGTCAACCAAGCTTAAGCAGTGAAGGAAACCACAAAACACAGAAAGCTGGAGATGTAATCAAACAAGGGGGTCATGTTCTAGCCCCAGCAAGCAGTAGAACCTGGCAGCTTCAGCCATGTGGCTCTGGCTTTACAGCCAAGAATAGAAGAAAGATATTGAATCTCTTTCTATATCTAGGGAAAGATGCTGAGACCAGGTATGTGTCTGGGGGGAGCGGTGTCCCTGCATGGAAGCCTAAAAAGGTCATTCTGCGAAGCCTGTATTACCTTCTATACCCCAAAATTTAGAGATGTCAGCTGTGGAATACCTATCTTCTAGGCAAACCTGTTAACAGGGAGTGGAACCTGCCTAAGAGAAAGACATGCATTGCAGTCAATAAAGCTAAACGGAGATTAGGATCTGAAGAGCATTTTCACATCAGATGTGGGCATGCAGAGTTTGGAGTTTGGTTTTTGCTTTATTACAGTATTTCTTCACTATGCTTCCTTTTGGAATAGTAATGTATATCCTGTGCCATGTGTTGGAAGTATGTGATCTGATTTTTTTTATTTTGATTTTACAAGGAATTACAGTTAAGAGACTGCATGACTCTCAGAAGAGACTTTGAACTTTTAAACATTGTTGAGGCAGTGATAGACTACTGGTACTTTCAAGTTGGACTAAATGCAGTTTGCAGGGTGTTATGGCTACAAGCCTAGGGGTTCAGGGAGTAGAATGTAGAGGTTTGAAAAGGTATGGCCCACAGAGACTCATGTGTTTGTGTGCTTGGCCCATAGGGAATGGCACCATTAGGAGGTATGGCCTTATTGGAGTAGGTGTGGTCTTGTTGGAAGAAGTGTGACACTGTGGAGGGTGGGCTTGGAGGTCTTATATGCTCAGCTGCACCTGGTGAAGCATAGATGCTTGTAGATCAATATGTAGAACTCTCAGCTCCTTCTCTAGCACCGTGCCTGCCTGCATGCTGCCATGCTCCCTGACATGATGATAATGGACTAAAGCTCTGAAACTGTACGTTGGCACCAACTAAATGTTTTTCTTTATAAGAATTGCTGTGGTCATGGTGTCTGCTCACAGCAATGAGGCCTAACCAATATAGTTGTCCTCTAGGCTCCATGACATCACTATCTATGGGCGGTTGACCTGGTTTATAGAGGAGGAGAATGGGGAGGATAGAGGAAAATACAGAGGGACAGAGGCAGAGTGATGGCATATAAATAACACCAAGAACGTTAGAAAAAGCCAAAGTGAATTATATTATTTTACTTTAAATTACACAGTGTGTGTGTGTGTGTGTGTGTGTGTGTGTGTACTTGTGCTTTAAATTTTTAATGAAGTTACACCACTTGGAGATGATAATGCTCCCTCAAGAGCCGTAGACTGCCTAACAAAACTCCCAGTTTTGGGCATGAGAAAGCTCCTTTGGAATAGTTGATTGGGAGAGTCCAAAGAGTCCCCAAACATAGACCATCGCCCCTGGCTGCTTCCCAGTATTCAAAGCTAAGTCCCCATTGAGGAAGGACTGGGAAGAATCCACGTGGAACTGACGTGGTTTGTGTTTATTAGCAGATCCTTCTGATTCTCCTTTCCTCTTTCTTTCATCTTCCCCTTTCTTTCCTTATTGAGCCGAGAGCCCCAATGGGGCGTAAGCAGAGCATCTTTCACCATTTTCTCACTGTCTGCTCAGAACATTTCACCAACTCATTTTATCATGAATTTTGGAAGATGCCTCTGGCAGGTTCTGTAACTTTTATAAATAGCCCATCATTTACTGTTCCAAGAACAGCTTGACACTGCAAATTACAATAAGCAGTCCGCTGTCACATAACTCTGGACTTCTTTTGATTCTGAAGCTCTATTTCCCTTGATCCGGGTTCACCCTAGGTTGGAAGCTTGTATTAGAGGTGAAGGTGTCTCTACTCTCATGCCTGTACAGACATATAAATTAGTTAAAGAAAAGATCTTTACTATAAAAAGGTGTTTTAAAATTGTATGAGTTAGCGAAAAGTAGTTTCTTCTAACTTAGCCTCCCTACAAACCCAAAGGAGCCATGTCTAGTTTGGTGGGGTTTCTTTCTTGGTCTTCTCATCCTGTGTGGCTCCCATGAGCAGACAGTATGTGTTCATTGCTAGGCTCTTCAGCTCGGGATCACCTCTGCACACAGCTCTTCTTTATGTGGACCTTGTTCATTCCTTAGTAATAAGCCTGCTTGAATGAAATCACTTACAAAATCCCTCTTTCTCCTCTGCTGGATTTATTGACTTGCACTGCAGGGGTGAGCATCTATCTTTAGACTCTTCACACAGCACGAAGTCAAGTCCTGATGCCACCACAGACTGGCCAGGGTACCTAGATCATGCTCTCTGAGCTATTTCATTAGGGGTCATTCTGAACAGCTGGAGGTAAGGAGAAAGGAGAGAGGGAAGCATGGTGTAATGAAAACTTCTTCAGGCTTCTCTCTCACAGACCGGATGTGGCAATCCTCCAGGTTGGAAGAATGGATTTCACTAACACTTCAGTGTGCTTGGTTTGCTTTGGAATCTGAACATCTTAGACACTGATCTTTAAAAACTGACTTAAAATTATTAGCACATTAGGGGATTCAGTGTGACATTTTCATAGGCAGTGTGCATCAAATCCAGCTTCCTTCCCTACTTTCCTACCCACGTCATAACTGGAAATCAGTGATCACTACTTGTCAACTGACTTATGCACCTGAGATGGCCTCTGCTACTTTGACAATTGGTTTTCCTATTTCTGTCTAATACCCAATAGACCCTTTCAGCTACTTGGATTTTCTTTTCTCTGATTTCCCATTTTTAAAAATGATTTTAAAATTATCTTTACTCTTTTTTTACAGTCCAGTTGTTATCCCCCTCCTGTTCTGCCCTTCAGCAGTTCCTCATCCCATTCCTCCTCCCCCATCTCCAGGAAGATGTTCCCACACCCCCACACTCCATCCTCCACCAGGACTCCCCATTCCCTGGGGCATCAAGTCTCTCAAGGTTGGATGCATCTTCTCACATTGAGGCCAGACAGACAGGTTGATCAACAGAATAGAATTGAAGACCCAGAAATAAAACCACACACTATAGACACTTGATCTTTGACAAAGAAGCCAAAAATATACAATGGAAAAAAGAAAGCATCTTCAATAAATGGTGCTGGTCTAACTGGCTGTCTGTATGTAGAAAAATGAAAATAGACCCATATTTGTCTCCTTGCACAAAGCTCAAGTTCAAGTAGATCAAGGACCTCATAAAACCAGATACACTGAATCTAATAGAAGAGAAAGTGGGAAAGAGCCTCAAACTCATGGGCCCAGGGGTGAAATTTCCTAACAGAACTCCAATGGCTCATGCTCTAAGATCAAGAATTGATAAGTGGAACCTCATGAAACTGAAAAGCTATTGTAAGGCAAAGGACATAGTCAATAGGACAAATTGACAACCTAAGATTTGGAAAAAAGTTCACTAATCCCACATCTGATAGAGGGTTAATATCCAAAATATATAAAGAACTCAAGAAGCTATCCTCCAAAAAAACCAAACAACCCAATCAAAAAATAGGGTATAGAACTAAACTGAGAATTCACAACAGAGGAATCTGGAATAGCTGAGAAGCACTTAAAGAAATGGTCAAAGTCCTTAGTGATCAGGGAAATGCAAATCAAAATGACCCTGAGATTCCACCTTACACCAATCAGAATGGCTAAGATCAAAATCTCAGGTAACAGCAGATGCTGGCGAGGATGTGGAGAAAGAGGAACACTCCTCCGTTGCTGATGGGATTGCAAATTCATACAAGCACTCTAGAAATCAATTTGGAGGTTCCTCACAAAATTTGAAATAGATCTACCTGAAGACTCAGCAATACCACTCTTAGGAATATACCCAAAAGATGACTCACCATGCCACAGGGGAACATGTACCACTATGTTCTTGGGGCCTTATTTGTGATAGCCAGAAGCTGGAAACAATCCAGATGTCCCACAATGGAAGAATGGATACAGAGAATGTGGTTCATTTACACAATGGAATACCACTCACCTACTAGGAACGAGGTCATCCTGAGTTTTGCAGGCAAATGGATGGAACTAGAAACTATCATCCTGAGTGAGGTATCTCAGACCCAAAAGGACATCATGGTATATACTCACTGATAAGTGGATATTAGTCAAAAAAGTACAAAGAATACCCAAGATACAATCCACAGAACTCAAGAAGGTTAACAAGCAGAAGAGCCCGAGTGAGGATGCTTTAATCCCACTTGGAAGGGACAAGAAAGCAGAGGGCAGAGGGAGGGAGGAAACTGGGTGGGAGAAGGGAGGGGGAGGGGCAGGGGGAAGAGGAACATGATCAGATATTGGGGGAACAGGAGTGAAGCTCCAGGGGCAAGCAGAATGATGGAAATATACAACCTTGGGAGGTGGGAGGTGGGAGGTGGGGAGGGGGACCCTCCAGAGTGTACCAGAGACCTGGAAGTTGAGAGAAGCTCAAGACTCAGAGGGAGGGACCTTAGGTGAAAAGCCCAACAGTGGGGAGAGGAAACTTGTAGAGTCCACCTCCAGTGGAAAGACAAGGCATCAAGTGAGGGATGGGGTTGCCATTCCAGTCAAAAACTGACCCAGAACTGTTCCTGTCCAAAAGAACTGCAGAGAAAAGTAGAAAAGAGGCTGCGGGAAAGGAGGTCCAGTGACTGGCCCAAATTGGGATCCAGCTCAAGGGGAGGCTCCAGGGCCTGACACTATTACTGATGCTGTGGCATGCTTACAAACAGGAGCCTAGCATGGCTGCCCTCTGAGAGGCCCCACAAGCAATTGACTGAGAAGGAGGCAGATACTTGGATCCCATCAATGGACTGAAGTCAGGGACCCCTGTGATTGAATTAGGGAAAGGCTGGAAGAAGTTGAGGAGGAGGGCAGCCCCATAGGAAGGCCAGCAGTCTCAACTAACCCGGACCCTTGAGGCCTCTCAGTCACTGAGCTACCAACCAGGCAGCATCCACTAGCTGGTCTGAGGCCTCTGACACATCTACAGCAGAAGACCACTGGGTCTGATTTTTCATCTTTTAAAAAGCTTTTGCCTTTTTTTCTTACTGACTTTGGAGGATCTAGACTTACACAGAATCCATTATTCAAATGTTTCAAAAAAACACTAAAATGTGATACATGTTGCCAATAAGATGTTTGCTAACAGGTTCACTATTTCTAATTACGGGTTTTGCCCCCTCAAGTTGAAGGTAACTCATTTAGATCAAGATTTAAGAAATGCAAACAACAGATTTTTTACATTATCCAGCGGGAGCAGCACAATTTACTTATTCAACACTAGAAATTCCTTTTTTTTTTTTTTTTTTTTTTTTTCTCGAGAACACTAGAAATTCTTGTCTCACTTTAAAATGTATCTTTCTTTTTCTCGTTAGGTGTTACAAATAAGTCCAAAGTCTTCTAAGTTTGACAACTTTCTTCTTCATTGTCACTATTAATATCCACGTGGTGGTCTGTATCTGCTTCTGTAAAGAAGCTTTCTCTTTAGCCCTGTGCCTAGCCAGAGAGATTCTCAGTTCCTGTAGCTTCTTTGCCTATGAGGGAACCTCTCTTTCTCTCTCCATAAGAAACCAGAAAAGAGCACTTTATTTCTATGGGACATTTTTACTTGTGTGCAGGTGAACAAAGGGGCTTTATTATTCCTAGTCAGGAAATGGCTTGCACTTTACCAATGGAAGCTGGAAGCTGTATCATTAATTACTTTACTCTCTCTGTAAAGTATGTATCAGACATCCAGCAGTGTTTCTAAGCCCATTTCTTCTGAAAGACCTTTATGTCTACAATTTATGTACATACTTCCTTCTCAAAATGTATTTGAGCGAGTGGCAACCTAAATCTTGCTGTATAGTGTTTTGATTTGTAAGTTCATTATACTAGAGTGACTTTTATAATAAAAATGTAATTATGAGTGATCATAATTGTATGTAATCATTATGTGAGTGTAATATATTAAAATTACCATATTTCTTCCCGCTTGTGGGATCCATATGTGGCAACCATGGGCCCTTCTTTGCATCTTCATTAAGATCTCTAGTAACTTTGGTATTTGCCCCAGGCTCTTAAATGCCTAACTGTGTATAGAAAGGCCCATCAGTCAAAGGGCTGGAGGACTGCTCAGATCACTGGCAGTTAATTAAGACAAGGGATTATAAAAGTGGTGTGCCTAAGTGTTGAATATTTTATATATAAGTTCAAACACACATAGTTATGTTCTCTTGTGAGAGTTTTGATGTAGAACCCGTCTAAACCTTCCTCTGCGTCTGTGTTGTTGAGTGGAGATCTGACTGGTCTTCTTGTATATGCCATTCCCATAATGCAGCGGTTACAATTTTCCAGTTTCATGTTCATTAAATGAAGTTGGACCTTAAAGACTGTTACGAAGCAACCTGAGACCAGAATTCTTCTAAGCTGACACATAGTGTCCCAGCGTCTGCGGCTCCCTCCTAATTGGATATGTTTTAAAATGTTTGTCACAACAGTCAACCTCATTCTCACAGCATCCTCCTCATTCCTCAGACTTTTCATCCATCTTGGTTTGGCTTGTTGGCTTGATCTGTTTCATTAACCATTATCCCTAGCACTGACGTATGACATGATGATCCTGGGAGATACTGGTATATTTAACAAAGGAAATGTGTGTGTGTGTGTGTGTGTGTGTGTGTGTGTGTGTGTGAGAGAGAGAGAGAGAGAGAGAGAGAGAGAGAGAGAGAGAGATTTTCTAGCACAGCATTTTCTGTTGTGTGCCAGGCCTGATGAGAGAAGCATTAGTCAGAAGTACATGATGAACCGTTTGAGGTAAGAGGTCTGACCTGAATTGAAGATCAAGTGACCCGGTTGGAGTCTACCTTTAGAACCTGAAGAAAATTTCACTAGAATTCAAAAGATGTAGAAAGAATTTCCCTAGAACTTACCTTACAGAATGCAGACCTCTGGTAGCTATTCTTCGTGTGTTCCTGGGAGAAATGAGGAAGACAGAGGTACATAGGTGCGGTCTGACCTCAATCTTGGAAGCCAGCCTTGTTTCCATTCTTTATTAGCATCATATCCATGATCTTGGAGGCTTGGCATTTTAAATACAGCATAGCTTTAACATTCTCCAGCCCCACACTTATCTTTGCTACCTGGCACAAAGCTAAGTATATGGCAGGCTCTTATTGACTGACCAGGAGGCAGAGGCTGACCTTTGCCTGGCCTCAGGCTTGTACAGAGCTGGGAAGAAAAAGAGAAACATGGTTATGTTATCATGAAAAGCAATGAACAGCCTGAAAGGGGAAATGACAAAGACCCCAAAGAATTCAGAATGGGGAAAAACTTGAAACCAAATCACCCAGGAAAAGCTCACATTTCTCTCCTCACATTTTATGCATCTAGCAAAAAGGCTATCAAATTCTGCAAGTTTTGCCTAATATTCCTGTAAATCAGCTCAGTGGAAGTGTTTTGAAATAGTAGTTAATAATTGGAACATTGAAATCTGACAGATAGCATCCCAGGTCTAGCTATGAAAAGTCCTGGTATTGTAACCTTGGTGAACAAATCCAAGTTAGAGTTTCTCTGTTTCTAAATTGGCTATAGCAGTGCCTGCCTCAAAGCCTTGTCTAAATGAGTGCTTACTAACACACACACACACACACACACACACACACACACAGACTGAGTGCATTTTCCACCCTGTAAAAGTAGATACGCTCAGTTAAATGCATATGACCAGGAAATTCCCTATGAGAAGAAATTGCCACCGGGCTTCTAAAAGATGACACATAGACCTGAACAAATCTGGGGTTTAATTTTAAATAGTTTCTTAGACCAGTGATAACTCCCTGAAAACATCTGTTAACTGGCCTTTCACACTCTCTAAGCAACTGACAGTTGATCTTCACAGTGACCTACCTCCCAAATTGTCAACAAGTTAATCCTGTCCAGTTAGCCCTAGTGGGAAGTGGGTGACATTGTACTCTAAGCTCTCTTTTCTACGTTGACAACCCAAATAAAGTATTTTGGGTAATCTTCCATAAAACTCAACACCTCAATTAAATGGAATAACCCATTCCAAGACCAAATCAGCAGTTTCTTATAGAGGCCAGTTGCCTGGGGATCTTGCTAGAAGGCAATTAGGGAAAGGTAGTTGTTTGCAGCACTGGTGATATACTTTTGACTTACTGGAAATCAGGTCCATTGGACTTAATTGGAAGACATTTCTAAACCACTCACCATGAGGCATCTCAGTTTTCAAAAACCTTATAGTGTCCCAGGGAAGATAGACAACATATCCAGAGTTCCCACAAAGTGTTATCAATGCTGGGATCAGAACAACTCAGATGCTAGAAATGCCTTTTGCGATAAGAATCAGCCAAGCCTTCAGTCTTTAAAGCGATTGTAGACAGAATACCCATGTTTAGGTTTAAACCTGTTTTACATTGAGATTGTAATTATTCTAGGGCCACTAGTTTATGTACGTCCTAGATAGGTAGACCACAGCAGAGATAGGTATGTAGAACTCCCTGCATAAAATCCATAGAAGGACCATCAGGTGAGACACAGACATCTGTCTCTCCAAACTGGGACAATGGTAGGCACCTGATGTGGCCAGCAGTGTGTGGAGGAAGGGTCCCCATGTTACCACCCTAGAATGATTCCCTATGTCCTAGATCATTGACTATCACTGATTTGTTTTTGCTTCAGTTTGTGATGTACCCAAGGATGGTGGCCCCATCTTATTTCTCAGCAAATCCATGGTGACCGATCAGCACTCAATAAAAACTTGTTGAAAAAAAAAGGTTGAATAAGTGTTTTAGGTAACATGCATAATCTAGGGATTATAATCAACTCCAACCTAAATACCAGTCGATTCCTAGCCAAGGCTAATTAATGGCCATGTCAGACATTGCAGTATAATGATGTATAATGCCTGGTTTAACACAACAACCAATAACATTACTTGATCAAGTAACAAACATACTGTGTTTTAGGCCTGGTTAAGTGTCAAACCAGGAATTTAATTTCCTCTTTCTCTTCCTATTAATAATAGAACAAGTGCAAGAGTTTGAAGAGTCCAATTTCATGGTATAGAATTCAGAGCCATGCAAAGTTCAAGCAGCTTTGTTTACCAAAGGCCTACAATTGAGGGGCAATCTCTCCTGCAATTAAACAGTTAGCTACAGTAATGTGGTTCTTGAATTTATTCTATTTTTAATTGTTGTCGACATTCATTCAGCATCTGCTTTTATAGCCATTTAACTAAAGACACATTGCTGTAATAAAATGTGTAAATTTGTGCTGAGTGGTGTCGTTAGCTTTTACCGGAGTGTGCGTGTATCTTGTACAATGCAATTAATGTCTTCTAGAGCAACTGTTTTTCAAAATATGCAGATTGTTACAGTTCACAAAGACATTTTCTGTAGCAATATATGAACAGGTGAATGGATGGATGGATGAATGGAAAGAAGCATATTCTCTAGAGCCCTGTGGGAATTTTATTATATCATGTGGAAATTGTCAAATGCTTTAACAAATAAATAGATAAGTAAATAGTGATTTGTGGCTCAGAATATCAAAGCCAGATTCTCTGTTTTCTTCCCCTCATTCCTCTCTTATCGAAACCTGTTTTTTTTTTTTTTTTCCTCTGACCAACACAGGGTTGGTGTAGTCACAGACATATTTGAAGATTAGCCACTATGTGGATAGTAAATATTGCTTTCTATTTGGAAGTGTAGGTGAAGCTGTATTAGACCTAATAAATAATTGTGAGCAATGTATTTTGGATTATTTTAAGATATCAAAATGAATGTGCGGTCGTGTATGCGTGCAATTTCCACTTCCAAGGGGACATTCAAATCCTGTCCACCAGCCTTCCGTTCCAAACTGCTCACCTCACAGTTTCACCACCTCTTCTTGGGATTTATTATTTCCACAGCATCTTGTCACTTTAAGAGAGCTCACATGTCAGCCAGCAGTGAGCTCCACTGGTTCAATTCCCATGAGACTCAATGAAAGCTTGGCTAGGAACGCTCTAAACATCCAGCTATTTGGAGAAAAAAAACAAAACACCTCAAGTGTCTATTGTTTCATTCATGAGAAGTTGATGAGTTAGAACAGGGACTGTTGGGATGCAGGAGGGAAAGACCTGCTCCTAAATGGAAGTGTTCGCTAAGGTGACAGTGGCTGTGAGCATCCCCCTAGAACAATGAGATTTTTGTTTCCCCAAATAGAGATGACAATATTAACAAGAAAAGAGAGAGACAAGTCTGACTACACTGGACTATTTCCTTTTTCTTTAAAGTGTTTTCCTAGATCCCTGATGATAATTTAATTGTGGCCTTTGCAAAACCCTTCTGTGGTTTTTGTTGGCTTGTGGTTTCTTCAGCTTTGACCCTGGTATTTGGGCTCCTGTGAGAATTACTAGATCAAAAATCTAGTGCGATGGCTGGATGAAGTTAATTCTCTCCTCCTACCAAGAGTTTACCACTTGTATTTAGTAGTGTGGGTCTAAGTGGATGTGAGCAAGTCTCACACACACACACACACACACACACACACACACACACGGAAGGGACTGCAGTGTCCCTTGGCATCACTTTCCCTATTCACATTATTAGAGACCAGGAATTGTTGGTAAAATAAGATCTATTTCTTTTGCAAAAGGTGAGAAAAATAGGAGGGTGTCCGGGAGAGGGAAAAGACGAAAATAAAGTGCGTGTGTGTGTGTGTGTGTGTGTGTGTGTGTGTGTGTACTGAAGGAGGCAGGAAGAAGAGAGGGGGAGCTCTGAGTGACTGTGGAGGGAGGCGGGAAATGAAAGGATATTATATTTTTGTGTCTGTCATTTTCCTGCTATCTCCCATATGACTTCTTAATCCATCAGAATGCTGGGAAGATAATGTTTTGGGCGAAATAACATGAGAGAGAGGATAGACTCCCAAGGACCAATATCTTTATTGCTCGGAGGATAAACGGATTATGTCAGCCATTTTCTGTTGCTGACAGCTTTTCTTATTAACCGATTTTATTTTTTAATCTTCCAGGGAAGAAATATGGTTTTATGTCACAATAAAACGCCGGTCGCATCTAATTCTGCCCTCAAACAAACAGATTTCTGAAAGCCTTGCAGAGAAAGTTGAAATAACTTTAAAGAGGGGGTTTCTGGATAAAGTCTTTATCCAGGGGCTTGTTCAACTGCAGTGTAAAAGGTTTACAGAGAGAGGAGAGAGGAGAATCAGTGGGAGGGAGGGAGGGAGGGAGAGAGAGAGAGAGAGAGAGAGATAAGGGCAGAGGGAGAGAAGGAGAAAGGAAGACACACACAGATGCTCTACTTGGTGATCCTTCTTCAAACACAGGCGTGTCCGGAAAATGCAGGTCTTAAAAGAAGGCGGTGAGTAGAGGGACCGGACGTCCTCCGGGGTTCTGTGTGTGGGTGCCGCCTGCTTATGACTCTAGAGCCTACACTTTTCCCCTAGGCTTTCGGAAGGCATGGCTTAATGCCATTTCTTGCAAGAATTGTAAACAAACACGAGAGGTATTTGGAGCTCAGAGACGCTGCTGCTAGTGCCCCACCCCCATCCCCATGATTCCTTTGCTGGGAACTGTCAACTTGCTTGAGGATTTAGGTCTTCAGTTGCCCCACAAGAAAATCTCCTGTCAAACTCCCCACAGGGCTCTGGTCCTCACTCATTCCTACAGGCCTGCAGCAAATGTGGAGCCATCACTAACATAAAAAAACTACTGGCTTCTCTCTCTTTTCTTCCATATG
Organism: Rhynchomys soricoides; assembly: GCA_019843965.1. NCBI lineage: Eukaryota > Metazoa > Chordata > Mammalia > Rodentia > Muridae > Rhynchomys > Rhynchomys soricoides. Next base: position 4,116,212 of record JADRCH010000097.1, on the reverse strand, counting down.
GCACAAGGCAATTTAGTTAGACAGGGCTCCTGCCCACTAGGGGCTTAGCCCAGAAAACCTCCTTAATTTGTGCTTCTAGGTCTGTGTGTGCCCTGCTCACTTCAGACCCAGTACCTTGATTGATAATGATGGCTAAGTCTTATACCGTGCCCTGCTGGGGAGGATCAGTGATTTACAGCACTTTAAAATTCTGTTAAAAAATAAATCGCTTGGATTTTCTCAAATTTTTTTTTTTTAATAAAAGAAATGAGCTTAGAAAATTCTTAAACCTTAGACAGTTTTGGACAGTTTGTTCTTTTTCCAAGCAAGTTTGAAAAGCCAAGTCCCCTTAGCAGTGCCAAGCTAGAAGATAAAACCAACTGAGCCAAACCTCTTCTTACGTGGAAACAAGAAGACATCATCTTTTTACCCAGAGACAGAGAACTGGAGGTGGGGAATGGTGGAGAAGTTCCTGGTGATCTTTCCTCTCTGCAGTGAACTGGCATTGTTCTAACACGGAATCAGAAGGTCACTAGGACCCACAGCTCCAATGGAGTAGCCCTAGCAGCTTTGGGCTGAACCAAGCTCCAGCTTCTGTGCTTTTGACTCCAAGCTGTTAGGAAAAGAAGTAGGTACCGAGCGAGCCACTTTATTTATGGACATGCATCTCTTACAGCACTGCAGCTGCACTGAGAGTGTCTCTGATCCCTCCATCTGGAGGAGCAGACTTCATGTTGCCCTGTCTGAGTTGACGTTTGATGGCTTCACAGCCCTGGTGAAGAGCCACTTCAATACAAGACAATGAGGTCACCATGATTCATGATCATGATGATGATAACAATGGTTATAGTTTGATTCTTGGTCTACTAAACACTTTACATACATCATCTTACCTCTGCACCTCATCTTATCAACCTTGACAGGATGAGCATAATCACAATAACAATATCATCATCATCATCATCGTCATTATCATCATCATCAACAACAACAGTAATTAGAAACTGTTTCTATTTACCTTAGATGTTTTAATTCAGTGTCTTGCTATGTAGCTAGACTGGCTTAGCACTCACTGTGTGGCCTTGAACTCACAGCAATCCTCCTGCTTCAGCCTTACCAGTGCTGCGACTATGACTATAAGTCTGCATCACCATGCCTGGCTCTGCTTATTTTGTGTCAAGGAACTTAATCTTTTTAATCCACCCCTGGTCTGTTTTGTAGATGGAGAAACTGAAGCAAAGACAAGATAAGTGGTTTCCTAAGGTCTTACAGCAAGTATTGGTCAAGACCAAGAGTGCCCCAGACTGCCCCAGAAAGGGGAGAGGATGCTATAGAAAATGCCACCCAAGTGAATCAATGAGGGATCTGAATCTTTGTTGAGTGTTGCAGACCTGCCCTGACCTATCTTCTTCCTCATTCCTACCAGTCACCTTTTATGTCTACCTCTCAATTTCTCAGCTCCACAGACCTATGAGTTGTGTCACCTTTGGAGGTATTCTTGCCTCATCTTTTGAAAGCATCCCACTCATCCATCAAGACTCAGGATCTTACCTCCCTGGTGAATGAGCACCCCCTGAGCCTGTATATGTATGGCCTTTGCCCTCCTTTGTAGCTGTCTCTCACTCCAGGAATCACATCTTTGCCTTCCCCTTAGAATGTGAGTCAGTCATGGGCAGTTTTGTTTTATTTTTTGTGCCAAGCACTGTGCTTGACAAAGTGCATGAGTGAGCATTTCTCACTAATACACATGCTTACTATTAAAAGGAAAAAGTACTTGTGTCTGTTTCCAACATGTCTTACTGCTTAGGAATCAAGGCTCTGAGACACCTGCAGCTGGGTAAGGTACCTAGTCAAGGAGTTCCTTTTCTGAGAACGTATTTTCAAAAACTGTGGCAGGTCAGGAACATGAAATCAAAATAATCCATCACATTGCAGGGAGTTTTTAAAACATAATCGTGTAACAAAATGCTGTAATCCCGCATGTTTGTCACCATTCAGGACTCAGCCTCGTGCTGTAGACAGCACCAAGTGGGCACATAGCCTCCCTGCAATGGTCCACAGCCTTCCGCTGGCTATTTTCATGTGAGCATCTCTAGGGCACTTCATAATGCAGTGTAAATGAGGACTTCCTAACTGTTGTCCTACAGACAGTCTTGAAGGACATTAATGGATAATTGTGAGGGAGGGAGGGAAGGAGAGAGTGAAGGAAGGAGGGAAGGAGGGAGAGCATGTGTGGGAGAGATACATCCATGGCCAAGGAAGCATGGAAAATGCAGAGTTAAAGCCATGTTAAATTGGTTTACTGAGAGCAGCACTTTAAAGAGCAGGTATCATACAGTGTTTCTCAAATTCATTAAAATAAGAATTCTGTGTGGGGATTTTCTGGAGAACATTTCTTATACAACTGTGTCTGTAACAGTTTGCTGAGCATTCCTCAACCCTTATGGATAAGTATCCTTGGCACATATTCCTTTCAAAGTATGTTTTTAATTACTGTGTGTATTCACCCATTCACCCATGCAACCCCCCTCCACGGCACTACTGGATAGTATAGTGACCAAGGGCTATGTGCTAATATTATTATTAATGTAATAGAAATTTAGGACCTTCATAAATACCACTTTACCTGCAAGTGGTAGAGACTCTGGTCCTCAGGCTGTTACAAAAGGAATTTTCTGTGGAGCTGGTTATCAGCATCACCGTCAGCACAGACTATGATCTCATGGAGTAAGTCACAAAGAAACCAAAAGTAAGCCATCGGCCTGACAGCAAGGGAAGTTTGGTGTTGTGTTTTGATGCATGTACATGAATGAAGTAGGTCAGTTACATGAATGAAGAGGCAAGAAGACCAAAGCAAATGGAGGTCATGAGACACGCTGTTGTAACCGAAACAGTCACAGAATGGATGGGCAGGAAGCATTTGTTTCCACTTTGTTAGAAACATGGAGTGTCAGGTAGTGGTATTCTTTGAGTGCTTTTGAATAATTAGATAATATATTGAAAGTGTCAAGCATAGGGTTGGACATATCACAAACATTTACTCAATGGTGGATTGTATTAAATAATAACAGTAATGGTTGTAGCAGTTTTTGCATATTTCATTATTTGACTCATGTTTATGTTTCTGGATTGTAGTTAGTGGACTATGATCGACATTTAGAGGGGGTAGTATGTCCTCTGCTTTCATTATTCAGTTTGATCTCATGTACTTACGAGAACAGGCTTTCTTTCCTGATTCATGTTGACTTCCTGGAATTTAATACCTTCTATCGGTTTGCTGTAACAAGAGAAAAGGTATTTATTTCATTGTATTTCTGGAAGCCAGAAGTCCAAACTCAAAGTTCAGCAGGACCATGTTCCCTTTGAAAGGGAGAGTCTGTGGAAGAGAATACTTCCTGGCCTCTCTCAAGCTTTAGGCAACTTGACCTGTGCTCCTTGGCTTGTAGCTGCAGCCACTACACCCTCTGCCTCTGTCATCTGGCTTCCTTACGGCCTCTGTCATCACATGACATTTTTCTTTACTTAGCAGGACAGTTATATCAATTCAGAATATATTCTAAAGGCCTCATCATAACTTATTATGTCAGTAAAGATAATATTTCCAAATAAGGTCACATACACTGGTACTGGGGGCTAAGGCCTAAGGATATGCTATTTTTTATTGGATATTTTATTTATTTACATTTTAAATGTTATTCTCTTTCCAGGTTTCCCCTCTGGAAAACCCCTATCCCATCTCTTCTCCCCCTGCTTCTATGAGGGTACTCCCCTACCCACCTACCCACTCCTACCTCCCCACCCTGGCATTACCCTACATTGGGGCATCGAGCCTTCACAAGACCAAGGGCCTCTCCTCCCACTGATATCTGAAAAGGACAGTAGAGTTTCACTATGTATCTTTGGCTGACCTGGAACTCATCTGGTATATAGACCTGGCAGGCCTCAAACTCACAGAAATCAGCTTGACTTTGTCTCTTTAGTGCTGGAATTAAACGTGTGTGCCATCCAACCCGCTTAAATATATCTTTTTGAAGGACACAAACATAACAATCACTACATCTATCCTGGTCTTATTAATTCAGTAAATGAGGAATGTCCCTAAGATAAAGCCATCTTTAGTTAGGTTTTCTATTACTGACAGCAAATATACCCCAAGTGATGGTATGAGGGTAGAACCAGAGTCATCAAAGTGAGCATTCTTAGAACTGGTCCAAAGTACCACAGGAATGATTATCAGGCCATGCCTACCCACTTCTGGTCCCAAGACTCCTGTACATCCACCTCTGGGTAGAGAGGTTGAATGTTACGACTGAAGCCACAAGAGTCTTATGTCATGGAAGGAAAGGATAGCTTTCAAGAGGGAGAAAGTGTAAATGAGCAATTACCTGAAAGAAGAGGAGAAAGAGAAGGAGGAAGAGGAGCAGTAGCAACAAAATCCACTTTACACACTGAATGTCCAAAACATGTCACTTCTTTATGGGATATACCCCAAACCACAAAATTATGTTTGTGTACATCTCTGAAACAAATGTAGATGTATTTACCAATAATCCCACAGAAGCAAACACAAAACTGTTTCCCAGGTTTTGTTTAACAGGAGCAATACTTTGTAAACTTCTACAACATTAGATTTATACAGATGAGGTGACCTTGTAGCTCTTATCGGAAGCAACTACAGTATTTCTACTGGCATAACAATGAATGGTTTGTTTAGAACAAAGAAGCCACATAAACATTTTTGCAAAGCTAAGCTTGCAAGTGAGACATTTGGCATGTGGGAACTTCAGAAGGCAGAAAGATATGAAGAATAAAAGCTCTGACTGGTACAAGAGGTTCAAAGATAATACGGACTTCTTAGAAGATGCTGGGTTGAAAAGAGGCCAGATTCTTCCTCCTGGCTACTGTAATAGAGAAACAATAGTGTTGTCTGATAGGGAAAAAAAAAGAAATAACTCCCATTGTAGGCATAAGAAACAATGAACACAGCTCCAGACAAACGCAGTGACCCTGGTTTAGTCAAGCCCTTCTCTATCAATCAATCAGTGGAAGGAGCTAACAGAGAGGCAGAGTAGCTCCTGGATGAGGCTTGGCTAAGTTATAAGTAGGAAAGAATAAACAATGATTTCTAAGAACAAAGGCTTTACAGAATCGGAAGATGGCAAACTACATGGAAATTATGTAGAAAGAGAGACAGGGTTGGGGGAGGCTGTTAAAGAGCAAACTCAAGACCAGAAACCCTGGAGTTCAAGGATGTCTAAAGATCTAATTAAAATTGTGGTAACAGACAAAACTTTAAATAAACACATGCTGAGAAAAAAAGACCAGTTCTGTAGTAGTCAGAACCAGGGAGCTGAGGAAACAGAAGCTTAACTGTGTGAAATAACTTCATTATATAAGTGATTGAAGCCTAGAATGCCCCATTTAAGGCTGATATCAAAGAAGGATCTTATTTTTGACCCAGTGGGTAACCCTACCTCTATAGATTCACAGTACACTGATCTGACTCACTGGATTTGAGTAAATAATTAATTTATGAAGAAAACAAGAAGCTGAGAGGGATACAGGGTGGGATGTGAGGTTGGAGAGGGGTTTCTGGATGGACCTGAAGGAGGCAGAGAATAGTGGATAGGATCAAGATACATTATATGCATATATGACTTTTTAAAAGGTCTCTGTTTTCCAGAACATGCCATTTAAAAATTATCTTCAAAGGGAACAAACTACCTACCTACCTACCTACCTACCTACCTGCCTACCTATCTATATTTTGTTGTAACATTTGAAAACATTAGAACCAGAAACAGTTGCTAGGAAGGAAACAGCAATGTAACTCATGTGCCAATTTTGGGACTTAGAAGCCTGACTTGCTACTTCACGTCTCAAATCTTGAAGAAGTCTTCAGAATGGTCCATATACCTGCTCTTCATGGGCATGCTCTTAGCCTAAGAAATTAATACAAAGCTAAATGTTGACTTATTAAAATGGTAATTATTGTTCTAACTGCCTACCCACTCAATATCTGTCTTTTGAGAGTTGATGAATAGCTGTTCATGTAAAAGCCACAAATAAAAATGATCTTAAAATACTTTTATTGCATTTGTAAGAAAAAGCCATTCACAGAGACCATGGCTCATGAGAGATATTTTTAAAACTAATGTAGCAGCTCTCCTTACTGTGGTAGATAAGGAGACTAGACCGCAAGCCCCCAAGGCTCAAGGAGATGCCACACCAGACCTTTGAGAGAACACATATGGTCCTGGTAAACTTGGATCAAGAAAGGGAAGTGTTTAAAGTGCAGTGTGTCTGCCAATCTTACCAATCCTCTAGGTACACTCTCCTCCTGAAGGAAAGTATTAGTGAGAGAGAAGGGGAGACCTTGGGAATCATGATGAAGGAAATAACATTGGTAAAACTTTTTAAAAAAGCAAAATAAAAAATTACAAATGGCAGAACTGGGGAAATGACTCAGTGGATAAAGCGCTTGCCATATAAGCATTGGGACTTGAGTTTGGCTTCTCTTCACCTACATAAAATCCAGGCAGCTGTGATGGAGGCAGAGATGGGGAAAGCTGGGTATCTAGACTAACCAGAATTGGTGGGCTTCAGGATTAGTAAAAGATTCTCAATAAATTAATGAAGTTGAGAGCAATGGAGGAAAGATCCCTGATGTCAACCCACATTTACACACACACACACACACACATACACACACACACACACACATTAATATAAACTTTCATACATCTGTACTCACATACATGCATACTCACATGAATAGCAACATACAAAATGCAAAACAAGAAATTACAAATACCAAAATAAAACATAAAAGAGTAGTTAAATGTTGAAATTGTTAAAACAACAATTTAATGGAACCTGCTACCTACAGTCTATTCCTCTGGTCAGCTGTCACATAACCAACTCCTAACTTCTCATCAAACACAGCCTTCTCTGACTGGTCTGCACACGGTAGATCCTTGGTCGATCTACCACATCATCCTTGACTAGATCTTCTTCATCAACTGATTTAGTCTTTATGTGTTATCTTCTTTTCACTGGTTTTAAAATATATTTTATGAAGGAAGGGACATTGCCTGTCTGTTGCTCTTTCTTCTGCACCTAAATTTTTTTTTTCTGGCACAAATAATCTTTTCAAAGACAGTGAAATTATTCTTCCAGGTGTCTGAAAGCTCAAGGAATTTGTAAACAGCAGACTCGCATAATAAGAATCATTGAAGACTTTCAAGTGCAGAAAAAGATACATCAGACAAAAGCCCATATCTGCACAAAGGAATTAAGAAAGGATGTCTACGTGCAAACACAGCACATCTTTCTTATTATTTAATGATTTAGAAAAGATGATCAACTGTTTAAAATATGACCTTTGAGGTATACAGCACACATGAAGGTAAGATGTGTGTAAACAGACAGAATTTTACAAGAGAATTTTTCTCATACTAAGTATGTGCTGTAACACTGTGAAAAGAGCCTGTTCTAACCCAAGGATGCATATTTAAACCCCAGTGACACCAAACTAGGGTGACTTTTTAAACTTCTTCTTCTCCAGAGAATCTTTGGCAGTGTCTGGCAAGATCTTGACTGTACTGAATAGAAAAGTGCCATTGGAATCTAGTTGGTAAGGCCAGTGATACTGTAAACCTGTAACACTTGGGAACATCCTCACCACAAGGGATTTTCTATATAGACAAATAGTACTGAGAAGAGTGATATAAAAATGTTAAGTGGGTGTTTTAAGAAATGAGACCACACGAAATCTTTACTTAATAAAAAAGAAAGAAAATTGAAAGATAAAAGATGCTAGATAAGAAAAAAGAGCACAGCTATCAAGATTGCACTATTGATAATTGCATGAAATCAACAAATCAAATGGTATCTAAAAAAACATGCTTTAAGTATAGACACAAATAAGGTAGGTTTAAAAGCAAACTGGCATTTGTTGAAGGGAAGTTGAGTGGCTATGTTAATGATAGAGTAGCTCTCAGACAAAATATTACCATCAGGGATAAAGAAATTCTGTAGCGGAAAGTGGTCAATTTACCAAGAAGGCTCAAATACTCACACACCTGGTAATGGAGTTTCAAAACCCACGAACTAAAAACTGATAAAAATAAAGAGAAACATACAGTCAATAACCATAGATGGAATTTTTAACAAAGATGATATAAACATTATCAACCAATTAGACTAACTGAAATTTATAGATTATTGCATACATTAACTGTAAAATTCATGTTTCCAAAGTATATGCTTTTAAGTAGTCCACAGACCATAAATTAGATTAAAAAGGAAATGATACAGTATTTTGAACCAAGTTCAAGTAATAATATATCATAGTTTTTAAAATGCTGCTAAAGCTGTACTTGGGGGAATATTAATAGCACCAAATACCTTTCATAGAAAAGGTCAAACCAATAACTTTTCCTTTAACGTTAGTAAATTAAATCCAAGGTAAATAGAAGAAATAAAATCACAAAGATCAGGAGAGGACATACATGAAATAGAAAAGAAAATTCAGAGAAAAATCAGTTAAATAAAAAGCTTCTTTGAGAACATCATTAAAGCTGTAAACACCCAGATTCATTAGAAAGAAAAGGCAAAAGTAACAATTTAAAAATAACAACTGGACTGATTATATAATTACAGACTCTATAGGTGTTGAAATAGTTAAGATAGTAAGGAAATACTATGAATTACTTCATTAATTCAGATTGTTTGAAAGCCATAATTTAGGCGAGGTGAGTAAGTTTCTTGAAGACACAGACTAAGTCCAATCAAGAAAACTGGCTAACATAGGAAACAATTCTGATGCTGCAGTCCACTGGTGAGATGCCCACAGATTAAGCTGTGTATGATATGCTTCAGTGAAGTTACAAGAAAGGATTTTGGATGATTTTAGCACAAAGAAGTAAGAAATTCTCAAGGAGCTAGATCTGCTTGCTCTCTTGTGAACATTTTACAATGTTGAATCTATCAGAACATTACATTGTACCCCACACATGTATATAGTTTTGTATGTATCATTAACATAATTAAGTAATAGAAAAAATAAATTTCCCCTCTGTATAGGTTAATTAAATTCTATTCAAATTTAAAAACTTTAGTATACATGTAAGCAGCTTAAAACTTCTCTGTAGCATTCTAAATATATAGAACCAATTCTGTATAAAAATATTCCAAAAGCTTGAAAAGGAGAAAATACTGTAAAATTCAACCTCTTAAGCCAAAATTATTCTGCCCTCCTCACAGAAAAATAAGCAAAAATTAAGTTATTATAGATAAAGACAGATGAATTTTATTGAGAGGATATTAAGGTCTAAGCATAACTGGATATATCTTGATATGTGTTAGAACAGCAAGGATAAAGACTCTGAAGGTAAATAAAATTATCTCATCAATGAAAATCTTATTTCCACAAGTAATACTATTCTTGCATGACAATGGAGCAATCTTCACATTCAGAATGAAAATAATATTGAACTAGAATTTTATACACAGAAAAACAGTCATCCCTTGTAACTTTAATATAAATTCCAAGAAATTTTAGAACTAACTCAAGATAAATACTCCATCATAATGGTCACAGCAAAGCAGAAATCTGTTGATCTAAATCAGAAAAAGAAGTCAGAATGCTTTAGATGACATTAGCCAAAATACCCAACAGCAGGAAGATAGAACCTGAAGAGACCACCTCTAGTAGAAAGACATGGCCTCCAGTGGAGGGATGGGGCCACACATCCATCTAAAAGTTTTTAATCCAGAATAGTCCCTGTCTAAAGGAAATACAGGTACAAAAATGGAGCAGAGGCTGAAGGAAAGGCCATCCAGAGACTGCCCCACTGTTCAGTCCATTCCATTCCCAGACACCATTGCTGATACCAAGATGAGCTGACAGACAAGAGCCTGGTATGGCTGTTCTCTGAGGGGCTCTACCAGTACCTGACTAAGACAAATGCAGAGACTCACAGACAACCACTGGACTGAAACCCAGCCTTCAAACTCTAATGGAAGAGTTCGGAGAAGAGCTGAAGGAGCTGAATGGGATTGCAACCCCTGGGAAAAATAAAAGTATCAATTAACTGGACCCCTCAGAGCTCCCAGGACTAAACCTCCAACCAAAGAGTATACATGGGCTGGTCCGTGGCTCCCACTACTTATATAGCAGAGGTCTGCTGCATTTGGCATCAGTGGGAGGGGAGGTGCTTGGTCCTGTGGAGGCTTGATGCCCCAGAGAAGGGGGATGCTAGAGGGGTGAGGTGGGTAGTTTGTAGGTGGGTGGAGGATCACCCTCTTAGAGGCAAAGAGGAGGGATGGGGATGGTGGATAACCTTTGAAATGTAAACAAATGAAATTATTAGAGAGAGAGTGAGTGTGAGAGAGAGAGAGAGAGAGAGAGAGAGAGAGAGAGAGAGAATGCTTTATAGTAGACATTGGGAATGATGGGTCCAGAAGTTCTTTTATTGTTCAGGATTGTTTTAGCTATCCTAGGGTTTTTGTGTTTCCATATGAAGCTGAGCATTGACCTTTCTAGATCCATAGAGAATTGTGTTAGAATTCTGATGGGGATTGCACTGAATCTATAGATTGCTTTTAGTAGGATGGCCATTTTTACTATGTTAATTCTACCAATCCATGAACATGGGAATATTTTCATCAAATTCTTTCTTCTAGGACTTGAAGGTTTTATCATACAAGTCTTTCACTTGCTTGGCTAGAGTTGGCTCAAGATATTGCTAAGTCATAAGTGTCTAGAAATGTATCCATTTATTTTAGAATTATATTAGTATTTTATATATACTATATATACTATATATAATATATAATAATTCTATACAGAATTATTAGTATTTTAAAATATAACTTCTCAGAATATTCGTTAATGATATTCTGATTTCATTAGATTTTGCTCTAACACTCCCCCTATTCATCTCTAAGATTTAAAATTTAATTTAGATCTTTTGTTTTCTTGTTAGTTAATTAAGAATTTGATAATCTTAGTTGATTTTTTCAAAAACAAACCAACTTGCTCTATATATGTTATTTTAATCTCCATCTCATTAGTTTTTGCCCCAATTTTTTATTTCTTGTCATTCACTGATAATGAGTTTGTACAGCTCTTGTTTATCTAAGGCTTTGCTTTTCATCATTCGATTATTCATTTTAGATCTCCTGGATTTTAAAAATATATTCATTCATAACTATAAACTTTTAGGAGACTTTAAATATCCTTTGTGATTTCAGAATTGACCCACTGGTATATTGTTTAGTTTCCATGTATTTGTATAGTTTCTACAGCTTCTAATTTTATTTTACTATCTTCTGATAAGATAGAAAAAATATCTCTGACTCTTTTGTCATATTTGGATTGGTCTTGTGTTCCACAATGTAATCTATTTTATAGAAGTTTCTAGAACAGCTAAGAGGAATGCACTTTTTATGTTTGCTAGATGGACTTAATTATATGCTTATTATTGTTTTATGAAACTGAAAGCCCCAAATTTTGCAGATATGTAATGTATTATTTATTTTAATTATTTGTTTATTGTATATTTTTCTGTCTTATTCACTTCTTAGCCCTGGTGTATATAATGGTGCTTAATGGACAATAAATGCTTGGTAAGTAGTTTTAGAAAGAATGTATGATAGTCAATCACCACACAGGTTGAAACTGGATGTGTAACCTCCATTGGAGTTGAAGGAGTCACTTATGAGTGAGCTAGCCTAGCTACTTGTCAGAGAACTTATCTGTGAAGTTCCCTGGTACTAATGCTTGCATGACTACCTCTGCTGAGTTTCTGTCAGTTCAATGATATTTAGAGACAGAAATAGGATCACGGCTTTCTAAAATTTACATATGGACAGTCTCTTCCTTGCTTGCGTTTTGGAACTCGCTTCTTGGTCCTTTATTTTATTAAAATGGATTGGATTTGCAAAGTGTGCTTGCTGCATTTGATTCTTTTCACATTTCTGTGTCTGTAGTTGTGTTAGTTAATCTAGGCGGACAATGACATCCCTTGAGACAATGGTTCTTAGGTCAGGGTGCAGGTCAGAATCCCTTGTGTAATCTAGACTTGGTAAATGTAGACATGTCTGAAGGCAGAGATTTTCAGTCTCTACATTTGGCAAGTTCATCAAATAATTCTTAGGCAGCCAGCTTATCACATAGGCAGACAGGACCCTATATAATCTGTCTATATCTATACCCTTAACTCTGATCACTCACCTGATTATTTTTCTTTCCTAGACATCTACAGTCACATTAATCCTTTCATACTCCCAAGACTGCAGACCTTACTGCCAATTACATTTCCCAAGAGAGCAAAACATACTTCCTGGTCTTACTAGGTTTTGTTGTGGTCTGATGTTACCTTTGGGTCTTGAGAGATGCCACTCTATAGCAGTGACTGTCCAACTATTGGCATGATGGCACAGTGAAATTACACAGAGTATCCACTCATATATTCTTTTCTAGATAAATATGCATGACTTCTAAGAAATCAGACTCTGTCCATGAGACACCAAGCCTGCATTTCAAAGGGAATTCTTCTTGGAATGAGCTTTAATGAAATAGAAAGAATGATTACCGAGAAAACATTATGTCAGTGTCAGTCCTGGTGACTTAAACATATTATTCAGGTGATCTGAACTTCTGAAATTTCCTATTCAATAGCAACAGATGTGGAAGATGAACTTGGGAGTTGTAGCAGGAGGGAAGTGGACCCCCTGTGTCTATTTTAGTATCTACTTGGCCATCTAAGCCTAGAGCACTGGCTGTTCTGTCTTGCACTGATGGCAGTTCCTTCACTGGCCTTCCTTTCTCACCACACTTTATTCTGTCAGGGCAGCAGACAGCATCTCAGGAACCCACCTTGGTCAGATAGCTCATTGACTTCTCCCCTTAGAGGCCTTTACACTAAAAATATCCTCATTTCTTCAGCAAATTCAAATGTCTTCTCTAATACTTAGATTCTATAGGAGGGTCCATAGATAGAATACCACTGTCAAAATCAAGATACATGAGTCTCACATCTGCCCAGTAAGGACATTTGGAGGTCAAATTTTTCACTGCACAGGATTTTGTTTGAGGGAGAACACATCCTGAAGTCTATGCAAAATTACTCAGTTTGCTCTAAGAAAAGATAGAAAACACATTGAGGTGAGAAGCGATAAGAGCCCTTCTGTAACTTTTGCAGTACCTTGACATAACCTATAACCATTTTTTGTCACTGATTATGGGAGACAAACAACTTGGTGCCACTGGAAGTCTCTGGTCGAGCAGCTCCTGCTAAGCTGTAGAACTTGAGGTTTTGTGTCTTTGTGCTTCTAGGAGCCTTTGTGCCTCTGTTGGACAAGGTGCCCACTTTACCTGTTTATAGGTTGTCTTTACTTAGTATCTAACTTGGAATTCTCTAACTAGGTTATAAATAGTCTGCTCGTCTTATAGAGTCTCTCTCTCTTTTTTTTTTTGCACCCCAGATTTACATGAATTAAATCATTACACATAATTTAAATTATAAATAACTTAAATCATTACTTAAATTTCTAGGTACTTATTTCTCATGGTGGGGTGTAAGATGGGCTAGGTTCTAGACTACTAATGAAGCAGCAAAAAGATAGTGGTTTCTCATAATAAGTATTTTCTTTCCTGTTCATATGCCCGTGGCAGGTTGTCTGTTGACTCTTCTCCGGATTTTCTCATCCAGGGACTAGGCAGATGGAATGTCCACCTCTGGTGTATTGATCATAGTCACAGAGAAGAACAGGGCTTTGGAAGATGTGCCCTGGTTCTTAAAAATGCCCCCAAAGCTGGCTTGTTGCCTTCACCCATTTTATATTACCTGCAGGAAGGTACCTGGCCACAACTAACTCTCAGGGGTCAGGAAAGTATAATTCCATTAATTCTACTGGCAAGTAGGAGGATTCAAGACTATTTGCTGAATAATACCTTTAATAATTATATTATAGGCTTAAGGCATAGCTAGCCCACTGGTGGTACAAGGGGTCCCATGTCAATTTAAAAATTGAAGATAATAGTTTAGAGTTAGAAATAAATAGTAAACATTCATTCAATATGCAATTGTTTTCCATTGCCTCTAAGTGCATGGTCTCTGAGAGTATTTTGTGAAATGCTTACATCAATTTGATGAAAATAGTAAACATTTATTCAATATGCAATTGTTTTCCATTGCCTCTAAGTGCATGGTCCCTGAGAGTATTTTGTGAAATGCTTACATCAATTTGATATACTAGAAGCTTTAACTCAGACAGACTCAACTTCTTGATATGTTTATTATACAGATTTATTATTTTCTATAGGTGAGTATTCCACCTCTTAGCAATCCCCCAAAACTTGCAATAGTCAGAGAACTGTAGCTAACTTTTACTGAGTTCTTCTGGGATACAAAACCAAAATTTATGGCTTTGGCAATGGGCAGTTATTGTCTCTCAATACACTATTCTTTCTTCTTCACCCATGTACGCACTGAACTGTACACAGTATTTAACTGAAAGAAGGCATATGAGCCACCAAGCAAAGCATTATCCAATGCAGGTGAACACACTAGCAATCAACATGGCTGAGATGGTGCACACACTAGCAATCAACATGGCTGAGATGGTGCACACACTAGCAATCAACATGACTGAGATGTTTGTGTCTTACCTTAGGAAAAAGAAATCAGGTAGGATCTGAGCTGAGATTTAAGGGGAGGGAGAAAAAGGAAGTGCCCAAATAGAGGGCACCACATGTATAGGGCTCTGTGCTGGTTCTAGTACATTCTATACAGTTTAATTGAGTGGGCTAAAAATCTGTTGAATATTGAGTGGCAGAAGCAACAAGCCTCTCCACAAACACACTCAGAGAAGCCCAATGAAGCAGGGTTCTAGACTGTAGCCCCAAGGAATCCTGTTACCTCAGGAGCTGGCTGGCCATTGTCCTTCTGCTGTTGGCTATCATCAGCCATGACAGTGTCCAGAGTATTAAATAAACAAATAAATAAAGCTGTATTACTGTCAGCTCTATTAGAAACACAGGAAATAAATTAATGCTTGCCAAATGGGAAAAGAAAAAAATCAACAGGGAAAGAAATATTATTTTTAATCTTCTGAGAAGGTTTTTATAAACAACAGAAAGGGGGAAAAAATAAAAACCATGAAAAAAGATCTTCCATCTTCTTTTAACCTTATTTATTACTACCCACTCTGTGTCATCTGAACTACATGATAATTTAAAATTTCATTTTAATTTCAATGAATCATATAATTCAACCTAGCCTTTTGCAGTATTTTTTTTCCTGAAAAAAAAAAAAAATTAAAGCATCTCTAAAGGAAACACAAGCAGGGCTGGGGAGAGGAGGGTAAGAAGTTCTGTAACCTCTGAGAGTGGCCATTTACTTTCTGAGATTAAAAGTCTGTGCAAAATTATGATAACCTTGAAAATAACAAACAGGAACAATGTGAATGCTCCTCAGTGGCTGTGACTCAGCTCTTGCTCACTCTCTCTGCATCCATCTGTGGTCTCATTTGAATTCAAATGATTTTAGCCATTTTGGTTCTTTTGGAAGCACATGTCTTCACTTGTTTTTCCTGTGTTTGTTACACTGGAAGGCAAATTCTCCCTGGGATCGGCCTTCAATCTTATCTGAGAGAGCTCTAGAATTTAAGAAAACTACTCATCTCAGTCACCAACATTTATTGAGCATGACTTAGCACCAGACATTGAAATAAGGCTATAAATGCCTTCTGTTGTTTAACTGTCACTGCTCTGTGAGAAAGAGAATATTAGTGCTCACAGTTTATGGAGATGAAAACCCAAGTTTGAGAGGTTAAGAGACTCCTGCACCCAACATCAAGTAGGCTAGTGTCTTAGTTAGGTTTTTACTGCTGTGAGCAG
Organism: Rhynchomys soricoides; assembly: GCA_019843965.1. Taxonomy (NCBI): domain Eukaryota; kingdom Metazoa; phylum Chordata; class Mammalia; order Rodentia; family Muridae; genus Rhynchomys; species Rhynchomys soricoides. Next base: position 4,100,323 of record JADRCH010000097.1, on the reverse strand, counting down.
ATACCATTACCAAGACAACGCTTATAAGGACAACATTTAATTGGAGCTGGCTTACAGGTTCAGAGGTTCAGTCCATTATCATGAAGGTGGCAGCATGGCAGCATCCAGGCAGGCATGGTGCAGGAGGAACTGAGAATTCTATATCTTGATCTGAAGGCAAACAGAAGACAAGCTTCTAGGAAGCCCACACCCACAGTGACACACCTACTCCAACAAGGCCACACCTCCTACTAGTACCACTCCCTGGGCTAAACATAGACAAACCATCACAGCTAGGAAGAGAAGATGTAGCCCACGACCAGAAGATACCCAGCTCTGTGCATTCAGCCTCATGAAGGGGACTGATTCGTGGGGCAAGGAGAGCTTGGCTTTCATTCTTTTTCACCTCACACATGTGTCCATGTGTGAGATCACTTTATATTCCATCTTTTGCTCAGTTGATTTTCCAGCAAGAACTTATCAGAAAGGAAGCTTACACTTTGAGGGCCCTGACTGTGGAGTGTAAGCCTGGACATGTAACATTACTTTCCCGTGTATCACCCCCACCCCCACCCCTCCCAGTTGGGGCTCACTCTCTGGGCCTTGGCTCCTGTCTTTCCATACTGTTGTCTATGGGCAGATTTATGGTAGATGTGACTGTGGCTGCCTGGGAAACATGCCATGTGCTTGAGGTGCTCATCTGACTACACGGTATCATAATTCCTTCATTTATTCATCCACACCCTATATTAGACAGAATAGTTGTTATGCCACCTAATAGACAAAGCACCCAGTTTTAGAACAACAAAACATTATGTCTCTGTGACCTACATCCAGCATAAGCTGCTTAGGGGTCCTACTTTGATTTCATCTTGACATGTGACTTTCTGACCATCACATCAGGGGGAGGGACATGGTAAATCACAATGTGTCTCATAATGGTCCCATCTAGATGTGGCTCACATCACTGTGGAAGCTCATTGATGAAAGCAAATCACATAACTAATTGTACTAGGAGCTACATGGACATGAACGCCTGTGAGAAGCCCTGATGATGGCGAGGCACCATTCCTAGTACTGCAGACACCATATAAAGTCCTCAGACTACCAAGTCAGGTACGTGGGAACCCATGGACCTGATAAAAATGAAGGCCGAGAAGCAAAGGGAGTGATGGAGGTGATGGGAGAGTATTTTTTTGTCCTTGAGATAAGGGTTCAGGAGCTAATTAATGAAGAAATGAACCACAGAAAATTCTAATGGGAAATCATCTCAGGAGCAAGGAATAAGTACAAACTCTTCTCGTGGCAAGGGCGTGTCACATATTAGAATGGCCAAGAAGCCAAGGGGGCTGCTGTGTAAGGAGGAAGGAAAGAGACTGGTAACAGGTGGGGAGGAGCCAGATTGTGGGAACTTTGTAGCTCATGGACTGTGATATTAACTTGGCTGTATTCAAAGCCATTGAGGAGCTTCAAACACAGGGCATGATTTAATGTATGCTTTGGAAAAGATCTCTTGATTGTCCTGAGAAGAAACCATAAAGGGCAAGGGTGTTAACAGGACGACTCCTTAGAACTACTGAGTCAGTCTTATGGCCTCTCCTTTCCCCCAGTGAGCAGAGACAAGGGTAAAGATTGCCACCTTTCTGTCCTCTGGTGCTACTCCTTCACCGGCCACCATGCAGTGAGCCTTGATGCAGCAGGTTCTTCACAAGCTGTGGACCTCCCCTCTACACAGCAATGGATTGTGAGGGAAGATGGATATTGTCCCCTGGAGCTCTCCTAATTCAGGAATAAAGACAATGGCATGAAGGATGAGCAGAAGCCATTTGAAGCGCTCTCTCTCTCTCTCTCTCTCTCTCTCTCTCTCTCTCTCTCTGTGTGTGTGTGTGTGTATGCTAGCAGAGCACCATTCTGTATTTGATCATCATGCTTCTCTATAACCATGATTGAAAAAATAAATTCTTTGCTTTTGAAAGAAAACCCATTATCAAAAAGCTCCTGGACATTAATTTGCTTAATGCTGCCCTGACACAGATGACGTTTCTCCTGACACATTGGCACTGGAATTGGCAGAAGGCACCTCATATATCTGTGTCAGGCTTCATCGGAAATGGCGTTTGTCAGGAGTTGCTCAAGTGACAACCACAAAACAGCAGATTGTCTACCTGGAGCCACCTGTTGTTGCTGAGCCTTTCGTGTGTCTGTCTGTCATCTGTAGCTGGTGTGTTTCGGTTCAAATGAGACCAGAACAGTCTGCACAGAAGTAGATATCCAAATTACTTCCCAGACCAACCTTCCAAGATGAACTCAGACTCTGAGCTGAGGTTTCATGTGATGGGTTTTTCTCAGGCTGTGTATTTGCTTTTCCTAGTCGCTCCAAGTGTCGCTCTGTCTGCCCAGGCGGGCCCAAGTGAGGGCCCGAATTCAGGTACTGAAAATGACTTCAGCCAGGATTCATTTCTGCTATTTCTGAATCTCTGGAGTTCAAGGTTGTCTGTGGAGACACCGCCTACCCCCACACAAATTTTATATGTGTATGTGTGTGTGTGTGTGTGTGTGTGTGTGTGTGTGTGTATGTGTGTGTGTGTGTATACTTTAACATCTGTCCAAAGTTCAGTTTGACTTTTTTGGATAAAATTTGAATTATTATGGAAACAAAACCAGGGAATGAGAAGCAATCAGAGACTAAGAAAGACAGCCAATTTGTGAGCCTGCCACTCTGAGATGGACCACACAGTGAACACAGCACCTTTTTAACTTTCATTTTATCTTTTGAGTAAGTCACATTTTCCTGCTTTAAAAATGAGAATAGTGTATCTACAAATCTCAGTCAATAGTTAATTCTTATCAATAAATGAAGATGTTTTTATACTGATAACTTTATCATGCAGATGGCTACTCGTTACACAGACATAGAAATAGAATCAAAAGAAACTAAGTGGATTGTCTGGGGAATGGACACAGGAGGTTGTGTCTTTTTAAGAAGGTTGAGACAGGAGAATGACTATGTTCATAGTCTCTGGGCTGCGTGATCACCCAGCTTGCTTTGACATTAGTCACTTCTGATTGGCATGCCATTTCTCCTTGATAAGACAATTCTTTGCCTATGGATGTAATGCTGCTTCCTGCTGCTCACGAAGAGAGGCCCTCTTGAATCTATCATCTTTCCAATGAAAGGGACCTTTTCCACAGTGGCAGTTGGTCCAGCCCACAAGTGCATCCAGAGACCTTGGGGCTGAAGAAAGGAAGCCATTGAAGAGCCCCCATGAATGCTGGGCTTGTGACCTTTGTCCTTGTTGGTGCTTCTCTAATCCATAGCTGTGGATGCTTCCTATTCTGGTCAGTGCTTGTTTTCCTGAAATGACATGGCCCTTGACGTAATGTCAGGATAAACGTTTAGCTCAATGAAGAGCTAAGAGAGTGCAGTCTTCATCCTGACAGGGACAGGAAGGACTAGACTGTCTCACCTGCTTGTTACTGAGTGTGTACACTGCAGGAGCTGCCTGCACTCAGCACTGCCGCGATCGTAATAAGATGGTTTTATGTCAAACAGGGAGGCACATTTATTACATATGTCTCTCGCTCCAAGCTGCAGATGAGAGAAATCCTCTAATCTCACTCAGTTTTAATCCTGGATTAAGGCAGATCTGTTAATAAAACACTAGTAAAATCAAGAAAGGTTTGCAATTATCTTCCACTTCTATTACTTACATTATATGGCTTCAAATACAGACACGCAGGGATGAAGTCAAGTATGTCTTAAATTCCCTGCACCCTTAAAGAAAAAGTTCAGTAAAATTAAGAGTACTAACATATGGGAAGTGCTAGAAAATTTACGGAAAGGGGGAGAAAACAGAAGAGAATTCTGCCTTGCCTATTAATATTTTCAATTTCTCTGCAAGCCACTTAAATTAGAATCATGCTAGCAGTAGTGCATACAGGAGGGGGACCTGAGAGAGTGGAGAGGAAGCCTACTGTGTGAGCTCAGACACAAGTGTGCAGGCGCACACACACACGCGCACACACACACACACACACACACACATTTGCAAGAAAGGACGAGCGAATGGTATAGACAACTATTTCCTGGGCAAGACGGGGAGAATTAGCTATCTTTGCTCATGGACTCTGCATGCAGAACCTATTCAGGAAGAATGTCACAGACCTGATCAACTTGAAAATTGGAAGTGGCTAGTTATGAGCAGACTGCGTGGTCTAGTTCTACAAACAGTGTGGCTCCAAGAAATGCCTCACAGGGCATTTTCTAGAATCTGGGTTGGTTATCTAGAATCTGAGACAGGGTGCTCAGGAGACAGGGCAGCTCCACTCCTCAGAGTAGGCTCCATTCTCCTTGTTTGTCACTGGGGTAGCCATCTATTCTAGTGAATTTTACTGTCAATTTGCCACAAATTAGAATCACCTGAGTAGAAAGCCTCACCTGAAAAGTGGTCCTGATTGCCTTGGTTGATGTAAGAAGGTTCGTCCTCCATTGTGGGTGGCACCTTCAGGAAGCAGTGGAGAATTTTGAAGGAGGTATTTCAGAAGGAAGTTTCTCTCAGTCTTTGGCTCATTTGGCCTTCCCTCTAGCCAGTCAAATGATTTGTCCTACTGCTACTGAGCCATTTGCTGACAGCAGAACCTTCATTTCTAAGCTTTCATCCTGCAGTTAGGAACCAGTGGCTCCCTGGGAACTTTCTGGCAACAGGCTTGAACTACTGAGACACCCAGCCATGTGGACTGAGTAACTATCTGTCAATGACCCCAGCGGGAGCTCTTCTGGGACTACTCCAACTGTGGACATTCCCAGCCTCAAGGACCGAGGACCAGGTTCTCTTCCACTTAGGTGTGATACGGATCTCATTATTATTTTAAAAATGCATTTAATAACTCTTTGTATTTATCCATCCACTTAGTTCTGTTCCTCTAGAGAACCTAACACAACCTGTGTGGATTTATATAGACAGCTGGGTGAGCGAGTATGGGCAACAGTGGCACTCACTCATGAGGTTGGAGACTGGTCATCAGCGTTATACAGAGCAGTAAACTTATCAATATTTAATATCTCAGATTTAACTCGATGCTATGAAACTTTGGGGATACTAATTTACTGAAATTGTGAGTGTAAAGCACACAAATCCCTTTGATGTAATTGCAGAGAATAAGTAAGAAGTTTGGGACACTTTAAAATTATAAGCAAATTAGAAAGGAGACCACAAGAGTAATATTAAGTGGTAAGGGAGGACAGGATGCAGACAAGGGAAAGATGAGTCATGAAAGAGGACTTAAAAACTTGGGTTGTTCTAGCAACCTCAAGTAGCATCAGAAACCTTCCTTGGCAGCTTCGAGGAACATGGAGCATGGTAAGGGGCATAGAGAGGGCAGAAGTGCTGAGCTCCCCTTGAAATGGAAGGAAGCAGGGTGGTGTCTAGCTGTGAAGAAAACCACATTTTCAGAAGCAGAACCCAGGGGGCCTCTAGCCCCTTGAATATGGACGATGACTGTGATAGTCTGTATATGTTCTGTCCAGGGCGTGGCAGTATTCGAAGGTGTATCCCTGATTAGAAGGTGTGTCCCTGTTCGAGTAGGTGTGTCCTTGTTGGAGTAGGTGTGTCACTGTGGGTGTGGGCTTTCAGACTCTCATCCTAGCTGCCTGGAAGCCAGTCTTCTCTTAGCAGCCTTCAGATGAAGATGTAGAACTCTCAGTTCCTCCTGCACCATGCCTGCCTGGATGCTGCCATGTCCCACCTTGATGATAATGGACTGAACCTCTGAACCTATAAGCCAGTCCCAATTAAATGTTGTCCTTTATAAGACTTGCATTGGTCATGGTGTCTATTCACAGCAGTGAAACCCTAAGACAATGACACAAGCAGGAAATCTCAATGGCTGCCAGGCTTCTTGGGACCCTTCAGTAAGCAGGTAGGACCGACCATCTGAGATAGAGCCCACAAGAGCAAGAGGCAGTCTGGAGTAAGAGACAGAGTTTGTTTTTAGAAATACAGATTGTTGATGTTCCAAGTTGGGGTGTCACAACTTTTTCAGATTCTATTTGTGAAGTGTCAGGCTGTTATTTAAAGAGATTTGTTGAGTGTTTTTAGAAACAAAGATTCTGCCTCATTAAAATCCTCAAATGATTACATTAAACAAGATTTTATATGTGAAAGGACTTTCTAAAGAGAATTCAGAAAACCATTTTTCTTTCAAAGAACAAAAGGCAAAGCAAAATAAATTGAATGTGATGAAAACAGACACAGAGATTAGGAAGAGTTCTGATCTTGTTCCAGCGCTCAGCCAACTTTCTCTTTCTACTGTATCTGTCTCCATTTTGGGGGGAGGTTTTCTTTCTCGAAGTCAACTTGATGGCAACAGGTAAGCGTCCCAGACTCCAGTCCAATATCAAAGTAAACCTTTTCTCCTGTGTTGTGAAAAAGAAAGTGTGTGGATCTGATTGGATGAGTTTATTTCTTGTCTCTAATCTCATAGTAGTCATTAAGGTAGCTGGGAGAAGTAACCATCTATCTATATGCTTAAGGCTAATGACAGAGATAGATTCCACTCAGGTCGCTGGCCTGTGAAATGAGGAGGAAGATCCCTGGCCTGTGCCAGGAGCATGTAAACTAGATCCTGGAAAGGCAAACATTAGAAGTGTGGACATTTTCACCGAAGAGGACTAGATCTTGGTGTAGGATGGTGGCTCGAGAAGGTATTGCCTACCCTTCTGTTGGATGGATGTTTATTTAGGTTGGTGGCTGACAGCACAAATACTTACACAGTTGTGAAGAATCAGGCTGCTTTTAGGTGACTGGCTGGGGTGAAAACTCAGACAGTCTGTAACTGTGGATCATCAGAGGCCTTGTTTGGTCATGGAAGTCAGCATGCTGAAAGCAGCAAGGTCTAGAAAAAATTAATTTTCTTGTACATTGTTAAATTGAGAGGTTTCCTGGCTTCATGCACAGAGGAGAATCTGAGACTTGATATCCTCCAAAGCCTCCACACAAGGGACAAGGACAATGTGTCCATTTCCCATAGGACCTGCTACCTAACTCTGTAGCCTTTACCCTCGAGTTGCATCTTGCTGTTTCTTTGGGTCAAGGCTGTGAAGACAGGCAGGGTGGGCTTCAAGGGGTACATTTATGGTTAGTACTTTATCTCTGGCCCAGTTGAACATAAATAGACTTTTTTTTTACATGTGCAGACAAAGTACTCCGATTGTCTACATGAACCCACAAGTGGATTTGCACGTGTGTGCAGATACACACGCACATGCACACATCCCTGGAAAAGCAATTTCCCCTGGAGCATTAAGAAAGTTCCCTTCTCCACTTAAATGCGTTTCCAAATAGTCTTATTTTATTTTATTTTTTTATTTATTTCTCTGCCATATCCTTTTCAATCTGGAAAGTGACTTGGCCTCTTTTCCCTCATCTATTTTCTGCCTTTCTGCTATTCAGTTTAGGCATGAAACACAGAACTAGATTGAAAGCATTCAATGGCTATTCAATCGGAGAAGAAAAGAGCCCCTTGGAGCTTTATTAGATATGAAGATCCACAATAAAAATCAATTTCTGCCTCTTTATGCAGTTTAAATGACAAAGCACCCACCCATTCTGCAGCCATTGTGCCCGGGAAATGTAATTCAGTCCCTGAGCTGGGCCCAGAGCACCGCGGACTCCCTGACCTGCACTGACAGATTCCAATATGATACAGACCTTCGGAGATAATGACAGCCACTTCATCTCACTGCAAGAAAAAAGTTATCTGATATCTTTGAGGGTTAAAAGGCTATGTGGGCAGCATTTTCAATAACCCACTAAATCAGCATCTTAAAAAATACCTCAGCTTTGTTCCTTTAAAGAAAAGTTGCTCCTTACTCCTAAGTCCATTTCTGAGCCCCAGCTGATACTGTTACAAGTGTCTCTTGCCAACCTATAGAGTCTTCTTTGGCATAGAAGGAAACCCTCCTTCAGAATTAGTCCAAAAGGAAACAAGATGAGGGAAATCGCCTGTGACTCTGGGCATCTTTAGGTCTCCAGGTCTTCATGGAATGATTGGGAAAAAGAAAACATTAGAAAGCCTGAACTGACCCCAACTTATCTTAAACTGTTTTAAGATGTGGCCATAAAATGTTTCATGTAATAGAAACACAACTCTGTAATAGGAAGTTCATGCCCGAGAACATTTTGTGGGACAGTTGTTGTCAACAGAACTCTGGAAAACACCACAGCCGGTCTTTAACTGTTATCAGTGAGACTATTCAGATGGATGGGGGAAAGCTAAGGTGTGGGAGATATCCTGACCACTTTCATGCTAAGTGGTTAATGTGCAAAAGACAGGAGCTGGGTGCATGCCTAATGGTTCTGTCTTTGAGCTCAAGGGGAGACATTTATGGGAACTTTGTTTTCTTATTATGACTAGGAAGAGGAAGAGAATAGAGGTAGAGGTGAGATGAACATAGTGAGTCTCTGGTCCCTTGGAAGAAGTAGGGGGGATACAAGAGCTTCAGGATGGTGGAACATGAGCCACGGGGAGAGTGCAGTAGTTACAGAACTGCCAACAAAATTTTTGACTGGGTCAAGATAACTATGGACTACAGGAATGGCAAAGGAAGTGATGGTCAGAGCAGGGTCTGGACTCACAGAGCCCTCTGTGAGTTTAGGGGTGCTCCTTGGCTACCTTGACCTTTATAACTTATGAAGAATGAAATCTTCACCAAATGTCTCCTACTCCTTCATGGTCTTCTCATTGCTCATCAAATCGATGGCTTGATCTCCAAATATACAGTTAGTTTCTTCTCCTATATGTTATCTTTCAGTCACATTTTTAAAAAATAAATTTAAGTGGTTTGCAACCAAATATTCTAACAAAATAATTTTATTTCAAATTAAGGTAAATCTTGGTTTCTACCCATATCTGAAGAATATGACAGGACTGTTCAACTTGTCATGGTGAATGGAAGTTCCATGTTTGTGCTGACAACACCCTCCTGTCAGCAGCTGCCCAAACCAGGGCTGTCCTGCATAATTTCAAGGCACCTTGAAGGGATTTTCTTCATGTCACATTGAAAAGAGGTATATAAAGAAACTGGCAAAATCAGTTTTAAAATATCTTATGTGACTCAAAATATATGAACTATTATTATTCTGATATCCAGTCAGTAATTAAAATTATTAATGAATTATTTTACATTATTTTTATATTAGTCTTCAGAATCCACTGTGTTTCACAGTTCACCTAAAACTGCCCATATTTTGAATGCCCAGTCATCATATGTGCCTATTAAATTGGAATGGGGGGCCTCGAGGATCTGGTAAAATGCTTGCTCCATGGGCAGAAGGGCTGAGGTTCAGATCCCTAGCACCTAAGTAAATGTTAGATTGGCATGGCAGATGAACTGAAATCTCAGTTCTTGGGAAATAAAAGATGGGAACAAGACATCCCCAGAGCAAGCTGAGACAAGCCAAATTGGTGACCCCTGGGTTCAAGGGAAAAATCATACCTCAATAGATTATGTAGAGAGTGACTGAGGAAGATACCCAATATTAACTTACAGTCTACACATTTGCATGCACACTCACTCGCACACGCACACACATGCACTTTCATACATGTGAACACACACATATACATGTCACATGCATTCAATGCTAAATAAATAAACAAGACAAGGCCTGTCTAAAGCCTCTTGTTGAGAGTAGCAGGAAAGAGTTCTTTGATTGACTAGTCACGTCTGCAATGGAAAAGTTTTGGATGCACATGGTGCTCGACTTGTTAACCTGTTAGGCCAGTCTCACAACTCTTCTCTGCCATTTTACTCTTCAAATCTCGGTGCTTTTGCTGTGGTGTCAAGAGAAAGATCTCAACATTTGCTGGGGGAAAAAGAGACTTAAAGATTTGGGCGTTACTAAAGGTTCTCCTCAACAGATGTAACTTGTGACTCCAAAGGAAAGTTTCTGTACGCCATAGGAGTCCTTCTTCTGTCAGTCTCCACATTTCTCCTCTGGGGCCCGTCTTTTCCTGGTTACTTTATTGTAAAGAAAAACAGCAAGCATCATCTCAGTTATCAGCTGGGCACTTGGAAGCTCGGGTGAAAAATGCCAACTGTCTTACGGTGCATTCTTATCCCTTACAGAGGGCAAGTCTGGATGTTATTCTTCAGGTGCTGTGCACCTCTCTTTTGAGGTAATGTCTGTCTCTCACCAAGTGAGCTAAGCTGACTGGCAGTGAGGCCACCTTCCCAGCTCTGGGTTTGCCAGCCAGTTTCCCTTATGTGGGTTCTAGAGATTGACCCAGGTCCTTGTATTTGCCCAAGAAGCACTTTATTGAGTTCTCACCCCAGCATCCCAGGCTCGCCTAGAATTCACTGTGTAGCCAGGACAATCTTGAGTAGTAGCAATCCTCTTATGTCAGTTTCTAAATGCTGGGATTACAGATTCTAGATACACACCCAGAATTCACAATTTTAATGTGAAGCTGGAAAGCTTTGTGCCTGGGGGGAGCTGGTCTGGAGCACGACTGAGGTCAAGACATGTCCAGACCCTGAAAATCTCCTGAGACTGGCAGGAGTAGGACTCCTCCCTCCCTACTCTGGGCCTGCATGTCTCTGCGCATAGAACCTGACAACTCCCACGTCCACCACCCTTAGGTGGGTACATAGTCTGTTGGCCAGATTACAAGTTAAATTTCCTCTTTCCTTATATGGACATGTCCCACAAGCACCTCTTCATGCAAATGAAGCGTTCCCATGACCACACCCCCCACCAGCCAACAACCATGAATTACCCTCAAACTCCTATCCATGTCCCAATGTTTATGTAGCCCTTGTTCAGTCCCAATAAAGAGAGCTGGTCACTGAAAGCCACCTTCGGCTAAGGCTTTTTTTCCCAAACTCATGTAGAGCAAGATCCTGTCTAACACACCTGCCCAGACAAACTTCATTCCCTCCAGTCCAGGCTGGGGTACAACAGTGTCTGGATACCCAGAGGGGAAAAGCAGACCTGGTCTGACACTTTAGGATGCTCATTCTAGCATTGTGTTTTAAGCTAGAATGAATTTTGAAAGAGTTAATCTGATTCCTTTTTAAATGGTTTAAAATTTTTTTAAGATTATAATTACATAATTTCACCTCTCCTCTCCTCCCTTCAAATCATCCCATGCACCCCCTGCTTGCTCTCCTTCAAATCCATGGCCTCTTTAAGACTCTTTCTTAAAAAGATACACATCTTCAGTAATCAAAACATCATTCCAGTGACCAAAACCTTAATATGACTCTTCCTTTTCCCGGTACCAGGGGCTTATTTGTTATAATCTAAGCCAGGACTGTTTTTCAGAACCTAACAAGCCATTGTTCTCCTTTGTGCTGCCTGTCTCTCTGTGTTTAAGGGAGGAATCACAATGTGACCTTTTACATTTAAAAATTCTTATTCCTAAGTCCAGTTTACTAGAAATAATGGTTCAAGCTCCAGAAAGCCAAGAGAACGAGGCTGGAAGGGCAGTCAGGTAATTTAGTAGGGTCACTCTCTTCAGGATTTTATACTGTTTCTGGGGAGTTGAGTCCATATTGATTCTTAATTTATGGGATGGCTATTTCTTAGGGAAGTGATCTTCAGATTCTTTGAGTAATGATACACACACGCAGTTTATTCACCGTAGAATATTTCTTGGGTAGACATTGTAAAACCTCATGACTCTCACTTCATTGTATGGCCTTGAGAAAATTATCTGGCCCAATATATTTCAACTGAGGCAGGATATGAAAGTATTAATAAAAACGTTAGTGGAGGACTCTGAACCTTTTAAAGAAATCACAGAAGGAGATAGTATTTTTATTACATTGAATTCTCTCTTGTTCTAGAACTCGACATTCATGGACCAGGCTTATTACAAGTTTAATAACCGAAGAAATCAAATAATTAACTATGCCTATGTGATCACAGAAAAACTTCTAGAGAATAAGAAAATCTTGTGCTTCCATGTTTAAATCAAGTACCAGCCAATGCTTTAAAGATAGGCTGATAAAACTGCTCACGAGTACGGATTTTATCTCCTCCTTAACCCTGAGTACTAGAGTAAGACCGGCTGCTGACTTCATGGGGCAATGAGGTAAGGGGTGTGTGTTAGCTCATACTGAAGATTCTAGCTTTCATTTAGCTCACAGTTTGTGAGACTGAAGAGAGAAGACATCCCTGGTAGCAAACTGCTCACTCACAATTGTTGCAATGCACTGGTGGAAAAATTAAATGTCTGACAGGGACTCTGCTGAAAGGGGATTCCTGGGCATGTCACTTCATTCTTTGCAGACTTCCCTGCATGTTTTTTTAAAAATATTTTTCCTTTTGCTGATTTTGCCTTCGATCCTTTTGCTATGATGGATCTTGCCTATGAGCAACGGAAAAGCAAACAAAACTCCCAAGTTCTCAAGACCCCTCTGCCTGACTCTGGAATTTGAGAACCGGAGGCATCTCCTGTTTGAGCAAATCTTCCACATGGTTCTAGCTCAATAGATACTGACAAGGACTAGATACTTCTAGCCATTGTGGATTCCGTGACCTGTGACCCCATGATCATGGCTCCAATCAGGACAGGCACACTAACCAACCTACAAACCGAATACTTGTGCTTCTGAATTAACCAGTCCAGAAACTGTCCACCTTTTTGCTTTATGAATGAGGTAATATATAGATTAATACCATGCTAAGTAAAACATAAATACAAATGACTAATGTGGTTGGGAAAAATTATAGTTGATGGCATTTAAATTTTTATGTTAAATTTGCATTCTAAGAACCCACAGATAAAGATCAATGGAATTTGTGTTTTGTGAATTTCATGTGGATGCTTTTGTGCTACAAAAGCAGAGTTACATCGTGGTAGAAAGCCCGTGGAGTTGCAAGCTTCGCATGCTGACAATCTGATTGACCCACTTGATTTTCTTAGGGCAAAATAAAGACCTCATCTTCTCAAATTTTCCAGTTAGTTACAGCATGCACATAGAAACAGGAGGTGCAATGTTTCCTTCTCCAGCCTTTATTCCCTCCTCCGAATTGTCCTATAAATTTGAGAAGTAAATCCTGTTTCAAGAGATCAGCCAAGGAGGGACCTTATGATCTCTCCAATATTCCCGCATGATGCATCACTAGGTTGAAGAGCTCTGTGGGTGGAGTCGTGTGCATTGCTGCCCAGTGCTCTTGCTTGTACAGATGCTACACAGTCCAGGATGGCATCCTCTCTGTGCACTATATGGTGATGCCTCTCAGCCTGGGAGGAAACAGCAAGTCAGCAAACCCATTAGAGGCTGGAAATATTTTCATGTACTTACTGAACCCTGAACCCTGAAAGTGCAGTATCCTATAGAGTTCCAGACACTTCCTGATAGCAGTTGACTGGAGGCTACAGCTCTCTACCATTGTCCAGTAGGCGGAGGGAGCATCAGCAAGGGACATGACTAGCCCAAGAGAAGATCAAAACTCAAAGGCAGAGTGTAGTTTGTACTAAAGACTCATAGCTTTGTGCCACTGTCAACTTGAGGAGCTGGGAACCACCGACACAAGAAAGCTTGCTTTTAGAGATGGGACATCCCAGTGAGGAAGACTGGCTTGGGAGCAATTGCCAGAATTAGGTGTTCCTCTACACCTGTGGGCTCATGGATGTCACAATGCCCCTTGCCCACTGTAAATTCCTCTCTAAGGTCCTTGACATCATTTTCTGTCTATAAATTTGGGGCAGAATTAGTCATAATTCATTCCACAGTCCTTCTTAATTGTGAGCACAGGGCTCTGGTTCAACCTCATAGCCTTTGTCTGACTGTTCTCGTCCTCTGGATCTGTCTGTCTATCTATCTATCTATCTATCTATCTATCTATCTATCTATCTACCTTCTTTCTTTCTTTCTTGCTTGCTTGCTTGCTTGCTTGCTTGCTTTTTTTCTTTCCCAAATGCTGCTCTCCCTCCTGGTCGTCCCCTCACAGAGCCCCTCCCCCATCCCCATCCCCTTCACCTCTGAGAGGGTGGACTCCCCTAGCTCATCAAGTCTCTGCCAGATTAGGCCCGTCCTCAACTACTGAGGCCAGACAAGGCAGCCCTGTTAGGGAACGGTTACCACAGCCAGGCTACAGCTTTAGGGAGAGCCCCTGCTCCAGTTGTATCTCAAGGGCGGGTGCTCCACTGTGTTCATAGCAGCTAGAAACTGGAGACCACCCAGATGTCCCTCAACTGAAGAATGGATTCAGGAAATGTGCTAATAAAAACATCATGAATTTTGTAAGCAAATGGATGGACTAGAAAATACTATCCTGAGTGAGGTAACCCATACCCAAAAGGACATGCATGGTATGTACTCGCTGATAAAAGGTTATTAGCCATAAAGTACAGAATACCAGTGACACTCCCTACTACAGACCCAAAGAAGTTAAACAAGTAGGTTCAAGTAAGGATGCTTGAATCACACTTAGAAGGGGGAACAACACAGTCATGGGAGGCAGAGGGAAGAAGGGAACTGGGTAGAAGGGGGCGAGGGGATGAGGCAGGATCAGGTGTGGGGAGAGACAGGAGAAAGGCCCAGAGGGCCAGGAGAATGAATAGAAGAAATCTGCAGCTGCTGACCGAAGTGGTGGTGGTGGTGGTAGTGGTGGGGTTGTTGGGGAGAGAGAGGATCTCTAGGATCTCTGGGACGAGGGAGGCCTCAGGACTCACTGCCGGTGACCTTAGCTGAGACTTTTGGGACATTCTAATCCCAGGTGTCTATGCAACTCTCCTCCTCTCTTACCTCAGAACTCTGAATGCTGCTCTGGCAAAAATTCGAACTTCTTTCTTGCATTCTTTTCATTTTGGCTTCAAGTGTTTTCATAGCACACACTTCCCTTACATTGTTTCTTGCTATTTTCTTTAAGAATATAAACTTATGAGAATATGAAATCTGTCTATTCTGTTCACTGAGGCACTCCTGGAATTTAAGAACAGGCCCTGCTTATATGATACAGTGAAGTAACATTTATTAAAGGCTGAATGAAAGAATAAACAAGAAGAATTTTTTAACCTCTGTGACTTTTCCTCTCACTGTTGATCAACTTTGTCTGTCTTAGAACCTTTGTCACAACTGAGCATGTTCTGTGTTGATGTCTCTCTTTCGAGATGAGCTGCACTTAAGACTTCTTCAACTGTAATAAAACTGCTGAATGCAGGCCAGTGTCTGTGGCCAGGTAAACTTTCAATTAAACTTTTTGAAGAGTGAAATAATAAAAGAATATTATATATATATATATATATATATATATATATATATATATAATATTAAATACACACACATACACACACACACACACAAACACAGAGGTCACTCGGTGAGCACTTCCTTCCATCTTGGATATGACTTACCTGTTTTAGCACTGTGAAGTTCAAAGCTGGGCATTTCTGGGAGGTGGGGGCTGTTTAGGTCAAAACCCAGTTGGTAAAAGCCAAGAAAGAAGAAACCAGAGCAGCCTGGGAGCCAAGGTCACTGCAGCTCCCTCATTCACCCTTGTCCCTACTGACCTGAATATGGATGACCAGGGTGGGTACTGCTTCCTCTGAGTGGCAAGCTCCTTTACCCAGCAGGCAGCACAGCGATGGGCACTTCTCCCAGAAGAATGGCAGTTCCTATCTCTTCGCTGCTGGCTTTACTCTTGCCCTGTCCCCACCCAAAGTGTGAAAAGGTGGAAAAAAAAAAGAAAAAGAAAGAAAGAAAGAAACCAAGCAACTATCGTTTTGTTCCCAGTACCTCTGCTCTCATCAGAAAGTCTGAACTCTATGAAGGCAAATGGAGGTGGGGCTATAACTGTGGAGGGGAAGGAAAGGTAACAACACAGAGAGAGGGAGGCAGATGAGTTTAGCTACACTGAGGATGCTCAAAAAAGCCACAAGGAAGTATTATTCCATAAGCTTACATATATATATATATATATATACACACACACATATATAGTATGAGTATATGTATACACACACCATATATATGCACATAATAAAGTTTATATATGTATAGTAAAGTTTATATACATATATGTGTGTATATGTATGTATGTACATATGCATGTATGCATGTATAATGAAGTTTATATGGAGTTGTGCCACATGGAATGATAATGCTCCTTTCAAAAACCATAGACTATTTAATCAAAATCCCAGTGCCAGTCATAGAAAAGTTTCCCTTTGGTCAGGGAAGTCCAAGGGACTTTTAAAACATGTAGGCTATTGCCATTGCTCATGATTGCCTCCTAGAACTTGAAGATACCACGCGATTCAGACAGGGGAGCTGGAGGAATCAAGCTAGACCTGAGCTGGAATCCTCATCTCTGGGGACTAGCATTCCTAGTATCAGAATGTGCTAAAAGCTGCTAAGGGAGCAAAGGCAGTCAATAGTCTTACCCAGCTGAAAAGCTCATGGACCACAAAAAAGATTAACCTGGCACTGTGTCCCTAATAATGTAATAGTAGCACTTTTATCTTGTGGAGTAACCAACAGCTTTCTAATTGGGTTTAAGGTCCACTTAATAGGAGGGAATTCATGTCTGGTACTTTAAACCGAGCCAATTGTCGGAGGCTGGAGGGGACGTAGGCTTGAGAGAAGAACCTACTACTGACATTTTCCTAAGCCGATACCATTTCTAACTGTATTCTAAATACTTATCCTTATACACAATGAGCATAGTTCTTTCTCATCAAAGGAGCTTCTTTTTGAAACAGGTAAAAACCTACTGCAGAGCTCTGCAGCTGGCCAAACTGCAGGGGATAACGGAGGCTGTGGTCTCCAGCCCTAACTGATACATCTGCAACATAATCCCTACACCAGGGCTTTGGGGAAAGTGCAGAAGAGGGAGACAGAAGGATTGTAAGAGTCAGAGGACCACAAGGCCTGCTGCCGGACAGTGCCTTTACAACCGTGACCGAGATGCTACGGGATGCTGCGGGATCTGCCGGATGCTGCGGGATGCTGAACCCATGAAGTCTCAACAACGTGGTTGCCATAATAAGACCTACATAACGACAATACCAGTTGACATGTCAACACAAACAGGGGAAATTTCACTGGGTGCTACCCCCAGATGAAGAGCTACAGAAAATCAATGGTTGACGAGAGAGGGAGGATCCATTCTCTCCAGGGACAAGCTCCCTGATAGTTTATACAATCCCAAGCACTCAGCGCTGAACACATGCACACACAAGCCACACCAAAGGGGCTCCTGCAATAATAATTTGAAAAGAAAATGTCATTAATATGAATTATGAATTTGAGAATGAGTGGGGGGATGGGGGAGGAGTCCAAGGAGGCGAGGGAGGGGTAGAAGCAATGCAAATACAGAACTTATTGTAAAGATTTAAAAATATTAAATAAAAGCAATATCTAAACTATGAGGGAATTTGCATAGCTCACTAGACTCCTATTAATTTTGGCCTTTAGAAGCTTTGGGGAACTTTTAATTGCAATCAAAGAAGAACATGTACTGTAGTTAAGTAAGATAAAAGGACAATACTTAAAATTACAATTGAGCCCCAAGTGTTTGACAGTTTATTCTCTGCCTTAAAATAAAATGGCTTTCATCTTTTACCTCTCACAACAGCCTCTGCCGCCTAGATAACGCATTTCCTTAGATTTATTTGCTCAGCCCCGAAAACTTGACACTAAGGGGATTATTTAGTTTTAGATTTGCTGTAGTAATAGCCAACAGGGAAAGGAGCAGAGCAGCAATATTAGCAGGGCGATGGGGAGGGAGGGGAGCTGGGAAGGGGCTGTGCAGTCCGCAGCTAAGCGAGACCGCTTGCATAAACACCATTAAGAAGATTTAGACATCGCTTTCCTTATCATCAGCACTCCTGGAAGAAATAAAAAAAAAATAAATAAAAAAAAGAAGAAAAAAAAGAAGAAGAAAGGGAAAAGGGACAGGCCTTGACTTGCTGTGTGTGCGTTTCCATTAAGGGTTCAATAGGAAATAAAACCAGCTGAGAGTCCAAATGCAATGATGCTCCAGACTCATCCGTGTTGCCTCATCACGGTCCAAAGGAGACATTTGTTCCACATGTTACTGGAAGCAGCAGCTGGACAGAGAACAAAACAGCCTATGCCACCCATCTGTGCCTAAGATCTAAACCATGGACTGCTGCCTGGGCTGGCGCAGAACTTCTATTCCTCACATCGACTCTTATGTGCGCGCACACACACACACACACACACACACACACACATACACACACGGGGGGGTGGACAGACACAGACAGGCAGACACAAACACATGAACACAGATACACACACAGGCACACAGAGATGGGTATACACAAAGACAGAAAGAGACAGACAGACTTACACACACACACACACACACACACTCAATAGAATGAAATATTTCTGATAACCATGCTTTTCCCAAACCATTCATTTGTAAGATACTGAAGTCAGGACTTGGTGAGGAGCTGGAGGAACTTGTAATGATCAGAAAGAAGAGACCTTCTTGTGTTGATTACCGGATTGAAAAGGCTGCAAGAGGAAACAAATGAATGTGAGAAGAGGCCACATGGAACTGAGAGAGTGAAGGAAAGGCTGTAGTCAACTTCCCAGAGGAATGGAAAACCTGCTGGTCACTGAAATTCATTTTAAAGAAAGTGACAAGCTCTGATACACTGTTCTCAGAGCACTTTCTGTCTGTCTGTCTGTCTGTCTGTCTGTCTATGTCTGTATCTGTCTGTGTGATAAATTCTGTGTCTATCTAGAGGAATGGGAAAGTTGCCACTAGGTATTGTATAGCTTATAGAGTACCAAAACCAGAAGCTGCTTTCGCTGTGCAAATCCCGGAAACGACATTTGGGATTTTGACTGCTCTTCCATTTTCTAGAAGCATTCTCAGTAAGGCATTTATAACAGTCAATGTGTGTAAGGGATATTGGCATGAAGTATTTCTAATCATTACAAACAGAATTTTAAAAAACGAACCAGCACTAAATACAGGTAGCAAAACGGGACAACACAAGGAAACAGCTTGTGTTATCAGACCCGCACATAGGCAGCTGGAGTCCCCGGAGCCCCACACTCTTTTCTTCCTTTCCACTTCCTGATCCTTCCTTCCTTGGAGATCATTTTTCGGGAGGCCAGGTATTTTAGAGCTGCTGAGGGTTGTTCTCGGAACCCCTTCATTCCCCTGCTTTTCAGAGGCTTTGATAAAATGAATCCCTTGTCCCATGGCGAATTTAGGCAGCTTGTCATACTTACTTCATACAAAGATTGAACTGACAGAGGTGGCAGCTGAATATGGGGGAGGAAGGACTCCATGGACTTCCCATGGCGAGGCTACAGAACAATAGTGATAGAACCTAACTGCAGTGGATTGCATTATTATTTGAGGTGCTCTGTCTGTAATTAGCGCTGCTATATGCTACCTCATCTCCTTACAGAAGCCAGAGCTGGCCAAGGAGGGTCTGTGAATAAAAGCATTTGCCACCAAACCTGCTCATCTGCATTCGAGGCTGGAGTCCCATCTAGGGAACTGACTCCCACAAGCTGTCTTGTGATCTCCACACGGGTGCACATGTGAGTGGCTGCACATATACATGCAGGGATGAATAAATGTAGCAAAAACTTAAAGAAGCAGGAGCTGCTATAGAGGAGTAAATAAGTAGATGCAGTCACTTAGACAGGGATGTCCTTTATCTTTCTGTTGTGTGCTCCATCGGTGGGGTGGGATTCTTTGGACCTGTTAATTCTTGGAGTCAAGTAAATTCTTCAGAGAGGACTTTCTTTAGTCATCCTTTTCTTACTTACTAATTCTTACAAGTGCTGAAGGCCAGTCCTTTGGCCAGTCACTTGGACAGGTGCGTGGAAGAGTCAACTCAGAGCCATTTCTTCTAACATTTCCAACAGAAATGAGGAAGACTTGGTTCATTCACTTGAAGATGCTGATGGAGACGGACCCCCACACACACTCCAGACTCTCAGGCTTGTGAATGTCTCAGCTTTCCAGGATCTGGTAGGAAGAAGCCTGTCTTTTCAGGTCTTGAACATCCCTGTACCGCAGTGCCCAGAGTATTTGGCTCCATCCGCTGAGCTCCAGCCCTACAGCCTCAGCATCTAGGACTTTTGGGACAGCACAGGACTCACCTGTTGGCTGCCGTTCTCCACAGCACTGCCTCCACCTTTCTTTATGCATTGCCACCAAGTAGGACTGATGCCAACTGATGCCACCAAGTTGGTCATTCAGACAGACTACTCCCTCTGCTCCTTTTGTATTTCAAGTAAGAAAAACCACCGCACTTAGTGACACACTCCAGAATTCCGTGATGCTTTCTCAGGAAGTGGTTCCATTAGCCAACTTCCTTCTTGTTTACAGAATACGAACCTATTTCACTGCCTTCTGTAACAATGGAGAATAATTAACAATGTGCCACCCCTTTTGCACCAATTCTTTATCTCCATGAAGGTTATTTACTGATCTTATAAAAACTGTCTTTCTATGGCCCTGGTCCCAGGATGCTAGTATAATGTTGTGAAGGAGAGGTAAGGACTGACACAGCTCTAACCTCCAGCTCATTTCTGCTGCGATTTTAATCAAATGTCAAACAAAAAGATGGGTAACTCATGAGGGCCCAGTCAATACCACTCAGAGATGTCCAGGCTGCATGCAGAGCTGATTCTGTGGTGTTGTAGCTCATGCTGACATCTGGCAAAAGCCTGCCCAGGCTTGTGTCTGGGCCCCAGAGTGCATCACTGTGGACAGACCCTCACTGCTTTAGGACTAGCATCTGAGGTATCACAAATTCTTAAAATAACTGTGGCCTAAATTCCAAGTATTCTGGGAAAATGCAGCGGGCACCGTTCTACATGCTTCACAGTTATTTCTTTTGGTTTTGGACATGACCCACAAAGTGGGTCATCCCCATTTTACAGAAAAAGGAAACACAGGACAGGATGAGTTAAATAATAAGCTCCAAGTCTTGGGGCTTTAACTGACAGCCAAAACCTGAGAATCTGGCCTCAGAGTCTGTGCTTATAGCTCTACAGCATGTGTTGCTGACGGCTGGCATCCAGGGGCACCCTACTGTGCATCTAGAGATGGGTGTTGTATTTTCTTGGGACTAGTTTATCCAAGCAGACCTTTAACAAGTTGTCACCATTTTTCCTTTTACATGATATTCTGCCTGTCAGAGAGTTGAGAGCAAAACCTCCAGAATTCAGAGTGTAGGCAATATGAAGCCTACCTCTTACTGGGATAGGGAGGAAGGGTGAATAGGATTCAAGAGAAAGCAGGGAAGCAAGCATGTGTCTCAATGCCCTGTGCCACCCCCCCCACACTCACACACACACACACACACACACACTCACACACACACTCATACACACACTCTCACACACACATTCACACTCTCGCACACACTCACACACATTCACACACTCACTCACACACACTCACACACTCTCACACACACACACACACCACACACACACAGTCACACACACACACTCACACACATTCACAGCCCGCATGTAGTAGTCACTTGAGCATGAAAAACATAGGATAGCTTTCAAGGAGAACAAACACTGTGTTGATGGTATAAATCACATAGCAAGCAAGTATATTAATTAACAAATACCACTATAGTCGCATGAAAATCCAAAGACATGAGCATTGATTGAAAACATCCTCATTTTACTCTATAATTCCAATGACAAAATTAACATAACAGAAGACTGTTAGTGTGACTCTGCAGTCAAGTTTCCCAGCATGCACAAGGCCCTGGCTTTGATCCCCAGCATCACAAAACAACAAGGATTCAACTGCTTAGCACAGTATAAAGTTGGAAGAGAAAGCACCAAGCACCACTCAGCCGGCTTCCTCTTATACAGCTTCTTTTTCCACCTGCTCCAGACCCATGGCCTTCTCCCCATTTGCTTAGGCTAGCTATTTCTTATGTGTGAAAGTTCTGTCCTTGTTCATAGCTTTGTGTCCTTCATGGTGCTCAGGTATCAGCAATATCTCTTTCTTAGATAAACCTTCTTGGAAATTTTAAGTTGAAATAGATGCTAAGTGTACACACACAAAACAATTTTTTAGTGTAGCCCCCTGTGGTGATTTGAATATGCTTGGTCCAGGGAGTGGCATTATTAGGAGGTGTGGCCTTGTTGGAGTAGGTGGGGCCTTGTTGGAGGAAGTGTGTCACTATGGGGGTGGGCTTTGAGGCCTCCTATGCTTAAACTTCGCCCATTTTGGCATTCTTGCCCCTACTGGCTGCCTGCAGATCAAGATGTAGAACTCAGCTCCTCCAATACCATTTCTGCCTGAACACTGCCATGCTCCTGTCTTGATAATGGATTGAGCCTCTGATCCTGTAAGCCAGCCCCAATTCAATGTTTGTCTTTCCAAGAGTTACCTTGGTCATGGTGTCTTTTCACAGCAATGGAAACCCTAACCAAGACAGAAGTCTTATATTACAAAGCACACATATTTATTGCACAATTTATTTAAATATATATTTATACTAATGAAGTCATTATCACTAGCAAGGCAGTGGCCGTATGCACCACCCTGAAGTCTTCCTCATGCCCTCCTGTATTTCTCCCCATTACACAGTCGACTGGAGACCTGCTTTCTGTAAATGTAATTTTCATTTTGCACCCATGGAATTTTAATGGACTCATACAGTCTACAGTAAAATTTACCTCTTTCTTAGTCTGTGCTGTTTTTTATGTTATCTTTCACTTATCATAATTACTTTGAGGTTTTTTCCTGTGTTTTAGATACTCTTCATTGCTGAATAGTATTCGTTGTGTGTTAAGACCCTAATTTGCCCACTCATTGATGAATAACTAGATTGGTTTTGGTTCGTTCAACTGTTAGAAGTAGAGCCGCCAAGAAAATTTATTTGAATGGACATGCATTTTCATTCTGTATGAAAAGCAGGCACACAGAATACATATTGTGTGGTTGCATAACAATTCTAGAGGATTCAAGAAGCCAATCGACAGCTGCTCTGTATAGAGCGCAGAAGATTGGAATGCACAGATTATATAACAAGGTGTGAGGGGAACGTAGTCATAACATCTCAAGTATATACCATGTCAAAACTCAGATATTTGTAACGTTGATCGTGTATAATTTCAGGAGTGATAGCTGAATCTCTGGGAAACTTTTGCCAATGCTACTCCCTCAAAATATCAACAACCTGGGGATCCATATAGCTGCTGATGTAAACAGCAGCACAATGGACCCTCAAAGCCATGCTGGGAATCAAAGAAACCATATCCAGTGCTGAACTCCACACTGATGAAACATTGGAAAAGACAGTAACATGCTGGCAAACACCTGTCTCTAGCCAAGCTGTGGGGCAGGGCAGGTTCCAGAGCTACTCCTCTGGAAATAGTAAAATAAAAAAGGCAGCAAGTAAATTACATGGAGTCATGGTTTTGTAACAGATCAACCTTTCTGCAAAATATTTTTCAATGCTGATCTCACCAGTCTAGTCCCTTACATAATGGTGCCCTGGCCACTCTGAACAGAGGGCAATGGCCACACCAGCCCCTCTTACTCTCTGTCCCTCTCACATACACAGTCACACACTTATATCGCCCTGGCTTTTCTCAAAGATCCCCAATCCCACTTCTACCTTGGATTTAGGCATCTTGCCTGCTGGGACCCCAGCACTGCTGCTGGGTTCAAGCCTCATTCTTCAAGTCCTCTGGCTCTCCACTCACACGTCAGCTTATGGAGATGGGTCACTCACTGCTCCTCTTGACACCTCAGCCTTCACCCTCTGACATACCCTCCTAATATACATCCGTGACCCTTACTGACTGTGAGCTAATGAGCTGTGTACTGTTCTTATTTTCAGCCTTGCATCCCTGTTCTGTAAGCTTCATGAAGGAAGAAAATTTTCTCTGCTAGTGTCTTTACTGCTCTATTCCTAGCACAGAACAGTGACTGGCACATAGTAGGCCTTCAATAAATATGTACTGATGAATAAAATAGATAAATCAAGAAAAATGAGCACAAGAACAATATTAACATTTTATATTATTATTATTATTATTATTATTATTATTATTATTATTATTATTTACTTATGCACTTTACATCCCACTCACTGCCCACTAGTCACCCCCTCCCATAATTCCTCCCCTCATCCCCCCTCCTCTTCTCCTCTGAGCAGGTAGGGTTCCCCTGGGTATCCCCTCACCCAGGCATACCAAGTCTGCATGAGGCTAGGGGAATCCTCTCTCACTGAGGCCTGACAAGGCAGCCCAGCTAGAAGAACATATCCCATGCATAGCTAATGGTTTTGGGGATAGACCACACTCCAGGTGTTCATGACCCACATGAAGACCAAGCTGCAGATCTGCTACATATGTGCAGGGAGGCTTAAGTCCAGACAATGTATGTTCTTTGGTTGGTGGCTCAGACTCTGAGAGCCCCAAGGGTCCAGATTAGTTGACTCTGTTGATCTTCCGATGGAGTTCCTATCTCCTTAGGGGCTGCAATCCTTCCTCCCATTCTTCCATAAAATCCACCGAGCCAAAAAAAAGAAAAGAAAAGAAAAAGAAAAAAGAAATTTGGAGAGAAAAACAAAACAAACAAAGAAACAAGCACATACAATACAAAGAAACAAAACAAAACAAAAACCCCAACCAACCAACCAAACAAACAAATGAGTCCCCAAGCTCCATCCACTGTTTGGCTGTGAGTGTCTGCATCTGTCTGAGTCTGCTGCTGGTGGAGCCTCTCAGAGGACAGCCATTTTTAGTATTTAAGGGTTAAATAAGATAAACAATGTGATGGGGAGGCAGAGTATCACGTGATTAGTCAGTCTTGTCCTAGAAAGTATAGATGACAGCAATACTAACGGCTAAGTGTATTAAACACAATTGGGTACCATTTTAAGGGTTTTCTCTATATGAAGCCATTTAGTTCTCATAATAATCTTGTAAAATAGACAAGATTATTGCACACGTTTTATATAAATCAGAAACAGAGAATTTAGTACATTTCTCAAAGATACAGAGCATAGCACTTTGAACCCAAACAATCTGGTTTCAAAGCCTGTGCTCAGGACTCCTTTGTTGTATTGGCTTTTGAAATCCTCAAGCTGGCTGGTTGTAGTGGTGTATGTGTGCCTTTGATCCCAGTGCTTGGAAGGCAGAGACAGAGGCAGGCATTTTTCTATGAGTTTAGGACCAGCCTGGTCTACATAGTGAGTTGCAGGACAGCTAGAGCTACATAAGAGCCTTCTGCCTCACAAAACAAAAAAAAAAAAATTGTAAAGCTGAAATTTTTTCATTCTACCTAAAGTCTTTTCTGGCTCTTCTTCTTCTTCTTCTTCTTCTTCTTCTTCTTCTTCTTCTTCTTCTTTTAAATTACAAGTTGAGAAAGCCTTTGGTCTCAACAGTGAGTATTGAAATAACACGAAGCTGGAATCATTCTGCAGTCATTGAGAGCCTGGATGGAAGATTTGTTCTGGGTAAGCCACACTGATCACTGTGAGTCGGTTCATAGTGACAAGCAAACGTCCAGTATGTTCAACCAGGTTCTTCTGCCTAGAAACAAACCCCACCATCAAGATGTCACAATGTGTGTGACACAGACACCTCAGAAAACTGCAGGAAAGACTCCCAGGATGGCTGAGAACCCTGAGGACCCATACTTTCCAGGAGACTCTGCAGGTCTGCACACAACTTTAAATTCCATTAGTGCCAGGAGCTGACTTTTTGTTTTGTTTTAAGTGAAGCTGCTTATACTCTAATGCAGTCTTTACCTTTCCTCTTTCAGTAAGCTTCCTGCCACCACAGTGGCTCTGTGACAAAGCACTCTCTTTTTCAGTGTCAGCTGCAATGATGCTCGCCCAAGGTCAGGATTAATTTTTGCTCCTGAAATGGCCCAAGTGAAGAGACATGTAGACAGCTTTATTGTTCGGCTTTTCATTCCTCTGGTGGTCAACCAGAGCCTCCACAGTGGACTTAGCCTA
The DNA here is from genome assembly GCA_019843965.1 of Rhynchomys soricoides. Classification (NCBI taxonomy): domain Eukaryota; kingdom Metazoa; phylum Chordata; class Mammalia; order Rodentia; family Muridae; genus Rhynchomys; species Rhynchomys soricoides. The sequence continues at coordinate 4,074,376 of JADRCH010000097.1, read as the reverse complement.
GATTTTAGGGGGAAGCTGGCATTTGAATTAGGGACTTTGTACAGAACATGAAATGAGATTTATAGGCCTCATATTTAAGTTTACCGAGTATTCAAAACATAAGAACCCACATGTAGAAGTTACATGTGAATAGGAAGTAAAACTGGAAGAAAAATAGATTTTAAATCTGAGTGCAACAACTCCTGGCTGTGTTCTGGACTGGAAAATCTATCCCAGAGGTGAAGTGAGAATTTCCGGTTTTGTTGAAGACTCAGTTGTGTCATGTAATGCTTTTCTGGAAACTGCCTTATAAGGGAATGTTTTTGCTGAGAACAGACACATGGAGTTTTTCTAGAAGCTGTCTGGTGAAAGGGCATGTGATGTTTTGCTGGTGCAGACGCTTGAGAGGACACATGATGTTTGGAAAGAATATAAGCATAATCCCACAGACAATGGATGATGCTCTGGTATTCACTCACCTTGCTTTATTCTCTGATCTTTGATTATCATAACTTCAGAGATAGAAACACACCAAAGAACTTCTGGTGGTGTTGTAGCTGCTTCTTGCTGCTTCGTTGGACTCCTGCCGATCAGGGGAGCCTTACAGTTTCTTCTGGATCAAGCTGCTGCTGCTGCTGCTGCTGCTGCCGCCTCGTGTTTGGTGTTTTGCTAGTGGACTAGACTGCAGAAAAGGAAGGTTGGCATCGCCCCAAGGAACTACTTCTAAACAGGTCCACATTCCCTTGTCCTATTAGCCACCCTCTTCCCTTACCTGTCGGTGGACTATAAGGTAGGTTGAAGTGTTTAAGAACCATTACTAAAGTAGGTTTTGAAAAATATAAACCTACATGGAGGTGGCCACATAGATGACAGGCAAATTAGTTCTTGATGAGCAATTGACCTTCTGGATGGTTAAGACTCTACTCATATCCCCTTAGGGACTGCTTTTTGAGACCTCTGAATTTATAATTTAACAACTTTTCAAGCTTGATGTAAATTTGTGTTTTCTGGACCAGACACAAGAAGAGCAAGATGGCTGCCTGGGATGTGCTCCTAAGCCTGCCAGGGAGTGGTAAGATGTCTTGCAGCTTCCCAGAAGCTCTGCTTGCCAAGTGACTGCTCTGATGCAGCTGTAAAATCAGGGTTCACCTAAAAAAGAACAAGACACACAGGAGTGGATGTGTGTTCTCCCACTATGGACCTATGGGTAAGGTCATGCATTCCATAACTGTGGGCCTGGGGTGGAGGGAGAACAGAATCATGGGGACATATGCATCCTCCTGGGATCCTAAAAGCCTGCAGTGAAGGGATGGTGCAAATCAGAATATACCAATGCTATCCTAGTTATTATTATTGTTGTTGCTGTTGTTGCTGCTGCTGCTGCTATCATTATCATTATTATTATTTATGGGATAAAATGGTATGACCAAAAGCAACCCGGTCAGGAAAGGGTTTATTTTAGGTTACTCCATCATGAAGGGAAATCATGAGCTCAAGGTAGGAACCTGGAGGCAAGAACTGAAGCACAGACCATGGGAGAACAATGCTCACTGGCTTGCTTCTCATGGTTTGCCCAGCCTGCTTTTTTATACCACTCAGGAGAGCCATCACAGGGGTGGCACCATCCACAGTGGGCTGTACCTTCCTATATCAATAATTAATCAAGAAAATGTCCTCACAGATTTGCCTACAGGCCAAGCCGCTGGAGGCATTTCCCTCTTCCAAGGTGACCTTAGCTTATGTCAAGTTGATTTAAGAACTAACAAACAAACATCCAGTAACCAGCACATACAGTAAGTAAGCCAGATCTTTAGATATACCCAGTCTGTGACTCAGGATGCAGCATAGGGAACTCTGCCTGTGAGAATCATTAGAGAAGTTATTGATGGCAACATGATAGAATTGTATTCCTTTTCCTTGTAGCTATGTCTACAGGATTTGGTTTGCTGAGTAAGATGTGAGACGTAAGAATCCCGGTGTGCCTCGCTGTCTCTAGTTTTGCACCTAGCTTGGTGATCAGCAATATTTACAATATACCTATCCCATTAAGCTACTCCACCAAGTTATATCACATGCACAAAGTAAATGAGAAAAAACCTGCTGATGAATGCTACTAAGGTGTGTAAGAATGTGTGTTACTGCGTATCTACTTAGCATATACTGACTGATACATGGAGAGACAAATAATTGGTCTATCTAAATATAAAATATATTGGGGCTTAAAGGGAGTGGAAGAACAATATTGATGACTTTGTTTCCTGATACTATGATGGTGTTTCCATCTCCATGTCCTTTATGCAATTAGCTGAAAACGAAATTCAGAATTTCAAGAGAATATACAAACCTTTCAAGTAATAGGAAAGTTGTTAAGAAAAACAAAGTGAGACAAAGCTATGGGAAATCACTGCCAGAGCAGGTAGTGGACATCTGTGAGAGACAATACATGCATGCCATTAAAGATGCCGGGCAGTCTGAGGGTTCCTTCAAAGAGGAGACTCGTCCACACATGAGAACTGACAACTGACTCCCTTGCTTGGGAAGCTGAGCTGTGCAGGCAGTCTGCAAGTGTATTTGAGGTCCGGGCGAGACAAGGAAACACACACCACATTGGCCAGAAGTCTGCTGAAATAGTGGCAGATGGATCTATACTTGGTCTCTTGAGGACATGTTTCCCTGCCATCCCTGGTCCAGCAACTGGAGAATTTATCAGAAATTCAAGTCTTCGGGCCTCCCCCCCCCCCCCCCCCCCAACAAACAGAAAGTAAATGTTAGAAGGGGTGGAGAAGAAATCTTCTCTAAGAACAAAAGTAGGTAAAGAAATAGATTTTTGAGTGAGCAGGATGCTGGAGTAGTAATCCAAAATGGTAAAAAAATGCATAAGATGTTACATAACGGAGAAATGGAGAATATCAGAGGAAATACGGAAATTCTAAAAAGGTCTAAATGGAACAGTGACAGAAAAAAATATCTGAAACGATGTCTGTTTTGAATGATATTGACTACAGATCTGACACAGAAGAAGTAAATATTAAATCATTCCGAGGAAAAATGGTATAGTATATGATGCTACGCACAGGACATTTGGGAACAGATGAGACAGTTGTGTGATGACAATGGTAGCTACCCTTAACTAGACCAGAGGTTTGCTGAAATAGAGAGTAAATGAGGTTTGTTTGTTTGTTTGTTTGTTTTTGGAACAACTGCAACACTGTTTCTAGAGTAGGTTGGTGACTACACAGATGCAGTCAAAACAAGCCAAGTACGGTGCCACTTAAGTCTAATTGTAACACCAGGGTGGCCCAGGCAAGATTCTGAGTCTGAGACCAGCCAGAGCCAATAGCCAAACAAAGACAAACAAAACATCGAATTATTTTCTTAAGTTCTGTACATTTTATCCCATGTAGGTTTTATAGCACTTCAAAAATGCCACTAATTACTATAGAGAAAAGAAGAACAAGAACATAAGAGGTAAAGATGAAAGGTAAACAAACAAACAAACAAAACAAAACCGACAGGCGTTGGGGGGTGGGTAAAACAGCATAATACATCCTTTCCTTCCCTGGGGTCTGCAACTGTGTAACAACTTAGGCTTGGAAGAACATTATAGCAGGCTAAGGATTTTGAAGGGGAAATAGAAGAAGGTAGACTGGAGAACAGTGGGGCTCTAAGCACCTTTGAAAGGGAGCTCCATTTACTCTCTCTCTCTCTCTCTCTCTCTCTCTCTCTCTCTGTGTGTGTGTGTGTTATTTTTTCTTTTCTCATTTGCTTTCTCTCCATCTTATTTAATACAGGCAGAAACCCAAAAGTGAGCACTGGGGAATACAGGCTTAGAGCTTCAGAAAAATCCTTCTAAATCTCACTTGAGAAACGAAAAGCCTGTTCCTTAATGTTCAGAGACACTGAACAAATCCCTCATTTTCCTGCTTCCTTTTATTGCATGCAAGCCCCTAGGTGATGTGGAGGCAGCAGCAACTATGATAGTTACAGGAGCTTGTAAGGGTCAAATTTTGGAATTTTCTTTCTATTCAAGGAAGCTGCTATTCCAAGAAGAGAGAGTCAAACATGCTTACATGTATTTCCCCCTTCTCTCTATTTCAGTAGTTACCCAAGGTGCTTCAATAAGGGAACTGGTCATTTTCTGGTCAAAGGACTTAAGAAGGGGGCCTAGGGAAATGAATAGTGTTGGGGGGATCCTGGAGAGTGGGCAACTTGGGAAGCTGACACCATATACCTCTTAGGAACGTCTGTGTCTACTCCTAAACTGAACATGGATAGATCTGCTCCTAGTTGATGTCCTGTAGGCTTAAATACAGCCAAACAACAGGCATATGCTCAGATTAAAGACCAAAACTATTGAGTTAATGTGAGAACATTGTAGATACCACCATGACACCATTCACATCTACACTGATGCTGGAACTAGAGCCTAGCTACAGCGGTGTGATAGCTCTAACCTAAGACAGTCCAATGGACTATAGGGTGATTTGAATAAGAATGTGCCTGTAGAATCAGATGTTTGCATACTTGGTCCTCAGCTGGTGACTCTGTCTGGTGAAGTTGAGGAACCTTTGGGAGACAAAACCTTGCTGGAGGAAAATATTTCATGGGGATGGGGGTGGGGCATTGATTGTTTGTAGTCTCTACCTCCTCCCTCCTCTTTGCGCGCGCTCTCTCTCTCTCTCTCTCTCTCTCTCTCTCTCTGTTTTGTTGCCCTTGCAATTGAATATACAAACTACCCCATGCTGCTACCAAGTCTGCAGCTTGCCACCATGCTCCCCTGCCTCAATCGACTCTTGTCCCCTGGCACCGTCTCTAAGTTGCCTTGGCTATAGTTCTTTTATTCCAGCAACAGAAAAATAAATAATACAGACAGTGGAATAAAAGTATCTACAAGTGCTATAGGTTCCAGACCACACAGTGAGTCCCCTAATATAATATTCAAAGTGCATAGGATACAATCCAGAACTGCATGGCTTCTGAAGAACAGGACATGCAACATGCATAGGAAAAACAATCAATGAACACCAGTGATGAGCTGACACAGATATTGAAATTATCTGACAAGGCTTTGGAAAGTTGCTCAGACAAACCATTATGAACATTCTAGAACCAAATACAAAGACAGGAACTCACAGCAAAGAAATACAGTGTAAAAGAGGGACAACTGGAAATGTCTGAAATGTTAAAAATTAGTTAAATAATTTTTTTTTTTTTGCCAAATAGTAAGCATATAATTCACTGTAATTAAAACTAGTATTGGTCCGTCGAGTATAGGAAGGCTACTGATTTGCTTGAGTTAATTTTGTAACTGGCCACTTTGCTGAAGGTGTTTATCAGCTGTAGCAGATCTCTGGTGGAGTTTTTCGGGTCACTTAAGTATACCATCATATCATCTGCAAACAGTGATATTTTGATTTCTTCTTTTCCAATTTGTATCCCTTTGACCTCCTTTTGTTGTCTGATTGCTCTAGCTAGAACTTCAAGTACTATATTGAATAGATAGGGAGAGAGAGGGCAGCCTTGTCTAGTCCCTGATTTCAGTGGGATTGCTTTGAGTTTCTCTCCATTTAGTTTGATGTTGGCCACTGGTTTGCTATATATTGCTTTTACTATGTTTAGGTATGGGCCTTGAATTCCTGATCTTTCCAAGACTTTTATCATGAAGGGATGTTGAATTTTGTCAAATGCTTTTTCAGCATCTAACGAAATGACCATGTGGTTTTTTTCTTTGAGTTTGTTTATGGAGTGGATTACATTGATGGATTTCCAGGTACTGAACCATCCCTGCATCCTTGTGATGAAGCCTACTTGATCATGGTGAATGATCATTTTGATACATTCTTGGATTCGGTTTGCGAGAATTTTATTGAGTATTTTTGCATCAATATTCATAAGGGAAATTGGTCTGAAGTTTTCTTTTACTGTTGGGTCTTTGTGAGGTTTTGGTATCAGTGTAACTGTGGCCTCATAGAATGAATTGGGTAGTGTTCCTTCTGTTTCTATTTTGTGGAATAGATTGACGGTATTGATATTGGGTCTTTTTCCTATACTTGAAGGATAAACAAGCTGAGAAAGTAATTAGGGAAATGACACCCTTCACAATTGTCACAAACAATATAAAGTATCTTGGTGTGACTCTAACCAAACAAGTGAATGATCTGTATGACAAGAACTTCAAGTCTCTGAAGAAAGAATTCGAAGAAGACCTCAGAAGATGGAAAGATCTTCCATGCTCATGGATTGGCAGGATTAATATAGTTAAAATGGCTATCCTGCCAAAAGTAATCTACAAATTCAATGCAATCCTCATCAAAATTCCAACTCAATTCTTCATAGACTTAGAAAGAGCAATTCTCAAATTCATATGGAATAACAAAAAAACCCAGGATAGCAAAAACTATTCTCAATAAAAAAAGAACTTCTGGAGGAATCATATTCCTTGACCTCAAGCTGTACTACAGAGTAGTAATGATAAAAACTGCATGGTATTGGTACAGTGACCGGCAGGTAGATCAATGGAATAGAACTGAAGACACAGAAATGAACCCACATACTTATGGTCACTTGATCTTTGACAAAGGAGCTAAAACCATCCAGTGGAAAAAAGACAGCATCTTCAACAAATGATGCTGGTTCAACTGGTGGTCTACATGTAGAAGATTGTGAAATGATCCATTCCTATCACCCTGTACAAAGCTCAAGTCCAAGTGGGTCAAGATGTTGGCAAGGATGTGGAGAAAGAGGAACACTCCTCCATTGCTGGTGGGAATGCAAGTTGATACAACCTCTCTGGAAATCAGTTTGGTGGACCCTCAGAAAAATGAACATAATACTACCTGAGTACCCAGCTATTCCACTCCTGGGCATATACCCAGAAGATGCTCCAACATATAATAAAGACACATGTTCCACTATGTTCATAGCAGCCATATTTATAATAGCCAGAAGCTGGAAACAACCCAAATGTTCCTCCACAGAGGAATGAATACAGAAAATGTGGTACAATTACACAATGGAATACTACTTAGCAATTAAAAACAATGACTTCATGAAATTCACAGACAAATGGATGGATCTTGAAAATATCATCCTGAGCGAGGTAACACAGTCACAAAAGAATGAACGTGGTATGCATTCACTGTTAAGCGGTTATTAGCCCAAAGTTTGAAATACCCAAGAGTCACTTTGCAGCAACAGTAGGGCTGAGTGTGAGGTCCCAGATGGAGGACTTGAAGAAAGGACTGAAGGAGCTGAGGGAGTTGGCAGCCCCAGGGAGTCAGCAACAGTGGCAACTGGCCTGACCCCGAAATACTCCTGGAGTCTGATCCACCAACCAAAGAATACACATGGAGGGACCCATGGTGCTGGCCACAAATGAAGCAGAGGAGGGTCTTGTTATCCATCAGAGGGAGGAGAGGCCCTTAGGCCTGAGGGTATTAGATGCCCCAGGATAGGAGAATGCCAAGGAGGGATGACGAGAGTGGGTAGGTGGGTGGGTGGGGGAATACCCCCGTAGTGGCAGGGGGAGGAGGGAGGGAATAGGGAGGTTCTGAAGGGGAGATCTGGAAAGGGGGAAACATTTGAAATGTAAATAAAATATGAAAGAAATAAACTAAAATTTCAATTTCAAAAAAAATAAAATAAAAATATAAAACCAGATACACTGAATCTAATAGAAGAGAAAGTGGGGAAAAGTCTCAAACACATGGGCTCAGGGGAAAAGTTCCTGAACAGAACACCAATGGCTAATGCTCTAAGATCAAGAATTGACAAATGGGACCTCATGAAATTACAAAGCTTCTGTAAGGCAAAGGGCACTGTAAATAGGACAAATCGTCAACCTACAGATTGGGAAAAGATCTTTACCAATCCTATGTCCGATAGAGGGCTAATTATCCAATATATACAAATAACTCAAGAAGCTGGACTACAGAGATCCAAATAACCCTATTAAAAAATGGGGATGAGAGCTAAACAGAGAATTCTCAACTGAGGAAACTCGAATGACCGAGAAGCACCTAAAGAAATGTTCAACATCCTTAGTCATCAGGGAAATGCAAATCAAAACAACCCTGAGATTCCACCTCACACCAGTCAGAATGGTTAAGATCAAAAACTCAGGTGACAGCAGATGTTGGCGAGGATGTGGAGAAAGAGGAACACTCCTCCACTGCTGGTGGGAATGCAAGTTGATACAACCTCTATGGAAATCAGTTTGACGGACCCTCAGAAAAATGAACATAATACTACCTGAGGACCCAGCTATTCTACTCCTGGGGGTATACCCAGAAGATGCTCCAACATGTAATAAAGATACATGCTTCACTATGTTCATAGCAGCCATATTTATAATAGCCAGAAGCTGGAAACAACCCAGATGTCCCTCCACAGAGGAATGGATACAGAAAATGTGGTACATTTACACAATGGAATACTACTCAGCTATTAAAAACAATGACTTCATGAAATTCGCAGGCAAATGGATGGTACTTGAAAATATCATCCTGAGCGAAGTAACACAGTCACAAAAGAATGAACATGGTATATACTCACTGATAAGTGGATATTAGCCCAAAAGTTCTGAATACCCAAGAGTCATATCACAGCAACTGTAGGGCTGAGTGTGAGGTCCCAGATGGAGGAGATGGAGAAGAGACTGAAGGAGCTGAGGGAGTTGGCAGCCCCATGGAGGGAGCAGCAGTGTCCACCAGCCTGACCTCCCGACGCTCCTGGAGACTGGATCACCAACCAAAGAATACACATGGAGGGACCCTTGGTGCTGGCCACAAATGGGGCAGAGGAGGGTCTTGTTATCCATCAGGGGGAGGAGAGGCCCTTAGGCCTGAGGGTATTAGATGCCCCAGTATAGGAGAATGCCAAGGAGGGAAGAGGAGAGTGGGTGGGTGAGTGGGTGGGGGAATACTCCCACAGAGACAGGGGGAGTGGGGAGGAAATAGGGAGGTTCCAAAGGGGAGATCTGGAAAGGGGGAAACATTTGAAATGTAAATAAAGTATGAAAAAAAATAAAAAAACCTTAGTGTTGGCAAGTGAATAAAACACTGGGAAAGACAGTTTGGAGACAGATCCTGGCACACATGTGAATTTAATTTATGAAATGTGGTATCCTGTGTTAGTAAAAAGTGATAAAACTGTCAGCAAATGATGTATGGAAACTGGCTGACCATTTGGAACAAAGTAAACCTCAATTATTATTCTATTTATTACATTAAATAAATTACTCGGATCAAATTTTTAGACATAAACTATGAAATCATAAAAGTAATAATAAACAATTGGAGGAAATCGGTGATAGTCAGTGCAACCTTACATATAATTATAAAAACATGCATCAAAATAAAAGCGAGTTTCCCTGCTTTACCTACCACATAAACTGTTTAAATGTACCGAACGTTGAAAAGTAAACATTTTCACAGCTATCAAGTGAGACAAAATCAATGCAATTTTTTCCGAGAGAGGTTTGGCAGGATCGACTCAGGAGTTTTATGTGTAAAAGTTTAATTTCCAGATGTGTGAGCACTTTATGTAAATAAGTGTCATAATTGTGTAAAAGGCAAAAAAATGGAAAAGGAAACATACATATGTTACTATATCTCTGAGTACTCTTGAATGGAATGCCTTGTGTCCACCAAACAAGACTGCAGTAATTAATGCTTGCTGGTAGACATCTATTTAAGCTTTATTGCTAGGAAAGACATGAGTGAGGTATGTAGGATATGCTTTATTCGTGACCTATGAGTAGAGTGTGGACAGCTAGACATCTGTATATCATACATGACGCTAACTTTATAAGGTATATGTACAACATATAATACTCACACATATCCAGTGGCTTTATCAAACTGTTAACTCTCAAATGTATTTAGTCATGCCCTTAGAACTTTCTAAAAGATTTCTCTTGTTTTATGTGCACGTGCACGTGCGCTTGTGTGTGCTTGTGCATGTGTGCGTGTGTGTGTGTGTGTGTGTGTGTGTGTGTGTGTGTGTGTGCGCGCGCATGTGCCCACAAAGGCCAGAAGAAGGCGTCTGATCCCCTGGAGCTGGAGTGACAGGTAATTGTGAGCCACCAGAGGTGGGTGCTGGGACCAAACTCGGCCCTCTGCAAGAATAGTTGACTCTTAGCATTGAGGCATCTTTTCACCCCATGCTTTCCAATTACATCTTTGTCAAAGATATAATAAAAATATAAATAATAATAATAAATCATTTTTCAGAAGTCATTGTAAAGAAGAATGAGGAGGAGCAAGAGAAGGAAGGAAGGAAAGAAGGAAGGAAGGAAGGAATATCCAGGTGCTCCTCCTTAAAGTACACTTTTTTTTCTTTTCTGCTATGAAGAAAATCTTTCATTGATAGAAAATATGTAAAACAAAATTTTCTTTTGGGAACATATCCCTTCTCACTTTGGAAGGAAATCTCACATTCATTGTCACATTTAATGCCCCATGATTCTTCACAAAAGTGAAACAAGGCATACATATATTATACATCATGTAATATATATATATGTATATATATATGATATATAATGTATAAATGATCCAGTAAAATGTGTATTTATAATCACATATCACTTATCTTTATTGAATGAAAACCACAGAAGATTTTAAAAAACATATGACTACATAGGTTACATTTTCCTAACATACAAAATAATCACATATGAATAATAATTTCATTTGTAATGTTTGACATCTGGAAGCAAAAATATGTCCTTCAATGAGTTTATGAACAAATACACTATTATACACTTATACTGTGGAATACTACACAGTGATAAGGTGTAATGACCCATTAGAAGTAGATTTTTTTTTTTTGGATATTTACTTTATTTACATTTCAAATGTTTTCCCCTTTCCAGGTCTCCCCTTCAGAAACCCCTATTCCATCCCCATCCCCCTGCCTCTACGAGGGTGCTCACCCACCTACCCACCCACCCACCCACTCCCATCTTCTTTCCCTAGCATTCCCCTACACTGGGGCATCTAACACCCTTAGGCCCAAGGGCCTCTCCTCCCATTGATGGCCAACAAGGCCCTCCTCTGCCACACACATGGCCAGCACCATGGGTCCTTCCATGTGTATTCTTTGGTTGATGGTCCAGTCTTTGGGAGCTCTGGGGGCTCTGGCTAATTGACACTGTTGCTCCTTTCATGGGGTTGCAAACCCCCTCAGCTCCTTCAGTCCCTTCTCTAACTCCTCCATCCAGGACCCCATGCTCAGTCCAGTGGTTGACTGTGAGCATCCGCCTCTGTATTTTTCAGACTCTGCCTGAGCCTCTCAGGAGATAGCTTCCATCAGCAAGTACTTCCCAGCACCCACAATAATGTCTGGGTTTGATGGCGGTATATGGGATGTATCCCCAGGTGGGACAATCTCTGGATGGCCTTTCCTTCAGTCTCTGCTCCACACTTTGTCTCCAAATTTCCTCCTGTGAGTATTTTGTTCACCCTTCTAAGAAACACTGAAACATCCACATTTTGTTCTTCCTTCTTCTAAGCTTCATAAGGTCTGTGAATTGAATCTTGGATATTCTGAACTTTTGGGCTAATATCCACTTATCAGTGAGTACATGCCATGTTCATTCTTTTGTGACTGAGTTACCTCATTCAGGATGATATTTTCAAGTTCTATCCATTTGCCTGTGAATTTCATGAAGTCATTGTTTTTACTGAGTAGTATTCCATTGTGTAATTGTACCACATTTTCTGTATTCATTCCTCTGTGGAGGAACATCTGGGTTGTTTCCAGCTTCTGGCTACTATAAATATGGCTGCTATGAACATAGTGGAGCATGTGTCCTTATTACATGTTCGAGCATTTTGGGGTATATGCCCAGGAGTGGAATAGCTGGGTCCTCAGGTAGTATTATGTCCAGTTTTCTGGGGAGCTGGCAAACTGATTTCCAGAGTGGTTGTACCAGCTTGCAATCCCACCAGCATCTTTCTTTCTCCACATCCTCACCAGCATCTGCTGTCACCTGAGTTTTTGATCTTAGCCATTGTGACTTGTGTGAGGTGGAAACTCAGGGTTGTTTTGATTTGCATTTCCCTGATGAGTAAGGATGTTGAACATTTCTTTAGGTGCTTCTCAGCCATTCAAGTTTCCTCAGTTGAGAGTTCTCTGTTTAGCTCTGTTCCCTATTTTTAATAGGGTTATTTGGTTCTCTGGAGTCTAACTTCTTAAGTTCGTTGTATATATTGGATATTAGCCATCTATCAGACATAGGATTGGTAAAAATCTTTTCCCAGTCTGTTGGTTGCCATTTTGTCCTATTGACAGTGTCCTTTGCCTTACAGAAGCTTTGCAGTTTTATGAGGTCCTATTTGTTGATTCTTGATCTTAGAGCACAAGCCATTGATGTTCTGTTCAGGAACAGAAAAGAAAAAAAACCACATAGTCATTTCGTTAGATGCTGAAAAAGCATTTGACAAAATTCAACATCTCTTCATGATAAAAGTCTTGGAAAGATCAGGAATTCAAGGACCATGCCTAAACAAAGTAAAAGCAATATATAGCAAACCAGTAGCCAACATCAAACTAAATGGGGAGAAACTTGAAGCAATCCCACTAAAATCAAGGACTAGACAAGGCTGTCCCCTCTCTCCCTATCTATTCAACATAGTACTTGAAGTTCTAGCTAGAGCAATTAGACAACAAAAGGAGGTCAAAGGGATACAAACTTGGAAAGGAAGAAATCAAAATATCACTATTTGCAGATGATATGATCATATACTTAAGTGACCCCCCAAAAACTCCACCAGAGATCTGCTACAGCTGATAAACAACTTCAGCAAAGTGGAAGGATATAAAATTAACTCAAACAAATCAGGAGCTTTCCTATACTTAAAGGATAAACAGGCTGAGAAAGAAATTAGGGAAATGACACCCTTCACAATTGTCACAAACAATATAAAGTATCTTGGTGTGACTCTAACCAAACAAGTGAAAGATCTGTATGACAAGAACTTCAAGTCTCTGAAGAAAGAAATCGAAGAAGACCCCAAAAGATGGAAAGACCTCCCATGCTCATAGATTGCCATGATTAATATAGTAAAAATGGCCATCTTGCCAAAAGACCGCCTTCTTAGGTACTTTTTAAATCTCCATTTCTCTGGAGGACGGACTTCTATTGCTCCATTCCACTCTTTCACCTCTAGACACTCCCTGTCACGTTCTTCTCTGAAGACTGAGGACTCATGAGTCTCTCACACCCTCACCAGTCCTCCATACTCAAAGCTCTAAGCAGCTCATCTTTATTTGGTTAAATCTCAATTTAGCATTGGCATTATAGGATTAGCTAATTTCCTTGACAGATAAAGCAAGTATTTATTTTGTAGCACACAAAGAGTAATTTTTCCTGCATTTTTGTCTCGACCTTTTTTATTTCTTGTTTTCGTATTTGCTTGGTTGCCTGTTAGTTCTTATTTGTGCTCCCAAGCAGTGATGGAAAACTTCTCTCAGTGCCTTCAGGCATATCAGACACTAATTGCATCTTCTAGAATAAATACTACCAACCTCTTCTAGTATAGATGGCTGTTTCCCCTCCTCCATCGCCCTGCCAGGAACTCCTATGATTGTCTTCCACAGGCTTTCTTCTGTCACATATCTGTTTAAATCCCTAATTTTATAGTCCTCATTTTGGCAGAGCATATTTTCAATTATCTTTCTTAGAAAAGGTCCAGGCAGGTAAATATTTTGGTACTTGGAATAATTGAAAATATTCCTAGCCTAGCTTAACTAGTATTATAGTCTAAAGGGATAATTTTCTCCACGATTTTTTCCAGTATTCTGTGGCACTTCCCCTTTGTGTTTATTCATTGAAAGGCTCTTATGTTCTTGTTTCTTCTTACTCCTGAGGATTAACTCTTCAGGTTCCAGGAGAAAATTAGGCCTGGTCATTAGGGTCTCTTTTCATTTGTAATAGATGCTTTTGTGGTTATTTCTCAAAAGCCCACAAACCTGCTAAAAGCTCTGCTCATTCTCACCTCTCAGCTTCTTGTTTCTGCTTAGCTTTCACCATTTCATCTTTAGTGATCAAACTAGTAAATGCCACAGAGAAAAAGTAGTGCTGAAAATGTTCGTCGCCCCAACGACGAACATTTGAGCACTCTTTCATTTGAGAATATTGGCTCCATAGACCTCCAGTGTCTCACAGCCTCTGTAGCTCGGAGATGCCTCCCCTCAAATTAGATAGAAATTAGATAGATGACAGACAGGCTGATAGATGGATGATAGATAGATGCTTGGACAGACAGACAGACAATAGATGGGTAAATGATAGATACACAAGTATTTCTTAATGGAAGTGTTATTTCAACATTAACTAATTCATTTTTTGTCTTTATTTCCATCAATAAAAATCTCGATCTCAAACTGCTTTTATCCAAGCCATTGTAGCAAGCGTGTTTCTCCATCTTTATGTGTTTCTACATCTTTATGTACGTGTGTGTTCATGGCACAAGAGAAGGTCCTCCCTCCCACTTTATTGGAACAGCCATCTTGTTTACTCAGTTATAGACACAAGCTGTCACTGGTTCTTCGTGGGCTCTGAGGATTTTCAGATCCTCGCGCTTGCCTGGCAAGTGCTTTACCCACTGAGCCATCTCCCCAGCCCCAGACTGCAGCTTCCCGGCCCACATTTCCGTTTACTCTGACATCAGCCTGGCTTCAGGGCATGTGCTCTCCCATCTTGGACTTTCAGCATACCTCTGGTATCGAGGGGCTTGTGCCTCCACATTCTGTTGCTCCTTGATCCTGTGGGCTTCAGTTTGTAATCTTGCATTGTTGTTTTGTGTTTTCTCTTCCACGTTAACCTCTTCAGTCAACTTTCAAGTGCTTTTAAAGTACATTACACAAACCCACCATCTCTGCCCAGAAAGTTTTAACTAATTTTAACTCATATGAACTTCAGGCTGTGAATTTCCAAAGTATTACTGTAGCAATCTCCCATAATCTTACCGCTAAATTATTTCATTTCGTTTTCCAACTTTTATTGTTTTATTAATCATTTAATTTTTTGTTAGTGTTTTATTAATTAGCTCTAAACATCTTTATTATGATATATTTATTTTTCAGTAATAAAGTTGAAGTCTTTATATAAATTGAAAGATACTTGAGGTTTTACAGTATTTTTTACATCAATTTGTTGCTTTATTACTTTTATATGTATGGGCTGTTTTAGACAGGATCTCATAAAGCTCAGGATGGCTTGGATCTTGCTATGTAGCTGAAGCTGGTCTTGGATGCACACTTTCACCTCCCAAGGGCTAGCAGGCACGAGCCACTATGACTTCTTTTTTTTTGAAACAAAAACAAAAACAAAAACAAGCAAACATGTTTTGTTCTTTTTGTCATATTTCAATCAGAACATGTTCTCCAGCTAACATTATTTTCAATGCACTGAGGTTTACTTCATGCCCCATGTGCAATCAATCTTTATGAATGTGCCATGTATGCATGAAACAGTCACACATTATGGAGATGTTGGATATAAAACTGCATGTCAGTTAAATCAAGGTTTTATTTATATTAGTAACACTTCAGTGTCTCCGGTGCTTTTGTCTAATTGATACATTAATTACCGAGAATCAAGGTACACTGTAGAGGATTTTAATCTCCGATTTGAATTAGCTTGATTTGTTTTGTGATTTAAGGCCATTCTGGGTTATTTTATCTTTCTACTGAATTGTTCTTTTAACCATTTTTTTAATCTATTCTCTCTCTCTCTCTCTCTCTCTGCCACAAAGTGTATTTTTTACATTAGTAAAGTTGAGTCACCTTTCATTCCCTGGCATTTGATCTGAAGCATCATTTCCATACCAATATTCTTAAAATTTCTGTCACTGTTTTAAAGTGTCTTTTGATCCATGATATTTGGTCTTCAAAGTGTGCTCTTGAATAGCAGCTTTTCTCCCTTAAATACAGAATCACAATAGTGTATATTTATAGCCATATCATCTTAAATACATTAATTCTTGCAACCTTATTCTCATTGTTATATTTGTTCGATTGTCTTTATTCCTTTTTTCTACTTTCTATAGTAAGTTCTTTGAGTTCATTCTTCCTTATAGCACTTTTAGAAATTTTGCTTTCCATTCTTGTGTTTTCAGAATGTGTGAGTTCACAGACAGTAAGTGAGCAGTACCTCTGGTTGAGCAGTGCAACCCCCCGGCTTAATCAGTGCTGACTTAATACATGCTGTACCCCTTCCCCCCTCTCTTTCACATAGTTACTGTCTGTCTGCGTAATTATCATTATTTCATTTAGTCAGTTCTTGCAAATCGCCCAAATATTTATTATCTTCTTCAAACATCCATGTTCCTTCCATTATGCGCTCTTTGGGGATATAAATTCCTTTTCTCTGGGCTCAGGAGATGACTCAGTGGATAGATCACTTGTGCAAGTGTGAAGACTAGGACCCAAATCCTTAAGACCTATGTAAAAGGTAGGCGGACATCATGGCGGTTTACAATCCCTATACTCAGGAGACAGAGACAGGGCATCCTGAACAAACTCCCCAGTTAGACGAACTCGACTCCATGAGCTCTGAGTTCAGTGGGAAGTATACAATAAATAAAATGAAAGTGGTCCAGGAAGACACTTGATACCAACTTTGGGCTTCCACATGAATGCACACACACACACACACACACACACACACACACACACAAATACCCTACACATTTGTGTCCCCATGTATGTGAACCCATCCACACAAAGGGACCCCATGCATACATACAAGGCAAAAAAAATTTCTTTCTTCTGAAACACAGGTTATACTATTATTACTTTACAAATTGTCTTGGGATCCTCAAGCCCTGATGGTTATACTCTTCGGGTATTTCAACTTTTCTCTGTGGCTCTTTCAGTCTGTCCCATGTCTTTTGTCACTATGACATTTGGCATGAACAACTTAAAGAGAAAAGTTTTGCCACTTTTGAACAGGCCCAATTCAAATCCTTCCATCTCTAAGAAACTCTCTCAGATCCCATTATGTCATCTTTCTTCAGATTTCCACAGCACTTTGCTTGTAGTTTGGTAGTTATAATAGCCTAGTCTTGATTACAGTTAGTTCTGAATAATTTCTATCTAAACTATAAGTTCCTTATTGTTTTAGTTACTTTATCTCCTGCTGTGAAGAGACACCATGACCAAAGGAACTTATAAAAGAATTTATTGGGGCTCACAGCTCCAAAGTGTTAGAGTCTATGGTGATTATGTCAAGGAGCATGGCAGCAGGCAGGCAGGCGTGGCACTGAAGTAGTAGCTGAGAGCTTACATCCTGATCCACAGGCATGAAGCAGAGAGACCCAGAGAAATAAAACTGGGAACGGTGTGGGCTTTAAGCCTGCCACCAGTGACACACCTCCTCCACCAATGCCACACCTCCCAATCCTCCCTAAACAGTTCCACCAACTGGGGTCCAAGTATTCAAGTACATGAACCCGTGGGGGGCTTTCTCATTTAAACCTCCAAGCATATGTCTAGAGTTCACCTTCTACTCTTTTTATTTCTTTTGTAACTTTTTGGTCCTCTATAATAGCAAGCACTATTCTTTTTATGTGGAATCTTTTCAACAAATATTCACTAAAAGGATACAAATCTGACCATGTTCAATAGCCAACACTGGTTCACTCTGACTGATTTTCTTAATATAGCCTGATTTTTATAGTTTGCTTTTTCTTTTGAAATAATAGCCCAAGGACATTCTAATTTTTTTGTTTCCATTGTTTATTTATTTATTTAACAATACACACAGAATTAAAATAAGCCTCAAGACCTGGCAACTTTCCAAAAACACCACTCACTGTTTTGACCTTTTGAGTTGTGTTGAGCTCAGTAAGATGAATCCTCCACAGAGCCTGGCAGTAAGACATGAGCAGATTGGTGAGGTCATGGGGACACTGACATAAAACTGTCCCAAGCCTTCCAGGATGAGCTGTGCCTCTTGCTTACTGTGAATTTTTGGCAAGTCCTTGCGTTATCATCCTTTGGCATGGTGGGTACCACATGGTGGGCACTCAATTGAGGTTTAATGAATTGATTTGAATTACTCTTAGCTCCTGGACTCATAAACCAAAATCTACATTGGTGTGTCCTAGAAAGCATAACACAAAGGGCTAATCACTTAGCAACATGCCAGAGAATGCTGGTACTTTGTGACCACTGAGTGCCAAATGCAGAGTGGGAAAGGTCTTTAAATCCACAAATTCAACCCCCTGCTGTGCTTCTGTTTGCTGCAATGGAAATCCAGAAATTTTCCACATATTGTGAGATCCTTTCTATGTCCTAATTGTTTCCAAACATTTAAAAAGTAAAGTGGTAACTGAAAAGATTCTTGGTGTGTATTCAAATAATTACTGAAATTGATTTTAGAAAACTAACCAGTATAATTGGTGTGATTATGACCCTGTGGCAGTAGTTGACTGATATTTATTAAACAGCCCTCATAATCTAATTGTCCCAGGGGAAAATAAAGCAGCAATGTATCCCTGAAGATCACAATCACTCCTGAGCCAGCTTTTTTCTGTAAGACTTTCTGTGTGATGTTCCTGCATAGCCAGTGGCTTCACATACCTAGAGAGTGATCGTGGGCAATATGAAAGCTCTCTACCTATGCAAAGGGATAAGACAAGAGTCAAAGTGTTACAGTGTTTAGTTTAATATTTTATACAGTTTTGCTATGGACTTTTATAAACATATGGGAAACTTTTAAAAAAATCCCTCATAATTCTATCAACCCAGATTGTCTATATTATTTCAGTAACCACCATTTGCGTATTCTCTCATCAGAATAACCCTGAGAGGCAGGCATGGTGGTGCATGGTTACCACCCCAGTACTTGGGATGTGGAGGCAGGAGGATCAAGAGGAGTTCAAGATTATATTTAGCTGCAAGGTGCATTAGAGGTCAACCTGGGCCAGGAGGAAAAGCAGTCTGGAGGTGAACCTTGGAGAGATCAGTCTGGGCGCTTGTAAATGGAGGGGCTTTGGAGTCCTGGGCTGGTGCAGTGTTTGTAAGCGCTCTTCAAACCTGGTTTTGTTCACCCCTTCAGTGATGTTATCAACAATAAATGTGGCGTTTCTATTGGAAAGTCCAGGAGAAGGAAAGGAAATGCCTGGGGCTCTGACCTTCCAACAGGTGTATCTGCTTGTCCCTTGTCTCTCTCTTCTCAGCTCTCACTCACGCTGCTGCCTGTTTTCCATGAAGCCAGGGTGCCACGCTCCAAACCATTTAACTAGGCAATACTTTGTTTTGATTTCATTTTGGAAATTTAGAAAAGTCAAGCAACTTATTTGTCTCATCCGAGGCAGGGGTGGAGTGGGGAGTGGGTGGGTTTATTTTCCACAGCCTTGTCTCATGACCAGGGTCAGCCACACCCCTGCAACCCTTCAGGTTTTGGGAAGCTGTCACCACACCAGCACCTGGGCTGCATCTGCATAGGTGGGAGCGCCACCCTCCCTAGATTGCCCATGTGCAGCACAGTGGGAACTCTGAGTAGCTGCGTCTTCAGGCTCACATCACTGCCCAGGGCAGACAGACCTGGGAATGGTTATCGGCCCAGAGCTGCAGGGGAAGGGCTAATCCAGTGCTGGAAGGGGGCGCTGGTAGTTAAGCCCTTTAATGGCCCCCATCCTATGATAATTAGTCCTGGCCTGAAGCTAGCAAACTGGGAACCCCTCTAACCTGAAACGGAGCCTCATCCACTGCTTGGCGCTAATCCTCTGCACAATGAAAGCTGAACTAATTCACTGGGTAAACACCCTCTCCAGTTACTTACAAGCTGTCTTATTTTAGCCCCAAACCAAATAGAAAGGCAGCCAGTGCCTGGAAAGAAAATCAAATATTTAAGGACCCATTTTACCTTAAATCCTACAGGCCCACTCTCCTCCCAACCCCGGCCCCAGGAGTGATGCTGGCCTACCTTGCTTAGAATTGAGAATTGTGCCATATTTTTTTTAAAAGACAGGCAAGTACATGGAATGGAAACAACTGTCACTGAGATGTCTCTTCTCAGCATGGTCCTTTTTGTTCTCTTGGTAGTCACAAAGGATCACTAAATGTTTACACTTCAATTTAGCCAAAGAGCTGGGAGTCAGTGCTTAGTAAATATTTAACAAAGATCAGTTTCCACTTTTATCTCAGAAGATTCTAGGCTAGTGGTCCTCAGATTCCAGGTACAGCACTTGAAAGTCCCTAAAAACTGGTTGCTGGATAGTTTATGTCAACTTGATGCACGCACACTAATGTCATCTGAGAGAAGGAATCTTCAACTGAGAAAGTGCCTCCGTAACATTGAGCTGTAGGCAAGCCCTGTAGGGCGTTTTCTTAGTTAGTGATTGGTGTGCAAGGGCCCAGCCCATTGTGGGTGGTGCCATCTTTGGGTTGGTGGATTCAATAAGAAAGCAGGCTGAGAAAGCTGCAAGGAGCAAGCCAGGAAGCAGCACGCCTGCTTGGCCTCTGCATCCGCTTCTGCCTCCAGGTTCCTGCCCTGACTTCCTTTGACAGTGAACAGCAATATGGAAGGGCAAGCCAAATAAACCCTTTCTTCCCCAAGTTATTTTGGGGATGTTTCTCACAACAATAGTTACCTTGAATTAGACACTAAACCCTAACTTCAGGTTTTTATTCAATAGAGGGAGAATGTAATGGTCCTCCAGAGATCCTCTGGTCTAGAATAGTGGACAAGATACTTTGTAAGGAAATATTTCCAGCTTTGCATACTATGCAGCTGTCTCCACTGCTCACTGGTGTTACCGATGCACAACATTCCAGGAGAGAAATATGGGTACTGAAACTAAAATATCACATGACTTCTGCAAACCAAGAATGCTTCTAACTTAAATTTTGACCAAAGATATTTTAAAAAGTAAATCCATCCATAGCTTGCAGACAGTGGAAATCAGGTGCTGTGGCAGATGTGGCTGCCATTTGCCCACCCACAGTCCAGACCAGAATGGTTCAAGCTTATGGTGGCTGAGATGACAGCTGAAAACCTGACAGTAGCAGCTATGGAAACAAATTTGTTTAAGAAAACTCCTCTGTTTACAAACCTGACTTCTCATTTCTAAACACCCAAGTGCTGTGTGTGCCGAGAACTGTTCTAGGCTTTGGAATTGGAGTTGGAGAAAACCAGGACCCACCTTGACCCACCTTGACCCACCTTGACCCACCTTGACCCACCTTGACCCACCTTGACCCACCTTGACCCACCTCTAAGGGTGCTGTTCAGCTTTGCATCAGCCCAGAGACTGTGATGTGGAGTCCCCAGGCCTGACACTCCTTTTCCTGGGGTCACAGTTTTCTGGGTTGAAAACCTGACTGTGTTTAGGAATCTATACTGTAAGCATAGCTTGATACTAAGAACAGCAAAGTCAGAAACAGAGGAAGCCAATCAGGAGACCGGATCCTGAACCCAAATGCATTTTCTCAGTGTAAAACATCTTCCCTTTAAGAACTATGAGCAGCGACAGACAAAAATTTTAAGAGGGATGATGCTATTATACAAAAGTGTATTCTTTGTTTAGGAAGTCAAGATAAAAAACCAAATCTCCTTTTCTAGGGTGGGACATTAGCAGTGTTTTCCATCAAAGGACGAAAAGATACAAAACGTTCCTACAAGAGAAGCAAATTCAGCAGCCTTATTCTGTTTTAACCTGGAAAACGGAAGGATAGCATTGGAACATTATCAGATCTTCCTCTTTTCATGAGTTCGGGGAAAGAGAGGAAAGTATTGCCTTAACTTCCATCAATTCTCTGGAATCATTAGCTCTCATCAGGGAAAGAGCTTTGTTGGTCTGTTTTAGAGACAAACAGGTGGGTAAACATGGGGGGGTGATACCGTTATAGCATCAACTATGGGGGGTGATACCATCTTAGC
>JADRCH010000097.1:3874103-4052489 GCA_019843965.1 Rhynchomys soricoides | reverse complement strand
ATCAACTGTGGGGGGACAATACCATCTTAGCATCAACTATGGGGGGAGGTGATACCATCTTAGCATCAACTTGGATGTGATTGTACCCATCATGAAAGACAGTCAAGGAATGGACCTAATTATGTCAGGTGTTTTGAATGCTGGCCAGTCTATGTCTTCATTTAGGGAACTAGTATAAATTATTTCAACTCTTAGTTCCATCATCTATCAGAAAAAAAAAACAAACCAAACCAAAAACCAACAACACTTGAGTCAAAGGGTGTTTATAAGTATTAAATTATAAACTCTAATGATCAGTGTGTCCAGCATATTGTCTCGAACTTGCAAAAAACCTGGTAGTTGTCTGTTTGAAAGCATTAATATTAATAAAGTATAAATATTGTTTATTTTACTTGAACTCCATTTGACTGCCTTTGAATATTCTGAAATGCAAATCTATTGTGGACTATAGTGTGGGAACTGTGGATATTTCTTTACAGGGCTCTGAGGCAAATGGTATTATGGTCACAGTTTTGTCTGACTTTCTGAAAGATGTATGTGGATCCTAAAGGAACACAGCAAAAATGGAAAGTGTGTTCCTCTAAAGCCAGAGTGGGGATAAATTGAAAGGGGTAGATAACCTATCTGGCCAAGAGATCCTAGAGACCCAGAGACTGAGGGGCCCAGGCATGCTCCGAGTTGGGCATTTAATGGGCATGAGTGACTCTGAGTTAATGGACAGAGGAAGAAAGGCAGCAATGATCTCACTAAGCTAAAGGCTACAACACAGTTCAATGGCAGTAGGAGCTCATGTACCAAAGTTCCAAGACAGATTCCTAAAACATGAAGAGTAGGAACTATCGGCTGCAGCTGCTCTTGCTGGCCAGTGCTTCTCTCTGAGAGCCCATGATTCTTGCACTGAACTGTCAGCTTTCTCATATCCACTATCACTAGGGTACCCACTGTTCATCTACATGGGTCTGAGACTCCAAACTGCAGTTTCTATTGGACCTATCTGCCTTTGTTTTGAGACTTGCTTTACTTCATAGTTGTACCTTTTAGCTTCTGGTTTTGGTTGCTCACTTTGCAATTCTGTTCAGTTTAAACATGAACCTGGGATCTCGAGCCCTGGAGCCTAGGCTGAGCTGCGATCATGTGGACTTGGCTGTGCACATGAACAGAATGGTAATCCAAGATAATAACTTGGTGAATGAAATAAAAAATGAGAACCACGCATGTGATTCAGGTCATTAGTGGGAAAGAGCTATGATGTCATAAAAGAGAGGAGTATGGCAGAGGGTATTTTTATAGTGCGAGAGAGGAAGATCTGCTAAGGGCACTGAGTTGGTTTAGGTCTTCAAGTGGCCTCTTGTTCTCTAACTAATAACCATGGCTTGATGCGTTTAAACAAGAAAGATGCAACTCAATGGCAGTAAGAGCTCAGGTGCCAAAGCACCAAGAGGGATGTCCAAAGCAAGCATCAAGAGGCATCAAGACTGGGCACTATGGGCTGCAGCTGCTCTGGCTGGCCAGTGCTTCTCTCTGAGAGCCCGTGATTCTCTGGGCTAAGTCTCTTTTATTATATTGTAAGACACTGCATTTCAGGGATTGGCTGTGGGACTGGGCTGTATCCCTTACAGCTATAGCTGAACCTCAGAGTGAGGTGGTGTTTAAACCCTCCCTAGAGATTTCACCCTTCCAGCCTCTAGATCCTTGCTCCCTATGGCGATGAGGTTTCATACTCAGGGCCCATTGTTGAAACCCTGGGATGCTTAAACATCCATGTTCATGTTCATTGGACTGTTCATGACACTTGTGAAACAGGTGGCACAGGGAGCTCTTAGTCTGTTTGTGTGTGTTGCCTTCACATCAGAATTCCCCATCTTTTGAGTGGCCACATTCATCAGGGAGCCAACAGAGAGAGGAGGTAGAGGCCTTCCCAACCACTGGCACTCCGCCCATTCAGGTATGAACTAGATTCCAGCATTTTGAGGCAGGGAGGCAGGTATAATCAGAAGGCCCTACATTTCTGGGTCCTTATTGCCTGCCTTCTGCAATAAAAAGATGACACTGGAGACATGTCAGACATATCTTAGCAGTAACCAGGAAAATCTGATCATTGCAGTCAGTGATAGACACAGACCTTCAACATCTGTAGAGCTCATGATCACTATGAGTTCAGCAGAGCATATATCATGACATTTTGAAGTTCGGCCACATTAGCCCTCTGCTGAGTCTCCCTTTTTTACTGAAACCAGAAGAAGAAAGGGAAGGTAGGAGCTGCTGAATAAGTACCACAACCATCCTTTTTCCCTTCCTGGTTTAGGTGCTACATTCTGCCCATTCCAGTTTTAGGTGAAGATCCATGTCTTCTCAGATTCTCAGAGATGGAGATAAGAAGTCTGGGCTGCGTTTGGAGATTGTGCTGAGGATGGAGTGGGAAAGCTTTGAAAAGCATTGTGCAAAGCATTGCCAATGGAAACACCATATCTAAGTAAGTGCTTAATAACGAATCTTATATGAAGACAACGGCACGATTGCATGCCCAAGTTTTCTTGGAATCTTCCAGATTCCTCTGTTAGACAAGTTAATCCTCAATTCTACGTTATCAACTCTGTCAGCCAGAAAGAAAATTTTGGCCTCCTCAGATATTTAATGAACAATGAAACAAGATATAAAAGCATAATTTGGATATTTCAAGTTCAAAGGCTTATCAAAGGTATTAGGTTCTTATAGAGAGCTTAAATCAGGTATATACAGAAAATCTCAGCTCTGCCAGGGGCGCTTTCCCTCCATAGTGTAGAATTGATGGGCTTGGAAGGAAATACCTTCTGTTATCATTGATAGAAATGTAAAGTTAAGTTATGATATGTACTGCTGCTCCTCCAGGCGCTCTCCACACTTGTATTTACGTCTGCCCACTTATCAGATTTTTGACTATATTAAGTGGTGCTCAACTAGTTTTCTTCTGAGAAGGCCCCAAACAAGATGCTTATCACATCAGAACAGACCTTCTTAGGGGTCCAAAACTAATAGCTAGTTTCCTGATGAAGATTGTCTAGAAGTATTCCAAATTGCACTGACCCCAAACAGTCATTTATTCATTTCAGGGACCAAGGCTTTGGCATGGAAGATCGGATATAGAAATTCATGTTGCAAAGATAGGTAGATCTGGTCTCAGGGACTGAACATGTCTGAATTAGTGCCAGTGATTAGTTCTAGAAGGCGAATCCATATCCAAGCATTGTCGAAAGAGTTTAAGGCCCAAGGTGAAGGTTTAGATTTAGAAAATAAGTGTAGAGTTATGGTCTTGGGACTTGAGTCCAGGCTGGAATGTAAGCAGAAATAAGCAAGTCCTACCAGATTGCAAACTCAGAGGATCTGAGTGTGACCTGGTGAATGTAGAGCACAGACAGGCCTAAGCTAGTCATTGAAGGAAATCTGAGAGGATAATTTGAGCGAACGTGGGTTTTCAAGAATCAGTTGCTCCTGAAGAGCCATATAGTGTGTGCCTGGGCCTGCCCTCCAGTGGCTAAATGGTCAGTACAAGGATAACCAGGATTATAACATGAGTTTAGACTTGTTACAGACATTGGCCTCAGAGAGGATGTGGTACATAATCAACTGATCTGAAATCTATGCCAACAAAGACTACTGGGGGCCTGTGGCATTTCTGTCCTTGTCACTGGAGCCATATAAAGCCTTTCTTCTGAGATGCAAGGCTCTGAGACTCTTGGGATAGAGGCATCCTCCCAATTTGAGTAAAACCTTCCATTTCCAGGTCCCACAGTCCTAGGCTTGCTTTTCTCAATAGTAACAACTAATTGTTCCCTGATATCCACCATGGTGAAGGGGATATACACTGAGGTTGGATGGTTAAAGATGGCCTAAGCAGTGCAAGTTGCTGAGCAGTGAATGTTTCCAGGATACTTGTATTGGGAAAGGTTGCTGGGCCTGGGCTGTTCATATCTTTGTACCTTATCTTTGCCTTCTCTCTTCTCTTTATTTCTCTCTCTTTTTTTTTTTTTCTTATGCCTTGATTCCATTCTGGATCTCTGATGTGGTTTCCAGGACTACAATCATGATTTTATAACTGGAAGACAACTCTGAGGCAATCCACTACACTCTATGGACAGCCACATGAATCCCAATCTCAGACTTCACAAGAGAGTGTATCCCCTTGAAGTCACTGTGGTTGGGCATCCGTACTTTGCAGCTGGACTTAATCCTGATTAATGCACATATTTACCATCTGGGCCACTTACATAAAGAATGGAAGGTTCCACAGAGAGAGGGAGAGTCTCTTTCCTTTTGGCAGATCTGCTTCACTGCCTGACTGGGTTGCCAGTTTCAGCTTGCAGTTGGTTAGAGAAACCAGTGTCCAGAAGTTCTGACAACCAGTCAAAATAAACAGAGTAACATTTGTCCAAAAGCTCTATCCAGAATGCTCTGACTGCCTGGGACTGCCCCTTCTTATTTTCTCAGAGAGGGTTGCTGAGCCAAGGGCCTCCCAGTCTGAGCTCCTATGGAAGCTCATAAGCTTTCATACCATTGAAGCGTGCCTCTTGATTTAGAACATGACACAGGAGTAGTGGAAGAATTCTGACAAGGATCATTCTCAGCTCTCCAAAGTCATAACCAGGCACAACCAGCCTGTTGATATGATAGCATTTAAGGAAAGGTGACTGAAGAATGCTGGGTCTTAAGGAGGAGCCCCCTATGACCAGACATGTCCTGATCACATCTGGAGCTTTCTCACTTTGGAAAATGGAGTCCTCTGGTTCTAAATCCAGTTTCTGTTCATTCTAGCAGGAAAAAGTGTACTTCTGAGGTACAAACGTTCTGCAAACAGCCTGTGACCTATTTGCAGATTGACACATGCCTGAAGAATACTCCTCTCCCTTTACTCCACAATTAACATAATCAATCATGTACATGCATATGTACTGTAAATTATATTTTCCCATGCAGACTCTCACGTACCAGCAACCCCTTCCAGGACATTGGTGTCTTCACATTCTTTTTTCTCCTACCTTGATCTCCCCAGTTTCCACATCTGTGAAAGGCTTATTAAAGAGATCATTTCCCACCCCACCCCCAATAGCATCACACGCCTGGTAATAAATAATATGATCATTGCCTAACAGGCACTGCTAGGAAGACCCGAGTGATAAATAGAGAGACTCCCTGCCTCTGCACAGGCTCTGTGGTGAAGGCCCGCAGAAGAGTTAGCTATTAAAGAGCACACATAGCCACAGGCAAATTCTCTTACCCGCTTCTCCTTGTGGAGACCTTTTCTTAAGAGCAGAGATTGCTCTGATGGTTCAAGGTGCTATTGAGCTCTAACGGGGACAATTACAAGACTCCAGTCGCAGCATCTGAGGCTGATGCTTGTGTCTGATAAGGTTGCTTGAGAATAATGCGGAGGAGGGAGGCCTGATAATGGGTTGCTCAAAGGATGGGACGGAGCATCTTTGCCCAGAGCCCGCAGACAGAAGCAGCTGCTGTTGCAGAAGGGCCTCCCCCACCTCACCTCAAATTCTTTTCCATTTTTATTGCATTAATAAAAACCACAACACTCTCTAGACATGTACTTCAGAAATGATTTTTTTTTTTTTTTAGCTCCAAGCTAGTAACAATGTTCACCAACTGATTTTGTAGTATGAGAGGTCTTAAGAATAATTCTGCCTTTCTCATTCAGATTTTCTTCTTTTCTATTATGTGTTGAGAAAACCAGCGCAGGAACAATTGTTATATTTTGGCCCCCATCTCCCTCCAGTTGTATCATTTGCTACCTACCTAATCCTTTGACTTTAAAAATCTTTTACAAGATAAAATAAGAAGAAGAAAGAAATCCAAGGCCGTCCTTCTGTGGAATCTCCTTCTCTTTGCATTGCACTGGCTGTTATCTGTTAGGTATGAGGTCTCTCTCTCTCCTATCTCTCTCCTTCTCTCAACCCATTTCCTCTCCCTCCTCCCCTTTCTTTCTTCAAGGTTTGATGGAATATGTTTGCCCAGGGTTAGCCAAATTCAGGAGTGATTGATTTATGCACATTGTGTGCAAACACAATTTAAGCGAAGACGTTTGAATTGAGCTGATTTAGGATGCTTATCCTAAACAATCCCAGAAGCCAGTGATTTTACTGGTTTGTGTCCTCAGTGTTTCATGAAGCCTAGGCTTTATCCTCCTTTGTAAAGACAGAGCCAGAAGAACAGGTGTAGAGAAATAACCTCTCTCTGCATCAACCTGAAGCCAGTTCTATGGCGAATCAATCTAAGCAAATACCTGCTCAGACTAGAAGGTATACATGAGCTGGATGCTGGTACCTGGGAATATAATTTTGGTGTCTACAATCAATGCAAATGCCTTGATGTTAGATTAATAATACATTGCAATGACCAAGTTCAAGGTCATGTGCTATAAGTGCCAGGTGCTGGTCGAACCCATGGTGCTAGGAAAATGTTGATGGCATATCTATGTAAGGCTTCCTTTGTTGGCAAGAGATTAGGACTGGTCCGTGGTACTTGCTTAGCATTCATGAGTCCCTGAGTTTAATTCCCAACATTGTCACAGAAGAGGTCGTGGTGGTGGTGTGATTCTAAAGATAAAAGGAGATGTTTATGATTAGGGGCTTCCAGAGAGACGCTACCTACATCCAGACATCCTGCAAGGGCTGCTCTGTGAATTTATGTGCCTGGAGCCTACTGAGTCAGAAAGCTGAAGCACTCTGTGAAGTGTACAGAAAAACAAAGTCTGATCCAACCTCCAGGTCCCATTTTGAATCCTCACAAATGTTGGCCTCTATCAGAGGGCACTGGATTGACATTAGCTTTTAGACCATTCTCTTCTGACCTGTTTCTTATTGAAAAGGAATAATGACAAAACTTCTTCATCCAACTAAGATTCCAATGTACGGATGAGGAAGTACAGAAAATCAGAAGGAACCGAAGAGCTAGGACATCCAGACCAGTCCTCCTTGTCTGTACACCACTAGGTTCACCTTTGGCTACCCTTTCTCATCCCAAGCCACCCATCCTTTTTCTGAAGATATTAGCTGGGGCTAAAGGTCCTTCAGGCCTGAAGTATCAGAGTGCTTTATGGCTCCTGCCAGGAAGCTAGCCATGCGTACTTGCCCAAAGACACCTCATGGAGTTGTGGATGTGGCCTTTGCAAACGTCCTTTTCTGAGTTGCAGGACTTTCAAGCTCTCATTTCCAGTGGAGACACTAGATGACAGCCAAGAGCTAGATGACAGCCAAGCAGACTTCCAGTCATGGGAGAGAACAACTTGATTCCAGGTCTTACTTAAGTGATATAACAATGAGGCCTAATCTGCTACATAGC
Source organism: Rhynchomys soricoides (assembly GCA_019843965.1). Taxonomy (NCBI): domain Eukaryota; kingdom Metazoa; phylum Chordata; class Mammalia; order Rodentia; family Muridae; genus Rhynchomys; species Rhynchomys soricoides. The sequence continues at coordinate 4,045,166 of JADRCH010000097.1, read as the reverse complement.
ATCACTTGAAGAAGAACTATGAGAATAGAGCCTGAGAATAGAATCCATTCAGTTTAAACTTATAATCCTCTTTTTAAAAAAGCTAAATACTGGTCCCTATACTTGCACATAGGTTGAATACTAATGAAATCCATCTCTGCTAACACTTCTCAAAGAAGGGATGGTACTGACCACTGGCTCAGTAGAATGAAGAAGGCTCAGGGGGTGTGTTTGGGTGTTTTGTGTGTTGAGCTCAACATAGTGTGCAACTTGCTGAGGTCATATAGTGTGAATATAAGACGGAAGTTTTCCAAGTAATTTTAATGTAAGGCATTCTCCTATACTGTTGCCCATTGACTGATAACGTTAGAGTATTTCAATGTTTGTATTGTTCAGACGCATGGGAAGCAAATACATTCATAACATTTGCTCTATGTGTTTCCATACCAAAAAAAAAAATGTACTATTTTGGTAGTTTGTCTTAAACTGTCTCAGTAGTGCTGAGGACCCTGGCTTTAAAGGATGTTGATCATCCATTTATCAAAGCAGGTCCAGAAGCATCATTCTGAAGTTGTCAGTTGTTGGAAGGTGCAGTCTTATGTATGAGCCACAGTGCTCTGCTTAAAACATTCTGCTGGAGCACAGCTCTCTATCAGAGACTGTCTGGTAGTTTAAATGAGAAATGGCCCCCATAGGCTCACATATTTGAATAGTTAGTCCCCAGTTAGTGGTGCTCTTTGGCAGCTGTTAGGGAACCTTTAGGAAGTGTGGCTTTGTTGGCAGAAGTATGTCATTGAGGATGGGCTTGGAGAGTTCATGGTCTCACCCCAACTCCAGTTTCCTCTCTCTGCTTGTGTTTGCTGTTGAAGATGTGTTTGGCCAAAGTCCTGCTCTTGCTGTCTGCTGCCATGATTATGGACTCTCCTTCTGGGACATTAAGTCAAAATAAACTCATCCTTAAGTCTCTTTGGTCATGGTTTTATCACAGCAAGAGAAAGGTAAGAGATACAGGCTATGTGCTGGAGTGGAGAAGGTATACATTCCGGCCCTCACATCACTCTACGTTTCACTGTGGCTGGGGAACTTTGTGTTCTCACCATTCCTCTAGCTACAGGAAGATTCTAGGGCATAGTACAATCTAGACAGAAGACAACTCATGAAGCACTCAAAGTTTCCTCTCAAAGGCTAAGATAAATGTCAGTCAATATTTCATTTATTCAACCTCCTGCTTGGTTTGACCTAAAGAATATCTGCAGAATTTCTTTTTCTTATCTCTCCTTCATGTCTAAGTCCCCATTACACTCATTTACTATAGATCATCATTTCAATATTTGAAAGGGATCAGAACTCTTCTAATAAAAGCCTTGTGTCTATGTCCTGTCTTACATTGCTGGAAAGGATTTGGTTTTCATCTATGTCAAGGAGATATCCATTTTTAAAATAATGAAATTCATAAAAAGAGCTTTTTATTTGGGTTAAGAATTCATAAGGGATTTCTTACATGTACATTAAATAAACATTTGGGATCTCAATGTGAAAGGTTACGATGTGTAAATTCATATAATATTTGTAAGTTTTCAAAGCATTAGTAAGAGCTGGCGAGCTGGAGTGATGGCTTAGCTGAGGTTAAGATTTCTTACTGTTCTCTCTGAGTGTCCAGTTCATTTGCCCAGCACTGACATAAAGCTGCTTACAATTTCCTGTAAACTCCAGCTGTAGGGGATCTGATGGCTCTTCCTGGTCTCCATAGACACATGCGTTCACCTATATGGCCTATATGTATTCACACAGAACACACATACATTTAAAGTATTTTTTAAAAAAAAAATCTTAAAAAATATTTACAAATTTCTATACCTAAAAAGGATTTCTCTTTAAAATGACGCAGGTCCTTACTGTTAGGAAATTCCAGGGATTCCACAATAATCATTTTAGAAAACTCCAGCTCCCTGTGAACTTTGAGAGACTTACTTTGTTTTACAAGTTCCTTATGACCAGTCTGCCAACAGGAAAGTGGATGTCGGGTCAGGAAGCCTGAGCCCTGTATTATTAAAGAAGAATAAGAAGCTGCATCCCCTGTGGAGACATTCCCGGTGTGTTTCTGAAAGACTTTGAACACCAACACCCTCCCTCTCCACATAGCCTGGAAGTGAGGACACTTGCCCAGATCCCCAGCTTCCATCCAAGGAGTCAGGCCTATTTTCAAGAGTGAGCATGTGGGAAAAGCCCTCTGCAGTTCAAGAGGTTAGTGTTAGGGAAGTCTCTTGTGTATTCCTTTGTTTAAAAAAAAAAAAAAAAAAGACAAGCAAGGGGGAAAAATCCCTTTCAATTTTCTAGAGTCCTAAAACTTATTTTTTAAATTAAAAAATTTTAAGCCAAGGATTTACAAGTCAGCTATTAACTTTTAAGAGTTTCATTATAGTTTTTAAAAATCATAATGACTTGAGGAAGGGGAGAGGGAGTGTCTACTTTATTCCTAGTGGAAACTATACATATAGATGAAGTGTCTATATAAAAATGGAAGCCATGATTATATTAATGCTGCCTAACTGATATTCAATAACTCACCCTTCTCTCTCCCATTGTCCATATTTAAATACTTCAAAAAGAATTCTAATCAAGGGGAAATTAATAGGGAGGGAAGACTGGGGCTGGGAGAAGAAGGTTCTAATCCCACTATCTCTTAATATTTCAAAGTCTCTTTTATTTTCTTAATAAAAGGGCGAGAGAAAGAGAGGGGGAGAGAGAAAAGGGAATTAATCCAGTGCTCTGAACTGTCCTCTCATCTTAATGATTTAAATAAATTCTAAGAGAGTATCGCACATGAGAAGGCTATTTATGTCCACCAGCTAGGCTTCACTTCTGCTTCTCAACTCTTCCTTCTTCCTGCCTTTTATTCTACCTGGTTTCTTTCTATTCTTTATTCCATCCCCAGGATCTTTGAACCCCAGTAATACAGTTGGACTTACTGTCCATGATCCCCCTGAAATGACCTGGCTTCTCTCTTCCCTCTGCTTCCTCTCCTGTCTTGTTTCCTCGGATCACGCTCCCTGGTACACCACATGCACCCATGTCTCTGCCTCTGGACCAGATTCTCCATCATCTCCTTCATCTCTATCTGCTTTACTGATTCCTCTAGCCCCATCACTGTGGTGGAGGCACTGCACGCCTATGTGGCTTTTTAACAGGTGAAATAGTAGAATCTTATAATTACTCATCAATGTGGGAGGCAGTTGACTTGCATTACATCATTCAGTCCTTTTAGCTGCTGCCATTTTACAGACAAGAACTGCTTGAGGAAGAGGAGAGGTCAACTCTCAAGGCAGATGATTTGGAGAACTGGACTGAGGGGCCTGGAATCTGATCCCTCCTTTGTCACGTAACTGCTGCTACAGTTAAGCCACGGTCCATACAACCTAGCAATCTCTAATCACTTCATGCAACACTTTCTCCAAGCAAGATGATAAGCCTTGAGAAGAGGGCTGTCATATTTCATGCCTAAGGTGGGTTGGGTTTGAGGTCATATTTAATGGTAAAGCTCTCTTTTTTTTCTTCCTATTAGTTGATGGTTTTCACTGTATCATGCAATCAACCTACATACAAACCCAATTCAGGCTTCTAAACATGCACACACTTCTTTCCTCAAAATTGAAAATGTATTTGTTCTGACATGTTAGAAGTGCTGATGCATCTATTGCATGCCACTGATGTACTAAGGAACAAATTAATTAATTTCTTCTTTTTTTCCTTAATTATATTTTTCCTGTGAGTGAATGTTTTGTATGTGTGCATGTCTGTGCACCATGTGCATGCTTGGTGCCCAGAAACGCTGGAAGAGGTCATCAGATTACCTGGAACTGGAATTATAGATGGTTGCCAGTTGCCGTGTATGCTTTGGGAATTGAACTTGGGTCCTCTGGAAGAGCAGCCAGTGCCTTTAGCCTATAAGCCATTGTTCCAGATCCCTCATTTGTTTATTTAACAAACACTTGACCGAGTACCTTAATGTGCCAGTTACTCTTGTAGGCTCTGGGGTAATCTATCTATCTATCTATCTATCTATCTATCTATATCTATCTATGTATCTATCTATGTATCTATGTATCTATGTATCTATCTATGTATGTATCTATCTATCTATGAATGATAAGTATTTTAGCCTAGGTTGCCTGGAGAACAAAGGCTAAGGCAAGGAGTGAGAGCTGCCTATAGAGGAGCTCAAAGGGAAGGGAGACAAGGAAGGATGGAAAGGTACAAGATGGCGCTGACTTTTCTGGCCACCACCTCATCAAAACCAGTAAAACATAGCAAGTGACTTTTATTGGGTGTTTGTATGGGTGGATACAATCCATCTTGGTCTAACCCCAGAGAAAAGAAAACCCAGGGAGAAAGGGTAAAAAAACATATCTACCAGGCTCTCTGCCTCCACCTTCTGATAAACAACCTTCTATATCCCTCCCTCCTATACCCATCCCTATACCTCTGATTTCTTCATTGCTAAATCTGGTTTTCTGACTCAGCCCCAAAGTCTGTGCCATGCCATCTCATTGCATTCTATGTCAAAAGGAAACACACCTAGTTTGCCTGGGTGTGTAGCAATTGCAAAAAGATTTGGATCGTTTTATAAGTTTTTACAAGCTAGCCACTGATGGTCCCCAGGCAATGGGGGGTGGGGGGGAATGGATCCCAAGTGAGGCTGGTAAGATGCAATAACTGAGGCAAGAGCAGATGCTGAGGGTCGGAGGCACACTGATGTGCATGGTCTAACTGGTTCACAGCAGAACTCAATAGGAACGAATATTCACATAAATCTTACAACAGATGAAGCATAAACTTCATTTCCTTTAAGTTCATGATAAATGAAGACCAGAGATGTGTTTGTGGAAAGGAAGATAGGATTGGAAAAAAGACCACTAAACAATGAACAGGCAGTGTCATGTGGAGTGATGGGTATCTAGTACTTTCTGAGAACACACACCAACTTGGCCCTTACTCTAACCAGATCTGTTCCTGCACAAGTGTCCACAAAAGTTAAAATGAGAAAGTGTGGAACCAAGCTCAAGTGATAAAATAAACATCAAACCAATATAATTGACTTAATATGGCAGAATTTCTATTTCTTAAAATGGGCAAATGAAAGAAGTTGATAGATTTAATCTTAGCTGGAATTCACTTTGTGGCTATCATAGGATCTAAAATACTAATGACCTATTCTGCTACATACCGTTTTCAATTTTCGAATCATTTAGTTATTGGAGAGAACTAGTCATAAGAGGAACTAAAAAAATCTAATTTACCAAAATGTAATATTATTTATAAAGTGGAGCCAGTCTGAAAGGAACAGAAGCATAAACCCTTGAGTAGTACATCACTAAGGCAGGATTTTATGTCATGCAATTTTTGTGTAAACTATGAGACACTTCTTTAGTAAGAGCCAATAGAAAATGAGAGAATCCCTTCTCTCCAGTTCTCCCTGCTTCTGAAGCTGGTGCTGCACGCTGGCTTCCCCTTCTTGGTCTTACTTTGCTTGTCTTTCTCTCTGAAAAACAAAATGAAACAAAAGAAGAATATTTTATAAATTTTTGTTTAATGATTAATTATCAATCTGACTAGATTTAGCCCCACCTTTGGGTGTGTCCATCAGGACATTTCCTGAGAGGATTATTTAAGGGGAAAAGCTCTATCCTGAGTGTGGGCAACACTTATGGGCCACAGACCCGAACAGAATAAAAGGAGGCAATAAAAGTGAGCCCCTCTTCTCTGCTTTCTCTCAACTATGAGAGCAGCTGTTCCACCATGAGCCAAAAATACCCTTCCTCTTTTAAGTTGTTCCTGGCTGGCGCCATATGACAGTCACACAAAAGCATGGACTATGGGCTATTTCTACTATAAAACACTAATCTCATTGTGAGGCTCTATTCTACCCACATGACAATGATGGGTAATCTAAGCCTAATGATTCCACTAAGGTTCCACCTCCTGGCACAGGTCATCAAGAGTTAAGGTTTCAGCAGAAGAGTTTGAAGAAGACACAAACTTGCAGGCTACATCAAACCCTTCAAGGGCAGTAACTGTCATCCAAGGTAGCTTGACTACTGAGCAGGAGTCATAGAGCACACCTGCCTTCATGTTCACCTAAGGTCAGCAACAATTTGTGGAAATATCCACCTGGTCATTCTGCAGCTTCTTGGCTCAGGGCCTGGCTTCTAGAAACCCTGAATGGACTTTGGAATGTTATACACTTGAAAAAAGTCTTACTTTTGCAATTTCTGTGAGTAGCCAGAAGAATTGATGTTCAGAGTATTTGAACATCAATTCAGGTTGAAGTAAACCTGAAGAACAAGCATATTAAGAAGGTGCCTGCTGGGGCTGGAAAGATGCTTCAGAGATTAAGGGCACGGGTTATTTTTGCAGAGGATGTGAATTCAATTCCCAGACCCCCACATGAAAGCTCACAACCATCTGTAACTCCAGTTCCAGGGGATCCTGTCACCTGTGCAAGGCATAGTTGTGCATATTTATAATTTTAGCACTTGGGAGACTGAGGCAGGAAGACTGAGAATTCAAGGCTAGCCTGGGTTTTGGGCTTCAAAATAAAAGTCTATGTATAAACAAATGATAAAATAAAATAGAACAATACAAAAGAACAAAAAGAAAAGTATTGGACTTTCCTAATTATCAAGAGCCTCTATTAGAAGTCTAGTGGGGGGTGGGAAGACAGATTCTAGAGCTATATTCATCTCTGTCTGTCTGTGTCTGTGTTTCTCTGTCTCTGTCTGTCTGTCTGTCTGTCTCTGTGTGTGTGTGTGTGTGTGCGCGCGCACGTGTGCACGCGCGCGTGTGTATTGTGCTCATGTGTGGGGACACACATACTGTAGGCAATTTTAAGAATTATTAGGTATTATTTCTCCAGCGCAATCCACCTTATTTTTGTGCGGCAAGGTCTCTCATTGTCCTGGAACTCTCTTCCAGCTAGCTATGCTGGTTGGTCAGTGAGCCCCAAGGATCTGTCTGTTTCTTCTTCCCCAGCATTGGGGTTACAAGCACACACCACCAATTCCAGCTTTTTTGTGTGTGGGTTTGGAAGATTGAAGTCAGCCCCCATGCTTGAAAGGCAAGCTGTTTACTGACCAGATGTTTCAGGATTCCAGATAAACTGTCCAAGAGGCCGCCCCCTTTCCCCTTTTCAGCTATGACTCAAGTTCATGTCTAAGCTAATGTAAAAAACCACGGGATTGGCTTTGGTCAGCTCTAGGTGCTGGCAGATACCACATTCATTGTCCCCTATTAGTAACTAGATCAATGAATGTTTTGAGGATTGGCTACATGTTATCAATTAATATAAACATTTAAAAATGAAGACCAATTACAGCAGAAATTTATGTTTCCATTATTCTGTAAATAATAAAAATACTTATTGATGAATATGCAGAAACCTTAGGCAAGCACTAAGTTTAGCTGCTAAGATTTCTGGGTCTCTCCATCCCACCAGGACTGCTGAGGTGGCAGGTACTTCTTCAGCAGTAGTCAGTCAGGTCATGTTTGAATATGTGGCTTCTGTACATTCCTGTTTAACTAATTTTTATTTCACTCAAAATACCATAGACCACTGGAATTGAGACACCACATACAAAAAAAAAAACAAAAGCCCTAGCTTGGATTTTTTTGCCAATAGGGATAATTATGCCAGACTCGGAGTGAGTGAGGTGATTCTTCACATAGACTCCTTGTAGTAGATGCACAAAGTTTATCCATGTCAATCACTCATCCATTCAAGCAGCAGGCACTTACTGAATACCAACTGTGTGCCTGCTGGTCTAAAACACAGGGAACATAAAATGAGTGTTCTCTCTATGCTATCGTGTACATCACTCCTCTGGTCCACCAGGAGGCTCATGCTGTAGCTCAAGTCCTAGTAGCTTGATAGTACCCAGATTTTAAAAACACCATTTGAATGCCCAGCTCCAGCCCTGACAGATCCCAACATAGGCAGAATCTTGGGACAGATTGTGAATAAGCTTAACAGGTTCAAAGATAATCTGGAATGTAGGGGTCCATCAAATAGAATGATATCCTGGCCAAGAGGTAAATGTGGCTTTCTGAGGCATGTTCAATGGTAAAGAAAATGTGCATTGTCTATATCCCCTGCATCTGTGGCAGCCAAGGGCCTTGTCTTAGCCTCTGGGTACCAGGAGAGTCTTTAAAATGGTTCCGAGCTCCACAGCCTATTTCTTTTTTTAAAATTATTATTATTTTTAAAATGAGTATACTACCTGTACATCATTTCTCTCATTCTTTCTCCTGCTCCAAGTCTTTTATTTGCTCTATTCATTCTAAGTACAAGGGAAGAAGCTGAGAAAACGAGGGAAGGAAAGCAGGAAGAGAACAAAGGAGAATCCTGGCTCCTTCCCTCATAACACTGCTAGGTAATACAGAGAGCCAGTGGGAGCAACGGTCTTTGGGGAGCAATGTATAGGCAAGAGTGGATCAGAGACCATTTCTATGTACAGGGAGGTGGTTGGAGCAGTTTCAGAAAGCATAAGCTGCTATCATGTATGTTGGCATCTTCTCTAGAGTGTTTCCTTTTGCTCACACGTAGCAAAACACTTTGAAGGATGCAGGGAGTTTCTGTCCCCACAGTGAAGAAACACACAACTTGCAACTTCAGTGGCTCACTCTGCCAGTGGAGCCTTAGTTTTCTCAATTAGAACAAAAAGTTCATAAGATGTCTCTGATGTTCCTATGTCTCAGGATAGAAGGCCTAATAAAAATTATTTTGCGAAGAAACCATGCAAGCTTCCAAAGGAGGGAAGCCACCATCACTCTTTACCCAGCTATGTCACTTGTCTTGTTTACTTTTCTATTGTTGTGACAATACACTATGGCCAAGTCAACTTATAAAATAAAGCATTTAATTTGGTGTTCATAGTTCTAGAGGCCCATGATCATCATGGTGGGGAGCATGGCAGTAGGCAGGCAGGCATGGCACTGGAGCAGTAACTAAAAGCTTACATCTGCTTCATAACCACTAGACGGCGGTGAAGGGGAGAGACTTTGATACCTCAAAGCTCATGCTCTGTGCCACTTCTTCCAAAAGGCCATACCTCCTAATCCTTTCCAAACATTTTCACCAACTGAGAACCAACTATTCAAATATATGAGTCTAATGGGACCATTATTCAAGCCATTCAAGCCACCACAATGCCTTTGATCCACAAAAAATAACCAGTATGGTACGACAGTAATAAGGGTGTACCAGAGGAAGGTATATCTTGGTAACCAACAGCTCTGAAACTGTACTTAAGATCTGTTCAACAAGAGAGAGGTACTAGGAAACTAGCCAACCACCCAGGGCTGTTTCAGGAAATAGTAAAAAAGAAGGTATATATCAGCACATTCCCTTGCTATGCCCTGGTTCTCTCAGTGTGTCCGGCTGGCCGGCCATGCACTGATGGGCAATGGCCAAGCTGCTTTTATCTCGTGGAGCTGAATCAGAGCTCCGTGATCTCTCCACCCTGCTCACTAGGTCCCCATTGGCAGGTTGCTACCACACCAGCCCCATGCTTCAATACCCCCATGGCCTCTGTGGTGCACATCAGGCAAACCCACATTTTGCTGCTGTACCTTACTCTCTGGAACCCAGACAAGCTGCCATGTGAAGGAAAACACAACACAAATTTAGTTCAGAAGCAATAGTAACACAATCTCTGGGTGCAACAACTAAAACCTAATCTTGTAAACCTTATCAGAGTCTGATTCCTCTGGTGGTGAATCCTTGCGGATCCACCGTGCCAGGAGACTCTAGTAGCTACATCTTACCTACATGCTGTCCCCACTCCAAAAGGACCCTCTCTCTCTCTCTCTCCTCCTTCTCTCTTCCTCTCTCTGACCTGGAAGTTCCTTCTACGCCCAGTGATTGGCCCCTTTATTTATTAGGGGATTAGTTCACAAGAAGTCACAGGTGTAACTCACTCCTTGTCTGAAGCCCCTCACAGGAGGGCAGAATTAGAAGAATACAAAAAGCCTCAGGGCTCTCCACAGCAAGGGCCAGTGAAGTTGTGGATCTTGGAGGAGTGCTTACAACCACCATTTTACCAAACCAGCATAACCCCTGCACATTCTAAGTGTTTGTCCTTATACACACAGGTAAGAGTAGTTCTCACTGTCTTCAAAGAGATGTCTCTTTGTAGTAGATCAAGACCAGTACAGAAAGCCACAACCAATAAAAAGGCAGAATCGTGACTCTCCATCTCCATGGATACATTTACAAAACAACTCCTGCACCTAAGGCTCAGGAAACATTGTGGAAGAGGGAGTGGAAAGGTTGTAAGAGCCAAGGGATCAGGGAGTTTGCTGAGACTGTGTATCCTAGTAATTCCAGAAGCTATGCCTTTAAAATCTCACCAACATAACTATAAATAGAAGCAGAACAAGAACAACAACAGTAGCCATGCTAAAGTGGATGGGACAGGGAGAACCCAGGAGGCCTCAGCTCTACCCAGAGAACTCTAGGCACTAAGGACTGCAGAGAGCAGGAGAAATCATCTTCCCCAGGGAAGAGCACACAGATGGGTTATCCAATACTTAATAGTCATTCCTGAAAACATACATACAAGTAACATTATAGTGACCAAGCAGAATATATTTATGAACATAGTGATATATATGTATATTCATATACACATATATATTTAACAACAATTAATGAGAAAAGAGGTGATGAGTTTAAAAGAGAGCAGAAAGAGGTATATGGGGTTTGGGGGTGAAGGGAGAACTGGGAAGGCAGAAATGATATACTTATAATATAATCTCAAAAAATGAAAGAAATAATAGAAAATAGCATTCTGCAGTATCATAGGAAGAATCTGCTGAGGCAGCATTCTTAAGGGCTGGACATTGTACTGAAGTCTCCTGCACACTATTGGATGTGTCATTCTAGGACTTAAAACTAATGACAGCTGACGGAGTCTTTGATAATCCTCTTTACACATATTTACATTATGCATCCTGAAATCAAGTCTCTTGTTACTGCCTTAATTTTCTTAAGTCATTGTATTGCTATAAATAAGAGGTAGCCACATGAATGAATATTATGAAAAGATGTTATTAATTTTTTGATGGAGACACTTTAAAAAATAATTCTGTGATTTTCTGTGATTACCATATGATAGCCCAAACAAGGCCTAGATAAGACAGTATCAGTTGCCATGCCAGTGTGGATTGGGGAAAGTTTCATAAGTCCTTATCCCTAAATGAAGAACTACTGGAAATCAATAGCCACTAAAGAGGGAGAATCAGTCATCTCTAGGGATGAGCACCCTAGCTATTTACCCATCCCCAAGTGGCCAGCCCATAAAAGTATACAAGTGACAATAAATGAACTGAGCAAGTTGTCTTTACATGTTTCATAAATGTACACATAGTATGAGAGTGAAGAAAGAAAATAAAATGGGATATAAAATTTATAAAAATCTTCTGTGGATATTTACTCTAATAGGTCTACCTCCCAAAGAATAGCAACTTACAGTCGTGGCTTAGAGGGAGACTCGCATCTCCTGAAGCCATTTTGGTTATGGTGCCTGTGTGCTTTGCCCATTTAAACCAACATTTTCAAGATTGCGCTTTTGTGTTTGAATTGTGTCACTGACTAGAAAAGGCTGGGACGGTGTTCTTTTCTGCATCATTCCATTACCATCAGCACCCCCATTTTAAAGATGAAAAAACTAAGAGCCAGAAAGAATAAAATGCCTGTGCAACCCAAACAGATAAGTGAAATAGGCTTGTGATAAAAGCAGCTTTCTGAGTAGCTGCTTGCAAAGCCAGGTTCAGGCTAGAGATGTGGGTCTTTATCACCTTGTAGACAGAATGCTATAGTTTCCTTTTCTCGAGAATTTCTTTGAAAATCATCTCAATGCAACAATTCTTGCAAAATGTAAGAGTACAACTTTTCTTTGACACAATCTCTGGAGAACTGATCACATTTTTCTCTCAGATACCTCTGAGCCTACAGGGCAAATGGAGGCTGAAATCTGTTATTTCATTCTGAGACAAGGTGGTAACTAGTTTGAACTTGGAAAAAAAAAGAAAGAAAGAAAAACAGGGGAAATATACTCTGTCTTCTGATTTCTCTGAATAACAGTTTGTCTAAAAACTAAAATACATCCAAAGAACTTGCTGTTTAAAATATTTCCTGCCTGTAGCCTCAGATTTGGGACTTTATTATATATTTAGGCTTTTCTTGTTTTGTTTATCTGTTGAAGACATGAGACTAGGCCTTGACTAGAGTCAGTTCTGTTTAAATGTCAATTTCTCCCAATTTGAGTGTCTGGGGAAATGGCTCTATCTGTAAATTGCTCACTACAAAGGCATAAGAACTTGAATTCAGATCCCCACCCACATAAAATGCTAGGCATGGTGACCTAGGTCTAAAACCAGCACTAGGGAGGTAGGCACCAAAGATCATAGGGGCTTGCTAGACAAGTCAGTCTAAATGAACTGGTGATCTTCTTAGTGACAGACTCTGCCCCCAAAAAATAAAGTAGGGAGTGATAGATGAAGACATATGTTGTTAACATTTGGCCTCCAAGTACATACATCTGTGCACAGAAATGTAAATACATGTACATAAATATAGCACACACATACACAAAATAATTTTTAAAATTCTCATTTTGATGACAGTTTCAATGTAGTTTCTGACAACTAAACTTTATTGTCAACCTGACACACTGAAGAAAAAAAACCCAATTGAGAAATTGCCTACATCAGATTGGCCCATGGACATGTCTGTCAGGCATTTTCCTGGTTGTTAATTGATGTAGGCTGACCTATCCTACTGTGGTCGATATCATTCTTAAGGATGTGGTCCTGGGCTATATAAGACAGGAGGCTAATTGGGAGCAATCATTGGTGGTTGCTTACCTGGAAGGATAAAAAATAAATAAACTTTTACTTCCCCTAGTTGCTTTTGGTCACAGTGTTATAACAAGAGAAGGTAAATTAGGATAGAGATTATTTAGTACAAGGAGTGGGGCTGTTGAGGGAAGAGCCTTAACCGCAGGAACGTGAAAGACTTTGGAACTTTAGACTAGCAAAACATCTGAAAGATGTAAGCAGAATTTGACAGACCATTCTAGAAGGGATCTGGAAGTCAGTAGTGCTGAGAGTAATTTAGAAAGGAGAGGCCTGACTCAAAATATTCTACAGGGAAACAATATTAGCAATTGAGCTAGAAACCATTTGTGTGTTATTTTGGAAAAGAATCTGAATGCTTTTGCTTATGCCCTGAGAATTCATGGGTGACTAAACTAAAAAGTAGTAGACTAGTTCCTTTAACGGAAGAAATTTCTAGACAGTATAACATGGAACCAGTGGGAAGGTTACAGCCAGTAACTCTTATATGGGGCTACAGAAAAAAAGAGCAAATGGAGAAGAAAGAAACACAAAGTATGCAGTTTGGAGAAAAGGGGTACAAAAAAGTGAACCATTTTTTATATACAGTATCAAATATAGTCTATAAAATTATTACCATGAAGTATAATTGGGGATGGTTTAAATCAATCACATAAATGGATTCAAAGAAAGAAACTGCATGATCGTCTCAATAGTTGCCAAAAAGACCTCTGACAAAATCCAACATTCATCATGATAAAAAAAATTATAGAGAGGGTAGCAATGGAGGGAAAATATCTCAACATTATAAAAACTATGTGTGATAAATCAATAGCCAATCTCATGGTAAATGGAAGAAACTGAGGCATGCCTGTCTATTCCCTCTGCTTCTACTCAATATCATGCTTGATGTCTTAGTGAAAACAATGAGACAGGAGAGGAAATAAAAGGAACACAAATAGGAAAAGAAGTCTAAGTATATCTTCTTGTAGATGACATCATTCTATACAACAGGAGACCCTAAATATCCTGCCAGTAACTTCTAGAGCTGATAAACACTTTCATCAAAGTGACATATTACAAAAGGAACATACACAAATCAGTAGTTTTCCTACAGACTAATAACAAACACACTGAGAAATTAGGGAAACAGTTCCACTTACAATAGTCAAAATTAAGATACTTTGGAGTAAACCTGGTCAAAGAAGCAAAAGACCTCTATAGTGAAGTGCTGCCTGGTCCTACTGGCCCTTGGGGGTTGGAGGTGAGGTGGCAGGAAATCAAGGCTCAGAGACTCTGGGAACAGGTGAGGACACTTCAGCAAGCTCATCTGAATGCTGCTGCAAGTTCTTTTAATGCCCTCCCCTAATGCCCCATTGGTTCCAAGAAAGCATCTCTTTCAAGCAGCAGTTCCTGACTGGCTGCCATTGTCTGCATCAGCAGTCCTTGCTCTCTCAGGCAGTCTTCAACTATGTCCTTCTACAGGAATTGCCTTTGCAGCTGCTCTGCCCAGCATTTGTGCAGGGGCAGCCACCGCCATTTCTCCTACTGTGAAGGCTTTAAAACTCAGGAGAAATAAACTGGGGAAGACAGGAGAAGATATAGAGAACTTTCATGCTCGTGGATAGGCAAGCATTAATACTGTGAAAGTTAGCACATAATACTACTAGATCCCCTTCAAAATGCTGGCTCAGTTCTCCACAGAGATAGAAAAGAATCTTAAAACTCACATGAAAACACAGAGAACCCTAGATAACCAAATCAAGCCAGGGCTAAAAGAATATGCCTAGAGAAAGATATAGCAGTCCATACCTGGTATCAACTACAGAGCTATAGTAATAAAAACACTGTCACACTGGTACAAAACAGATATGTAGATCAGTGGAATAGCACATATATAAATCCATGTAACTGCGAGCACCTGTTGTTTGACAAAGAGGCCACAACTACTCAGTGCTGAAAACATAGAATCTTCAAAAATGGTGAAAGGGAAACTGGATATCTATATGTAGAAAAATGAAAAAATATTCTCACCTCATACTTCACAGAAGTCATCTGCAAGTAGTTAAAGACATCACCATAGAACCTGAGACTCTGAGACTGACTGAGAAATAGGAAATGCCTTCCAATACGCAGACATGGTAAATACTTTCTGTCTAGGGTTCAGTCACTCCAGAATCAAGGCCAGGCCCACTTGTGCTGAGGAGCCAGCGGAAGGTGGGCTCCAGAAGCAGAGACTGAAGAAAAGCCAGGAGGTAAGAGCCTGCCTGCTTCCACCTGTGGCCAGAGACCCCCGCCTGGGCCACCAGGCCTCCATATACAAGCAGTGCACAGAGAAAGCTACCCGCCCAATTGTGCTGAGGAGCCAGCAGAAGGTGAGTCTGAAGAACAGCTGGGAGAGAGAACTGGTCTCCCAGGAATATTGACATCTGAGCTTGAAGGAAAGACAAGACACAGTCAGTGAGAGAAAGACCAGCTAACACCAGAGATAACCAGATGGCGAAAGGCAAGGGCAAGAAAACAAGGAACAGAAACCAAGACTACTTGGCTTCATCAGAACCCAGCTCTCCCACCATAGCCAGCCCTGGATACCCCAACACACCAGAAAAGGAAGACTCAGACATAAAATCACTTATCAAGAGGATGATAGAAGATTTTAAGAAGGAAATAAATAACTCCCTTAAAGAAATACAAGAGAACACAGGTAAACAACTGGAAGCCCTTACAGAGGACACACAAAATCCCTTGAAGAATTACAGGAAAACACAATCAAATGGGCAGAATTACAGAAAACACAATCAAACAAATGAACAACACCATTCAGGAATTAAAAATAGAAATAGAAACAGTAAAGAAATCACAAAGAGAGACAACCCTAGAGTTAGAGAACATAGGAAAGAAATCAGGAGTCATTGATGCAAGCATCACCAACAGAATACAAGAGACGGAAGAGAGAATCTCAGGTGCGGAAGATACCATAGAAAACATGGACACAACAGTCAAAGAAAACACAAAATCCAAAAAGCTCCTAATTCAAAACATCCAAGATATCCAGGATGCAATGAGAGGACAGAACCTGAGGAAAATAGGTATAGAAGAGAGTGAAGACTCCCAACTTAAAGGACCAGTAAATATCTTCAACAAACTTATAGAAGAAAACTTCCATAACCTAAAGAAAGAGATGAACATAAATATACAAGAAGCCTACAGAACGCAAAATAGACTGGACCAGAAAAGAAATTCCTCCCATTACATTATAGTCAAAACACCAAATACACAAAACAAGGAAAGAATATTAAAAGCAGTAAGGGAAAAGGGGCAAGTAACATATAAAGGCAGACCTATCAGAATTACACCAGACTTCTCACCAGAGACTATGAAAGCTAGAAGATCCTGGGCAGGTCTCATACAGACTTGAAAAGAACACAAATGCCAGCCCAGGCTGCTATACCCAGCAAAACTCTCAATAATCATAGAGAGTGAAACCAAAATATTCTATGACAAATCCAAATTTGCACAGTATGTTTCCACAAGCCCAGCCCTACAAAGAATAATACATGGGAAATGCCAACTCAAGGAGGGAAACTACACTCAAGGAAAAAGAAGAAAGAAATCTTTCAACAAACTCAAAAGAAGATAGCCACACAAACAATATAAACAACATCAAAAATAACAGGAAATAACAATCACTATTCTTTGTTATCTCTTAACATCAATGGTCTCAACTCCCCAATAAAAAGACATAGACTGACAGACTGGATCCATAAACAGGACCCTGCATTTTGCTGCATCCAGGAAATGCACCTCCATGTTAAAGACAAACACTACCTCAGAGTAAAGGGTTGGAAAACAATTTTCCAGACAAATGGCCCCAAGAAACAGGTTGGAGTAGCCATTCTAATATCGGATAGAATTGACTTTCAACCAAAATTCATCAAAAAGGATGAGGAAGGACACTTCTTACTCATCAAGGGAAAAATCTACCAAGAAGAACTCTCAATTCTGAACATCTATGCCCTGAATGCAAGAGCTCCCACTTTCATAAAAGAAACTCTACTAAAGCTCAAAGCACACATTGCACCTCACACAATAATAGTGGGAGACTTCAACACCCCACTATCAACAATGGACAGATTTTGGAAACATAAACTAAACAGAGACACAGTGAAACTAACAGATGCTATGAACCAAATGGGTTTAACAGATATCTATAGAACATTTCATCCTACATCAAAAGAATATACATTCTTCTCAGCACCTCATGGTACCTTCTCCAAAATTGATCATATAATTGGTCACAAAACAAACCTCAACAGACACAAGAAGATTGAAATAATCCCATGCCTCCTATCAGATCACCACGGATTAAGGTTGGTCTTCAATGGCAGCAACAACAACAAAAAGCCCACATACACATGGAAGCTGAACAATGCTCTGCTCAATGATAACTTGGTCAAGGAAAAAATAAAGAAGGAAATTAAAGACTTCTTAGAATTTAATGAAAATGAAAGTACAACTTACCCAAACCTATGGGACACAATGAAAGCAGTGTTAAGAGGAAAACTCATAGATCTGAATGCTTCCAAAAAGAAATTGGAGAGAACATACACTAACAGCTTAACAGCACATCTGAAAGTTCTAGAACAAAAAGAAGCTAATACACCCAAGAGGAGTAGAAGGCAGGAAATAATCAAATTGAGGGCTAAAATCAACCAAGTGGAAACTAAAAGAACTATACAAAGAATCAACAAAACCAAGAGCTGGTTCTTTGAGAAAATCAACAAAATAGATAAACCCTTAGCCAGACAAACCAGAGGGCACAGAGACAGTATCCAAATTAACAAAATTAGAAATGAAAACAGAGATATAACAACAGACTCTGAGGAAATTAAAAAAATCATCAGATCCTACAACAAAAGCCTATATGCAACAAAATTGGAAAATCTGGAGGAAATGGACAAGTTCCTAGACAGATATCAATTACCAAAGTTAAGTCGGGATCAGATAAACCATCTAAACAGCCCCCAGACCCCCAAAGATATAGAAGCAGTCATTAACAGTCTCCCAATCAAAAAAAAAGGGCCCAGAACCAGATGGGTTCAGTGCAGATTCTATCAGACCTTCAAAGAAGACCTAATACCAATACTCTTCAGTCTATTCCACAAATAGAAACGGAAGGAATACTACCCAATTCATTGTAGGAGGCCACAGATACACTGATACCAAAGACCCAACAATAAAAGAAAACTTCAGACCAATTTCCCTTATAAATATCGATGCAAAAATACTCAATAAAATTCTTGCAAACCGAGTCCAAGAACATATCAAAACGATCATTCACCATGATTAAGTAGGCTTCATCCCAGGAATGCAGGAATGGTTCAATACCCGGAAATCCATCAATGTAATCCACTATATAAACAAACTCAAAGAAAAAAACCACATGGTCATTTCATTAGATGCTGAAAAATCATTTGACAAAATTCAACATCCCTTCATGATAAAAGTCTTGGAAAGATCAGGAATCCAAGGCGCATACCTAAAATAGTAAAAGCAATATACAGCAATATACAGAGGCCAACATCAAACTAAATGGAAAGAAACTCGAAGCAATCCCACTAAAATCAGGGACTAGACAAGGCTGCCCTCTCTCTTCCTACCTATTCAATATAGTACTTGAAGTTCTAGCTAGAACAATCAAGCAACAAAAGGAAGTCAAAGGGATACAAATTGGAAAGGAAGAAATCAAAATATCACTATTCACTGACGATATGATGGTATACTTAATTGACCCAAAAAACTCCACCAGAGATCTGCTACAGCTGATAAACAACTTCAGCCAAGTAGCTGGATACAAAATTAACTCAAGCAAATCAGTAACCTTCCTATACTGGAAGTATAAACAGGCTGAGAAAGAAATTAGGGAAATAACACCCTTCACAATTGTCACAAACAATATAAAATATCTTGGTGTGACTCTAACCAAACAAGTGAAAGATCTGTATGACAAGAACTTCAAGTCTCTGAAGAGAGAAATTGAAGAAGACCTCAGAAGATGGAAAGATCTCCCATGCTCACAGATCTGCAGGATTAACATAGTTAAAATGGCCATCCTTCCGAAAGCAATATACAGATTCAATGCTGTCCCCATCAAAATCCCAACTTAATTCTTCATAGACCTAGAAGGAGCAATTCGCAAATTCATCGAATAACAGAAAACGCAGGATAGCAAAAACTATCCTCAACAATATAAGGTCTTCTGGGGGAATCAGCCTCCCTGACCTCAAGCTGTACTACAGAGCAGTAGTGATAAAAACTGCATGGTATTGGTACAGGCAGGTAGATCAATGGAATAGAATCGAAGACCCAGAAATGATCCCACACACTTATGGTCACTTGATTTTTAACAAAGGAGCTAAAACCATACAGTGGAAAAAAGACAGCATCTTCAACAAATGGTGCTGGATCAATTGGTGGTCTACACTTAGAAGATTGAGAATTGATCCATTCCTATGTCTCTGCACAAAGCTCAAGTCCAAGTGGATCAAGGACCTTCACATAAAACCAGATACACTGAACCTAATAGAAGAGAAAGTGGGGAAGAGTCTCAAACACTTGGGCACAGTGGAAATGTTCTTGAACAGAACACCAATGGCTTGTGCTCTAAGATCAAGAATTGACAGATGGGACCTCATAAAATGACAAAGCTTCTGTAAGGCAAAGGACACTGGAAATAGGGCAAAATGGCAACCTACAGATTGGGAAAAGATCTTTACCAATCCTACATCTGATAGAGGGCTAATATCCAATGTATACAAAGAACTCAAGAAGCTAGACTCCAGAGATACAAATAACCCTATCAAAAAATGGGGAAGTGAGCTAAACAGAGAATTCTCAACTGAGGAAACTCAAATGGCCAAGAAGCACCTAAAGAAATGTTCAACATCCTTAATCATCAGGGAAACTCAAATCAAAACAACCCTGAGATTTCACCTCACACCAGTCAGAATGGCTAAGATCAAAAACTCAGGTGACAGCAGATGTTGGCGAGGATGTGGAGAAAGAGGAACACTCCTCCACTGCTGGTGGGAATGCAAGTTGATACAACCTCTCTGGAAATCAGTTTGGCGGACCCTCAGAAAAATGAACATAATACTACCTGAGGACCCAGCTATTCCACTCCTGGGCATATACCCAGAAGATGCTCCAACATATAATAAAGACACATGTTCCACTATGTTCATAGCAGCCATATTTATAATAGCCAGAAGCTGGAAACAACCCAGATGTCCCTCCACAGAGGAATGGATACAGAAAATGTGGTACATTTACACAATGGAATACTACTCAGCTATTAAAAACAATGACTTCATGAAATTCACAGACAAATGGATGTATCTTGAAAATATCATCCTGAGAGAGGTAACTCAGTCACAAAATAATGAACATGGTATGCATTCACTGTTAAGTGTTTATTAGCCCAAAAGTTTGAAATGCCCAAGAGTCACTTTGCAGCAACAGTAGGGCTGAGTGTGAGGTCCCAGATGGAGGGCTTGGAGAAAGGACTGAAGGAGCTGAGGGAATCTGCAGCCCCACGGAGGTAGCAACAGTGGCAACTGGCCTGACCTCCCGATACTTCTGGAGACTGATCCACCAACTAAAGAATACACATGGAGGCACCCATGGTGCTGGGCCCAAATGTGGCAGAGGAGTGTCTTGTTATCCATCAGGGGGAAGAAAGGCCCTTGGGCCTGAGGGTGTTAGATCCCCCAGTATAGGAGAATGACAAGGAGGGAAGACTAGAGTGGGTGGGTGGGTGGGAGGGTGGGTTAGAGAATATCCCCATAGTAGCAGAGGGAGGGCGGAGGGAATCGGGAGGTTCCAAAGGGGAGATCTGAAAAGGGCGAAACATTTGAAATGTAAATAAAATTAAAAAAAAAAAAAAAAGAATCAAGCCCAACAATCCACAAAGAAGATTTCACCAAACTCAAAAGCAAAGTAAATTGTTGTGGGTGAACAGGCAGCTTACAGGATGGGGAAAAAGTCTGCCAACTGCAATTAATGACTAAAATTTATGAGAAACAAACAAAACAACCCCCCACCACCACTACCACCATTAACAGCAACGATGTCAAAGAATGATATGGTCCAAACCTGACTACAGATATGGACAGAGAGTACTTGAAGAAGAAACACAAATATTCAATGATTATTTATAAAACTGTTTAATGACTTTAGACACTAAAATATAAAAATTAAAACTTCTTTGAGAGTCCATCGCACCCCAGCCAGAATGACTATTACCAAGGCAACAAATTATAACAAATGTTGGCACAGCTGTGAGAAAGGGAAACATGTAGACATTGTAGACGAAGGTGTAAAATGGTTCGGCCACTATAGAAATTTGTGTGGTGGTTTCTCAGAATCCTAAAAACAGATCTTAACATATGGTCACATGAGCATAATAGAATTTATGTATAAAGAAAAATGAAATTATGAGGCTTAAAGGTCAGGAAGTTACAAACAAGCAATGAGGCAGAGAGGAGAAGCTGCCTTAGGGGAGACAGGTAGCAGCATATGTGTGATATGCAAGAGCTGTGTGCAGACAGCAGAGGTGGAAAGGCTAGTGCTTTCCAGTGTGGGATACCTCGCTGTGAGCTGGAAGCTACATGCCTGCACCCAAGGAAAATTTTATAGGGGGTATAAGGACAAAGTTTGTAGCCGTTTGGCAATGTCCTTGTCATTTCTAGGGGCTAATTTCCTGTCCTTAAAGGAGAAATTCGTTTCTAAAACTTGTCGTCTGCGTCATTATTATTGAACTAGAGGGAGAATCTCCCTAGATTTTATATTCTAAGCATTTCCTTGTCTCTCTGGAGTCCATGCTAATTGTATTTCGTGTGTGTGTGTGTGTGTGTGTGTGTGTGTGTGTGTGTGTGTGTGTGAATTACACGACAACTCATAGGAGTTGGTTCTTTAATTTGGCCATGTGGATCCCAGGGATCATACTCTGGTCATCAGGCTTGACAGCAAGCCCTTTACGAGCCATCTAGTTGGCCCGTAACTGTTTTTTGGATTTTTTTCCAGCTACATCTAAGATGTATTTTTAGTTATTCTGTAGTTTCACACTGATGTGTATAAATACAAGCTTATTTGTAGTTACTCTAGATATTATAATATATCATAATTCTGTAGTCCAAAGGCAGGAACATTCTCATATTATTTTAGTTTATGCCTGTGACTGGAAGACCTGAATTCTTTGTGGACTTGTCTCATGGAAACCCACACATCAGGTGCCTTGCTTCTTCTTCTTCATTACTTTGAAATTATGATCTCGCATTTATTCTGTTTCTATGTGGGATTATTTGCACGTGGCACTTGAGGTGTGCTCTCCATAGAGTCTCAGAGCATTGCCAGACAGAAAACACATTCAGATGCTTGACGTTGGGTCTTGGTCTCACATGTGTAGTGGTATCAGTCTTGTCCCTACACCCATCAAAGGGAAATTTGTAGTACAATTTCCCAAGGACGATACCTTTTTCTCCTCATACACAGCTGAGAAAAGTTCCCTTTCTGTTTCTCTTTACAGTCCAAGTTCCTCCTTTTTTTTTTTTTTCTTTTTTCTTTTCTTGAGTGCTGTTCTTGGGTGCATGCATTTAGACAGGTCTTTGGTGTGATTTGAATTGACCTTAATTAAGCTTAGTCAACCCTTGACAACTGAAACTCTAATTTGTCTGCAATAGACAGGTCTCCCAGGGCAGCCATGGGTTCACAACCCTTTCTGGGGCATTGTTTTATTATGATTTCAACTCTGTAAGTATTTTCCTACTATGGTTCCCAGCTTGCCTGTGGATTAGACACAGAGATGTATGTTCTATCCAACACTTTCAGGATTTTTGTTGTTGTTGTAGTTTTTTGGTTTTGCTTTGCTTTGCTTTGTTTAACTACTGCCAGGAAAGGGTGTCTCCTGAAAGCAGGTTACAGGGCTTTGAAAAATCAGGATTTGGTTTTAATTTTGTTTTTCTGCCCATGACCACACCCTTCTTGCTATTGCCTATCACGGAATCAGTTAACCCATTCGTTAAAATAAATCCAGCTAGAACATAGAAAAGTTTAGAAACATAAATGCTTGGAAAGTCCCTCATGCTTTGGTGAGGTGGGGGAGCAGGTGCAGTTTGTGCCTAGAATCTTTCTCCTTCACATCTGTTTCTAGATGAGTACTAGTAAGTGGAGAGATCACATCTTTGACATGCCATGGCCTGGATGTTTTAGAAACAATTCTATCATTTTTGCACACAGTACAAATCTACTTAAGTTGAGAGTTGCTGAGCACCTACTAGCTTTTTCAGGTACTGCTATGCTAAGCAACCCCTGCCAGAACCCCTGCAGTAAATGAAGCAGGCCCAATCCCTGAGGCAGTGCTGAGACATGCTGTTGTGTGCATGGCCCAATCTGTCCACAGCTGGCCTCTGCCCTGTGCTTGCCCACCTAGCTTGGTTCTTCCTGAATCCTCTCTCTTCCCCCTTTCTTCTGTGCTTTCACCCCAATTTCCTTCTTTGTCTTTCCTTCCTTCCTTTCTTCTTTCCTTCTTTCATTTCTCCCTCCTTGCCTTCCTCTCTTCTTTCTTTTTTTTCTTCCTCCGATGTGCAATGTGAATCCTAGGAAATCCTGAGAAGAACTGTAACTCTTTCACTGACAGAATAAACAGCACACACATCAGACATTACAGCTTAATTGGTCTCTTAGTTTTAACCCGATGACAAGAAACAGCTGCCTCCTACAGAAAAAGGGGAAATTTAAGTTACATTCATTAAAAATAACTGGCTGACACATTTGGTCCTTCTGAGAAATTCTATCTGTTTAAAATAACACACCGACCCATTTAAAAGAAGTGGCCCCTTATTAGAGATCTGATTTATTCCTAGATAAATCACTGATTTCTGGCTCACTGGGGTGTATTTAATACTGCTAAACTATGAAAGGACACCCCAAACTATCAGCAGTGCCACAGCCACTCATTCTGAAAGAGATCTGAGGCAGCAGAGACCCCTGGGTGCTAAATGTAATCTTTTTCCTGGGATAAAAGCACAGAGAATTGCTGATCTTTATAAAAAGATCTGTCTGTACCCACTGCCTTCCTCTTCTCTCCTGCCACACTGCAGTCCATTGTCGGGAAGCTCAGAACTGAAAATTAAAGCAGGGGGTAATGGGCTCTGTTTGTGTCATTTAAAAAAATCTGCCGCCTGACAAGACTCCTTTTTAATGTTTGCTGGAGGAAAGTTCATCACTAAAACAAATATAGACTGTGAACCATAGTGGATACATTTGACTAGAGAAGTAATGGAAAACCTATAGAAAAACAGGAAATATGTTTCCCCAATCCTAGCGTTATCATCAATTGAATGAAATGTAGGCTGCCTGCTAGGAATAACTCCATAAAAAAAACCCAAACATGTAGCACCAATTCCCAATCTTAGAGTCAGGACTTATGTCTGTTTTCACCCCGTGGTTTCATCCACTTTCTCCCTTACAGATTTGATGTTGATGACTTCTGGAAGTACAGTGTCTCTCCTGACCCCTTGCCTTCACAGAGCATCCCCATTTTAAGGCTCTGTAGTACATTCCACTTGGATACCCAATAATCACACCAAATTCAATAGTATCTAACCTGGCCTGACTCCTTTTCATTTTTCTTCTGATGGAGTTCACCCACCCTCGCTGTTCACTCAAGGGCACCGTCCACCCTCGCCATTCACTCAAGAGCACTGCCGCCTTTATTAGCTACCAGTTGAGAAAATTTGAAGGCATTCTTTCCCCCAGTCTTCCCATTTATCCATTACGACCGATTTGTCACAAAAGCATGATTTCTTTCCAGAATGCCCATTACATGTGTCCCTTACTCCTATTCCCAGTCCCCATACATGAGCCCTCACCAAGCCTTAACCACAGCAGACCCCAGTTTTCCTTCTCCAGGGAGTCTCTAGGCTCCATGCATTCCCAGTTCTCTGTCTCCTTCAGTTCATCCTTCTGGGCTTAACTCCAAGAATACCTACAGCGTTTCTGTTCTCTCAATTTTACACAACCTTGTATCTCTTCACAAGTTCACCCAAGTCTTTGCACTGAGCACACATGCCACCCTTTTGACCCCTGCCATAAAGAGCAATTAAGCTTTTCTCTACATCTCTAGCTCTGTTGTTGGGTTCTCCACTGACATAGGAATCTGAGTTAGAAAGATCCTCATAAGGCAGGGGGATTGGAAAGTGTTGTAAATAATGTATTTCAGCCATTACAAGCCTTCCTTGATTACAACTGCCATGTGCTACAGTAGAGGAGGGGTCAGTTTAGAGAGTTCCCGTTTCAGACAAGTACACTGCCTGAGCTGATGGCATCCCAACTGCCTTTCTGGCTGAGTTGCCTATTGCAAAATAGGCAGCAGAGAATAGGTGGAGCAAACACCTGTGCAAGACAAGAGCAAGCATACAGGACTGAACAATGACAGCAAAATAACCTTTTAAAAGGAAAGGAAAAGGTATAATACCCCTGGTGGTTGTGATTTAAAACAAAAACTGGGAAAATCACCAGGAGAAAAGTGTTGCAATTCAGAAAGCACAGGGGCCAACAGGAGCCCCAAACTACACAGACGGTGGAGGAACCTTTCAGCCTACCAGTGTGCCCAGCAAATACTGGTGCTGGAAGCTGAGGACCTGGACAACCTAGCCTAGGCAACTCTGTAATCAACAGTTATCACCAGCTTGTACGTGAGAGGTCAAAAGAGAGGAATGGGGTAAACTTACCCAACAAAAATGGGTAAGGATTTTGAACAACCAGCTATCTATCTATCTATCTATCTATCTATCTATCTATCTATCCTGGTATGAAGCTTTGAATGAGGATGGCTCTTGTAGACTCATGTATCTGAATGCATTTGGTGGAATTATTTGGGAAGGATTGGGAGGTGTGACCTTGTTAAAGGAGGTGTGTCACTGGGGTGTGTCATTGAGGTTTCAAAAGCCCATACAACTTCCAGATAATGCCCCCCCAACTCATAATTGTAGAATAGATGTAAGCTCTCAGCTACTGCTCTACCACTATGTCTGTCTGACTGCTGCCACGCTTCCTGCTATGGTGGTCATAGATTCATCTTCTGAGACTGTGAGCTCCAAATCAAATGCTTTCTTTTACAAGTTGCCTTGGTCATGGTGTCTCTTAGCACCATGGAAAGAAACTAAAGTGGCTGGTGAAGTAATGGGCTCTTAATTTGTCTCTGGAGATGAAGTCAGATAAACTAATATTAATTAATGTTCAACTAGTGTTGTGTTACTCTTGTGCTGGAGACATAAATAAGTGATTCAGAATTATTTACAGAGGGCATTATTTTTGTTTATTCTGTTCGGTTTTTATATATCTCATTTATATTTATTTTAATCATAGCTGCTATGGTTTCCTACAGTCTCTTAGGCATGTATTCAACACTTATTACAAGTAAGCCAATTGATTTAATTAGACATATTAGAAGCATATATAAATAGAGCCAAGATGTGGGACCTTTGTTTAGAAACTTGTAGTTGATTTAGGGGTCAGAACATACTCAAGAGAGGCCAACAAGGCAAATGCAAGCTTCAGTGAAGGAGGAAGCATCTAAAAGAACAAAGGAAGTTGATGGAACCACGGGAGACCAAATGAATCACATCAGTCTCCTAAGCTACAAAGATCTTGGCTGTTTAAAGGAACTGCGGGTGAACAAGATTGACAAAAGCTCTGGAGTGTGGAGGGCATTAGAGTGGTCAAGGGAAGACTAATGAACACAGTTATGAGAGTCAGGGTGGCCACAGTTACCACCCTGTGTGGGGAAGCCTCACTGTGCTCTGCACCTTAGTCAGCAGCAGCAGCCTCCTCTCATTCTTATTTTATGTGTCAGGCTCTTCCACTGTGTTATAAGAGTCCAGACACTTTTAACTGGTGACTAGTCAAATGCATTGGCCCACTGACTAGCTTTCTATCAAAACCTGTGAGGCAGAAGTTGGGAGAGAATGAATTCTCTCTGTAGGCAAGAGTTTCTGGGCAATCTGGGTTCCCTGTGATCATCATATCATTCCAAGTTCTCAATTCATCAAATAGTATTTTTTAAGTTACTCAGTGACTAAAGATATTCTATACTAGCTTATTAAATACAGCAAACTCTGTTGATTTTTTTTAAAAAAATACTTTTAAAAAAGTGTGTGTGTGTGAGAGAGAGAGAGAGAGAGGGGAGGGAGAGAGAGAGAGAACATGAATGCAGATTCCCACAGAGACCAGCAGCATTGGATCACCCTGGAGCTAGAGTCACAGACAGCTTGGAACCAACGTTGGGTTCTCTGAAAGAGCAGTCGGTGCTCTTAACTGCTGAGCCATCTCTTCAGCACCTGTATTGTTTAGTTTCTTTGTTGTTCTTTTTGAGACATGGTCTCATTCTAGGCTAGCCTGGAACTCACTATATGCTCTAAGCTGGTCTCAAACTTTTGGCAATCCTCTTGCTTCCAGCTCCCAATGTGAATGTGACAGGCATGCACAACCAACTTGGCTAAAACACTTTGCATTTCAAAGACAATGTGGAATGAAAGATAATGATAACAAAGGTAGAGAAATTAAGTTTTAAAATGAGAGGAAGTACCTAGAAAGAAGCAAAAATAGGAATTGGAGATAAAAGGGTTGTTTTCAATGAAATTTGAGAAAACTCCAGTCATGGTATGTGGGAATACAAGAGCCACACTGTGCAGTGAAGCACAACTGGAGGAACGGACCAAGAGAAAATTCTAGTAGCCTCCAGGAAAATCAACACGGTCCAACTGTGCATCCACAGAAAGCCCTGGCATGGCACACTGAGAGTTCATGCCGAGTGGTGGCAGGGCTTTCAAGACTAACTTTTAGTCTCAAGTTTCTGCAAGAAAGGAGGGAACAGTGGCCCGGGGCAAGCTGCATTTGCAGAGTGACTTGTCAATGCAGTTGCATGAAGGCACAGCCTGTCTGTTTAGCTGTGTCTGGGAACCAGAAATGCCAGAGGGCCCCTACTCTCAGAGCAGAAGTCTTACCCACCAGAAAACAGCCTGAGAATCTGCCTCATATATCCCCCAAAGATAGGCAATATGGAAGAGTCTTCATATGAGAGAGCCTGTAAGGTGAACTTAAATAGCTCTAAGAAGAAAGGGTCCAGATAAAAGATGTAGGGGTGAAACAGAATAAATCAATGGCAAAGAAAACAATTCAATCAGATGTGGCCAGAGTGGGATCGAAATGGTAACTAGCACACCAGCAAGAATGGAGAACCTTAAAGAGACAGGACTCTCAAGAAAACAGCAGGACAAAGTGAAGCCTCAGTGGCTCAGGGATGAAACTGAACATGATTGTGAGAGCTAAAAAAGAGAGAGGAACTAGAAGAGAAAAGCTTACAAGGTCGTGTCTGTGAAAACTTCACTCAGAGGAAGGAAGCTGGAAGCCAGGGAAACCCCACTGTACCAGCATACCACAAGAGGCCACTCTAAGAATCCAAAAGCAAACAGGACAGAGGAAGCCAAAAGTGGTGGAAAGGAAAAGTCCTTGTTTGGGTGTTTTTTAAAAATCTTAAATGTGATTATTTTCTTTAAGATTACCACTAATACACAATATTTATTGATTTTAAGAACATATTTAGCAACAATCTTCCCTACTGAAAGACTATGATTGAGTTTCATATCAAACAGGAGGATATTCACTTAAAGCATTCTTCCATACATATTCTTCAAAAGGTAAAATGATGTGACAGTCACCAAGAAAAAGTTTTTGTTGCAAGTGGATTCTCATTCTGGCTCAAAGATTTTCAATAAATGAGATGCATATGTATTGAAACCAATCAAAGTAGCTGTAATTGAGTACCTTTATCTGTATTATAGTAAACAAGAACAGACGAAAAGGTGAGCCACGTATGCTTTCCTGGAAACAACTATGCTTTTGGCTGGCCAAAAATGAGCGCAAGCAGTAGGAGTTTCTCTACTATGTACAGTGCAAGAAGTTAAGTGTGGGCCATTCTCACCTTGTCAACCACAAAACCACAGCCAGCCTTTAACCCAGTGGAGAAGACATCTCAGGTAAAAAGTGTCCAGAAATCCAAACAAGAGTGGGCCCTCCAAAGAGTGCAAGATATAGTACTAGCTGGTCTGTGGCAGGATGCAGGAAGAGCAAACACTGACAGATGAGGAATACAGGATGGTAAGGTAAATGTAGCTATATTTGTAATGCATTGATACATGCCAGATGTTAAAGCACACAGTTGCAGACTCCTATCAGCTACAAGCATGTGTGGAGTTCACAACTCACTCACAAGCCATTCTACACAGTAACAGCATGAACAAGGTTGTAGCATATCCCAAATCCATCATGGTGACCGTCTTTACTGCCAAACTCATTTCCCACATTGGGCCAGTGAGGACTTATTCACGTTGTTTCTTTTGATGGTATTTTAGATATGTTTCATAATATCCTTACTTTATGATCTGATGTGTTATCTTCCACTCTTCTTTGTTTGTTTGTTTGGGTTTTTTCCTGCCATAGGTTTAGGGCTTCCATTTTCCCTCAAAGAATCCTGCAGTATTTATGGGATGTGCTCAGGGTGCTAGTGTAATGCTTGGGGTGTCTCCTGTGGTCGCCTTTTCTAGGTTTTTGGTTTTTTCAGTAAACAGAAATAGGAAAGCTATTTCTTTAAACTGCTTCATTCTTTCATACTGATACTTGTAAATCAGAGTCAGAGATGTGGAATTCTTAGTGCATTTCATAGATCTTACACCAAAGCCTTCATCTTTCCACACTGAAGCTTTAGTTCATCATAGCAATGTCATTGTTTACTTTGTGCTACATTAGTATGCAGTGGTCTGGGGATAACTTTACCAATGCTTCTCAGAATATGATAGGCTTGCAAAGTTTTAACATTTTGTGGTCCTTTGTAGAACTAGGAATATTTTGAAATGAAGACCCACAGGCACTATTATGTTTTGTTGTTGTTGGAAAATCTTTGCCCAGTTGCATTGGCCCAGCAATTCTAATTCTGGAGGAATAGCCTCTAGTATGCTGCAATCACAGAGAACTGACATGCAGTGATAATGCATCATTGCATAGTGCTGTTTAATGAAACTTGGTTAATGTTTTGCTTTGGTTTTTGTACTGTTAAGATCCAAACTGAGCCTTATGTGTGCTAGACAAGCACTCGACCATAGTTAAGCAAAACAAAACAAACAAACAAACAAAAAAACCACATCGGATTAAGGACTGTTATCCAAATCAAGGCTTTGTCCATTCATGGGCAAATAAGATAGAATAGATTTTGTTTTTGTTTTTGTTGGTTTTGGTTTTTTTTAGCAGCTTGATGAATGAAAATGGAAGATGGCTCAGTGGTTAAGAGCATTTGCTGTTCTTTCCAGAAGACCTGAGTTTGATTCCTAGCATTCAGCTTAGGCAGATCACAACTGTCTGTAACTCCAGATCCAGACCTGCAAACATCTATATTCATAATGTGAACATATCCACATGGTGGCACACAACTCCATAGCATTAAAAATAATAAAAATAAATATTTTAAGAGAGGAAGATAATAAAAGAGGGCTGACTTCCAAGGAGAGAAATAGAGGGAAAAAAGAGGAGGATCATTGAGAATCAAGAAAGAGCTGATGGGATGGTGGAAAAGCAAGAAGAAAGAGAAGGATCATCCACAGAAAAGTAGAAAATTATCTGTACCTTGAACCTTGGTTCACTGAAGGGCAGCATGGCAAAGCTAAAGCTTGAAAGTGAGCCAGGCAGCCCTGGACAGTAGCCTGACAGTCCAAGAAGCAGAGAAGTGCAGGGTTCTTGCAAGAACCCAGACAGGTGATGAGAGGACTTGGTATGAGAGTGACTACCCTTGTGCAGCAGGCTAGCATGGGGAAAAAATCCACAGCATATCTCTCCACATCTTGCAGTGCTGAAGACAGGTGCATCTTGGGAAAGAACCTAATGTTTGAGACTGGTCTACTCCAAGAACTTGAAAACAAGGAACAATCTCAAGTCAGGGAGTCTGGGAACATCTTGCCACAGAGGGAGGTGACCTCAAGAAGCAGCTATGAGAGAAATGAGTATCGGATGCAGACTGCTAAAATATTTAAGAAGCAGGGAACATTGTGTGGGAAGTGTCTTGGTTAGTGACCCCATCCTCTAGGAAAAAGGGAACTCTACCTATGGATCCTGAAGACTGACTGGACCAGAAGAAAACAAAATATCAGAGCTTAAAGGCATGGTGAAGGAATGGTATGTAAAGGCCAATGATAATTTTTTTTTTAAAAGAAAGGTAGAGTGGGAGAGCTTTGAAATATCATTCAAAGACAAAATCTTTGAATTATGGCCACAGAGGGAGAAGAATACCATACCAAAAGCAGATAAAATATTTTCAATAAAATAAGAGAAGAGGATTTTCCAGAGAAAGAGAAGTTTATTCAGGTATAAGAGGCTTACATAACACCAAATAAATAGGACCAGAAAAGAAACTCTCCATATCATATTATAATTAAAAGCACAGAATAAAGTAAGGGTATTAAAAACTGCAAGAGAAAAATTCATGTCACTTATAAAGGCAGGTCCTTCAAAATTACAGCTGGTTATCTGATAGAAATTGTAAAACCAGAAATGTCTAGAAAGATGTTTCCAAATTCTGAAATCCCACAACTGCCAAAACAGAGTATTATACCAAACAAAACTATTAAAATTGAAAAAGGAAAACATTCCATGATAAAGCAGATTAAAGAAGTTTATTAACACCAAGCCAGATCTCAGGGAGTAATAGAAGGAATAGACTGAAGAGAAGGATAAATATAACCAATGGGCCACAGGGATTAAATAAACAATAGGAGAATAGTTTATTAAAATGTGTCTAAGAACACAAGACACAATTAGCAAAATGACAGGAATTGATAAATAGCTTTCAATAACACCTCTGAATATTAATCATCTCACTTTACCATTAAAAAGACACAGATTCATACATTGGATTAGAAAGCAGGATCCATCTATTGCTGTCTACAAGAAATACACATCACTATCAAAGATAGGCATCATCAATCCCTCTTATACCTGTTGGAATGGCTAAGATCAATAACAAAACTGATAGCTCATGGTGGTAAGGAAGTGGAATAATGGAAAACTTAGGTCCATTGCTGGTGGGAGTTGAGTACAAATGTGTGCAGCCACTATGGAAATCAATACGACAATTCCTCAGAAAATTGGTACCTGGTCTACCTCAGGATCCAACTACAACACTCTTGGTCATTTAGCCAAAGGACACTTCACTATCACAAGGACACTTGCTCAACAATGTTCATTGCTGCTCTATTCATAATAGCCAGAAACTGGAAATGACCGAGATGTTTCTCAACAGAAGAATGGATAAAGAAAATGTGGTACCTTTACACAATGGAGCTGTTTTTAAAAATGACATCATAAATTTTTCAGGCAAATGGATGGAACTAGAAAAAAAAAATCCTGAGTGAGGTAACCAGACCCAGAAGAATAAATAGGGTATTTATTCACTGATATATGGATATTAGCCATCAAATAAATGACAACCAACCTACAATCTTTAGGCCGGGAGAGGTTAGGTGTAGAGGAGCACATGGACCTTTCTGGGAGAAGGAATTGAATAGATTTTACTGGTGGACTGGGGGCAGGTGGAGGAATTGAATAGGTTTTACTGGTGGACTGGGGGCAGGTGGGAACAGAAATGGGAGGATCAACTGTGGAGGAAGAAGGGACATAGGGTTAAGGAAGAGAATGTGAGAAGAGACGGCTAGAAGTGAGGGGTACTTGAGATGTGATATGGAAACCTAGGAGCTGAGGGAGTTTGCAGCCCCATGGAGGGAGCAACAGTGTCAACTGGCCTGACCTCCCGATGCTCCCGGAGACTGGGCCACCAACCAAAGAATACACATGGAGGGACCCATGGTGCTGGCCACATATGTGGCAGAGGAGGGTCTTGTTAGACATCAGGGGGAGGAGAGGCCCTAGGGCCTGAGGGTGTTAGATCCCCCAGTATAGGGAATGCCAAGGAGGGAAGATGAGAGTGGGTGGGTGGGTGGGCGGGGGGATACCCCCATAGAGGAAGGGGGAGGGGGAGGGGATAGGGAAGTTCCAAAGGGGAGATTTGGAAAGGGGGAAACATTTGAAATATAAATAAAGTATCAAAAAGAAAAAAGGAAAAAAGAAAGAAAGAAAAGCGACTAAACATGAAAAAAAAAGAAATCTTTTTTTTTTTTTTTTAAAAAGTGGTTTGTCTAAGTGAGATAATAAAGCAAGTATTTTAATAACAAAGAAGAAATGTACAAGAAAATATAGTTGGGAATGATTAAGTATGGGGCTTTAAAGTTTTAATTATTCAATTTTTACTTTGGAGAGAAAAGTTTAGATGTCTAAAATATAATAATATATCATAATGTATGTGTGTGTTAGTGTATTGTGGTGTGCTGTGCTAGCTGTACTGAAATAGAACAATTAATGAAAGTAGTAAATATGTCAGACAACAACTTTTCTAAATAGAGTGATGCATTTACAGGAAATAATGTAGAAGAAGAAAGTAATCACTCAAAACAAATCCTGGGGGAAATGATTTCCCAACCTTCAGTCCCAAATGACAACTGGAACAATAAAGCATCGCCATCACAGTGTGCACACACCTTAGGCTACTACTCTCCTCACGTGGGTTTCTACATCTCTCTATTCTGAAATGCAGGTAAACAAAAATCATTTTATCTTGGTATAAACACATGTTTCAGTGGTGATTTTTCTGTCTTCTGAACTTAAAATATATCTAGAACTAATGAATGAAAATAATTTTTAAACAGAATCATGAGTCTTAAAACAATTAAGAGTATCAGCAAGATTGCATTTTCACTATGCTTTTCTAGTCTTCCAATAGAGGAAAGCTCCATTTTTTTTCTGTTTTTATGCCTACATGTAACTTAAATATCAAGCAATAACTGTTGCTTAATATGTGACAAATAATGCATGCAATATAAGTAAATTATGAAATGTATTCCATATTACTTATGTAATCTAAAAAGGCAAAAGGTATATTTTTTCTAAAGTTCATCAAAACATGTATACACAAATATATGCATGTGTAAAACAGATACATGAAAATACACACATTTACATATAAAAAAGCAGATGCATTTTAGAACATTTATTATACTCTGTTCAAATAGCTGTTTTAGATTGTGAAGAAGAATTGAGTAGTGAAATGCAACTATATTGAAATAATTTTTTTAATACTGCTTGTTTATATCCATCAAACTTGTCAGGAGCATTGGTACTAGACCAGTGTTACTGCTGGGTAAGGAGTCCTATTGTAAAACATAACAGATTCTAAAATCAAGATCAAATCAGAGTTACCTTTGTCTCAGTATATACTGGAACAATAAAAGATAGACTAAGAAAATATGGTCAACTTTGAAACCACATACACACAAACAACAAACACAGAAGGTTCTATATTCATGTTTATTTGTGTAATATATATATATTTATATATATATTGCTATCAAAATATATATTTCACCTAATTTTATGCACTCACACTCAAGTTTGAGTGTGAGTGCATAAAATTAGGTGAAGAGACAGTAACTAGGTTCTAGCTGGACTGAGTAAAGAGAGAGACAAGTGGTATACATTTATTTCAATTAAAAATATTTTAAAATAAAACAAAACGAAAAAGGACTAGCCATCCTATTTATTAGTAGTAAATGCTTGTGTTCCCCATTTTTATATTCAGGCATATTTAGCTGTTATTAAAGTTGTCAGTCGCTATCTCTAAACCAATAAAATGTTTTAAGATCATGTGCTCTTAAATGAATATAATTACTAAATTAATTGGTGTATTAAATTTCATAAAGAATGGAAATAAAATCCTCTGAAATATAAAAATAAGTTCCTAAAATACACAAAGATGATTCTAATGAGGACTCCTAATAATAAGGGAGATGAAGTTGCATTCATTTGAGTTGTTGGCTAAGGGGGTTCCATGGAAATCCCCAAACAACCCAGGCTGTTGATAGGAAAATGAGTAATTCTCCACAAACTGACATCAGAGCCTCACTGCCAAGGACAACACTATATAACCCATCAGATATGAAGAGGTAGAGCTACTTGGAGTCTTCACCCCTAAGTTCTAGTACCTTTGGTGCAGGAAGAGACTCTGCAGGCTACTGAAAAAGAAACATAAACACCTACCCAGCCACAGAATCTTTGCCTACAATCTGTCCTGCCTACAGGACACGCTAGGGCAACAGTGGCACAGAACTTATGAGAGTAACCAACCAACATCTGACTTGCCTTGAGACCCACTCCACAAGATGGAACCTACACCTGACACTGCTTGGGTGACCAAGAACAAAAGAGACCTAGGGTAAATCCAAATACTACTGGTTTTAAAAAGTATATCAATAAAATGACTTGACTTCTAATGATATTCTGCCCTAGTCATAGGTCAGGGCCTTATTCAACCATTATCAGAGATGCTTCCAAAAAAGAAAGGAAGGAAGGAAGGAAGGAAGGAAGGAAGGAAGGAAGGAAGGGAGGGAGGGAAGGAAGAGGAGGAGAGGGGAGAGGAGGGGAGAGGAGAGGAGAGGGAAGGGAAGGAAAAGATAGCTATCAACCTAGGATAAAAGATGTAAAAGTGTAT
Source organism: Rhynchomys soricoides (assembly GCA_019843965.1). NCBI lineage: Eukaryota > Metazoa > Chordata > Mammalia > Rodentia > Muridae > Rhynchomys > Rhynchomys soricoides. The sequence continues at coordinate 4,009,594 of JADRCH010000097.1, read as the reverse complement.
TCCAAGCAAATGAAAATAAGAAAAAAGCATATGTAGCTATTATCCTATTATCTATCAAGCTAGACCCCAAACCAAGACAAATTAGGAGAGATAAAAAAGCTCACTTCATATTAAGACTACAATCCATCAAGTCATTATAAATCTAAATCTAAATGCATCAAACACAAGAGCACCCAATTTTATAAAACAAATACTGCCAGATATAAAGCTACAAGTTAACTTCAACATAATGAAAATGAAGTCATGAAAAGAAGTCCATTCTCAATAGCTAGGGAAAAAAATATATAAATAAATAAATAGTCTGGAGAAAAAAGCCTGAAAAAGATTTTTGTAAGAAACATACTTTTAAAAAAGAGACTTATCTTAAGTGTGTTTATGTGTGTTTGTGTGTGTGTGTGCGTGGGCACATGCGTGTGCGCCCGTGCACATGTGCATGTGTATCTGTACTCCAAAGAGTCCAGAGGCATCAGATCCTTCTGGAGCTGGAGTTACAGGCAGTTGTGATCCATCACTAGTGGGTGCTTGGAACCAAACTCAAAGTCCTCTGCATGGGCAATACATGCTCAGAACCACTGTGCCTTCTCTCTAGCTCCTGTAATGAAAGTTTAATATACTGAGAAGAGACACTGAGGAAGACACTAGAAGATCAAAGACCTTTCATGCACTGGAAGAGTTGATATTGTAAAACTGGCCATTGTAATAAAAGCAGTCTCCGGGTTCATGAGATCTCAATCAAAATTCCAGTACATACACAGATAAAATAATCTCAGAATTTGTATGGAAGCATAAATACCAAGAGTGGCCAAAGTAACTCTGAACATGAAGAGGACAGCAGCAGGTATCATCATCATACCTGGTTTTAAATCACATTTAAAGCTGTAATAATAAAAAGCATGATACTGGGACAAAAACCACACAGACCACAGACTTGACTTTTACACAGATTCCAGAAAGTTCATCAGAGGAAAGACAGAATCTTAGCAAGTAATATTGGGATACATGCATTTAACACGCAGAAAAAATGAAACTAGATCCTTATATCTCACCCTGAACAAAACTCATCTCCGGGTGACTCCAAAGACTTCAAAATATAAGACCCAAGACCCTGGACCTGCTGGAGGTAAAATGAGGGCATATCTGTCCATTTATAGCTATTTATATCTGCTAGCATAAGAAATTATACCAACAATCAATAAATGAGATCATGAACAAAAAAGCTCTGAACAGCAAAGGAAACTATCACCTGAGTGAGGATGCATTGTGTGTGTGTGTGTGTGTGTGTGTGTGCAAAATATATTTTACTACATTTTTCAAAACATTTTCCTTATACAATGTATATTATATCCTGTTTTTTAATTAAGTCATAAAATTTGCAGGTAAGTTGATAAAACTGGAAAAACAACACTGCGTGAGATAACCCGGGCCCAGAAAGACAAATGCTGCACGTCTCTTTCACTTATGGAGCCTAGTTTCAAATCTTTTGTTTTCTGTTTCACCTGGAGTTCATGTGGAAGCCAGGATCTATAAGGGGCCATTGAGGGGTGCATTAAGGATGGAGAATAGCAGACTATACAACAAATAAAAAGAGAACAGTGAAGGTAGAAAGATTTAAGCAGGGACAGTATGGGAAGAAGAAGAAATGAGATAAGGAAGATAGTTAATAAAAATGAAAGGTACATGAAAAAAAACACATGGAAGCCTTTTATCTCATAACCTGTCTTAGTTTGCTTTCTATTGCTGTGATAAATACCATAACCAAAAGCCACTTGGGTACGAGGGGTTTATTTGACTTACCCAGGTCACAGTCAATTCTTGCAAGAGTCAGCACAGGAATACATGACAGGAACCTGGAGGCAGGAACTAAAGCAGAGACCATAGAAGGGTGCTATTTGTTGGCTAGCTCTCCACAGCTTTCTAAGTTTGCTTTCTTATACAAGACAGGATCACTGTCCAGTGGTGGCACAGCCCACAGTGAGCTGGGCCTTTCCCATTAATCATTAATCAAGAATCAAGAAAATGTTCCCACAGACTTGCCTATAGGTCAATCTGATAAAGATAGTTTCTAACTTGAAGTTCTCTTTTCCTCAATGACCCTGACCTGTGTCAAACTGACAAATTATATATATATATCTCAACAACAAAAAGCTAACCAGCATACAACTCAATTAAAAATATAGTTTGGGGGATAATTCACTGTAATATATTTTAAAAAGCGGTGGATATAATATGGCAGTTGCCCTGATGAACTCATAGCAGCTATGGTTACTGGCACAAGATCTGAACAAGAACAAGCATATCGATATTCCAGCATGGAGGGCTAAGGAGCTCATTATGCACCACTCCTAGCTAAGGAGCTATTGGCAGTTGATAGATACTAGAAGAAGCAGAACCAGTTTTCTTTGGGGATATGGCCACTGGCAGGTTGTCCATGATCCAGTGGATAGCCCCATGCACATATAGGCAGCATTAATTAAACTTAATGGATTATGAAGTAAAATAGATGACATAAACTTGGGAGGGGCATATACTGGGAGAGTGGGGGAGTGAGAGACAGTAGGGGCTATACTGTCAAAATACATTGTATATATGTGTAAACTCAGAGAAATAAAACATTTTGATTTTATCAAATATTATTATTTTCATTTTTAAAGGTGTATCTTGGAGTTTTATAAAACATACACATTCATTGAGAAAATCTAGCTATGACAAAAGTATACAGGATGTGAAGTGATTTGTAAATATAGTCTACAACACATACCATTTAACAATGTTTATGGTCCATAAGGATTGCTTGTACAGGGTGGTACCATTTTATCATGTCCTCTAATGGTGTGACCAGGCCATCTTAATTTGTATAAACACTTTACGATGCTTGCACAGAGAAGTCACCCAGTTCTCAGAAGGTATTCATGTCATTAACAATATATGTCTATCTCATGATCATTTGAGATAACCCATTTTCCATTGTGCAGGTCAGATAGGTTACTTGCAACCTTAGATTTCTCAAATCTACTTTATTTAGAGTTCTCAAACACTTCAATTTCCTTTCTAGCCCAGACACCAAAGGTAGGGGAGAAAGATGGACCAGGATGTTTTGGGTCTGTTTAGAAGTAGTTCTTTGAGGTAATTCCAATCTTCATTATTAGGATACCAGCAGTCCAATCTAATACCAAACACCAAACATGAATCAGTAGTGGTCGTATGATCCAGCAGAAACCCCAAGGCTCTGCCCAAAATCAGCACTAGTTAGTGGAAGCAGTCAAAAATCAAATGAAATACCACAAGAAGTTCTTAGGATGTTTCTCTCTACAAAGTCAAGACAATCAAAGACCATCGAAGACCAGTGAAGACCAGCAAAGTTGCACAACTAGCAAAAACTACCGAAGCATTGCATGACATAGCAATGCAAGAGCGTCCACTCACTCTTTATAGGGTTCCATTTATACTCTTTCTAAACATCACTCACCCTCTCAAGCATCTGCTCTGGTGAAACATTTTATGCCCTCTCGCATGTCTGCTTTAGGGAAACATCCTCTCATAAGACAGCTTCCAGAAAAAAATCACATGACACAACTGAGTTTCCAAAGAAAACAGAAATTTCCACCTCAGTTACTTTCTTATAACATTATATATTTTTAATATGTAACATGTATTATATATAAACATACATATTTTTAAGCCAGGGTTATATCTTATACCCTATTGTGCATCCTACCATCCACTTAACGAAATGCCTAACACATCATACACTCTCAGGTAGTTCTAGTAGAGACTGAGTGTGACCCTTGTTCCTGTTTCACAGACAACAAAGGTGCAGCAAGGGAAACGTGAACAGTTTTCTGAGGTCCCTGGGAAAGCTGTGGTTGCAATCTTGATATTCTCACTGTGGGTCCAAGATTCGGGCCATTTTATGACAAATCACACACTGCCACAGGAAAAAACTCCTATTTATCCTCTATCTTGTATTTAATATGTAAGTCCTACTATGTCATATCTTTGCCAGTAGCTCTACAATAACCCTTCATACTTGGAGAGAGAGCCAGCATCCACACAGTCTGTGTCTTCTCGTGCCTCTCAGATTCCACCACACTCTTCTCACCTGACTAGAAAGCCTCACTGACTTTCTTGCAGTGTACACCAACTTAAGTTTTTATATTGATTATTATCATCGCTCTACACAGTGTTCTGAGAACACCCTAGACATCTGCTCACAAGGCTCCTTCACCTTCCTCGAGTGTCTACTCAGTTGTCCTTTTATCAGTGAAGTCTCCTTTGACAAATCCTGTTCTATATGCCTCCCTGAGCCCCAGAAGTAGAAGTAGAGAGCAGAGATCGAGAAAGAAGAAGAAAAAGAGGAAGAGAGGGGGAGCGAATAAGTCAACTTCCAGAGAGCCAATCACCAAGAACTAATTGCTTGTCTGGATTCATCACGACTGTCAAAGCATTTGTGTCAGAGTGTTTATATGTGAGCATTCGCGTAAAAAAGTCAATTATCTTAAGATTTAGAGAGTTTCATGACTGTGGGTAGACAAGGAGAACAGTCCTTCAGCGATAACCCCCTGGAACAAACAGTGTTTACTAAAATCACCGCTGTACTGGTCCTAAGCTTGATTCTTGAGCTCCTTCTCGGCACTGACTTCCCATCGGAGAAAGAAAGGGTATACACAAAGCAGTGTGCAGGATTAGGTAGCAGGCAAACTGCATCATCCTCCTTGCATCTCAGCCTCAACTTGGGTCCCCGAGCTGCAGACTGAAAGAAGTCTCTGATTTGAACGGGATTAAGTGCAAAGCAGCGCTGCCCTGCTTCCCTCCTAATCCGCTTTAGGACAACAGAGGTTGACTAGAAGAAAGCTGCTCATTTGTGCAGATGGCTTAATTTAAATAGCTCTTCAAGCAGATTGACTTGGACCAACAGCAAGACGTCTTGGTGTTTCTTTCATCCCGTGATCAGGGCCAGTACACACTGCTGAGTCGTCAAGGCTCCATATTTGCTCTGCATCCCAGCAAATTTGCACAACACTGATTAATAGTCTACCAGCATCTTATTGAACTTGATGTATGAGTTTTAAATCATAAAGCTCATCGCACTTAGTCAACGAAACGCTAAAATACGCCCCCTCCCTTTTAAAAAAATAATGATTTGGGTGATGTAGCTGAATTTTGCTAAATTACTGAGATTATGAACCATTTATTAAGTTTGGTGCAAAGCGTTTCTTATTAGGTAAGACAGCTCTCTCCCTATGCAAAAGCTTAAATGCCGGTTCCATCATTCTTTCAGTGTATAAGATAAACGGTCTCAGGTTGTCAAGAGGATGATATTACCTCAAGGCCCTTCCAAAAGTAAAAGCGGCCTATGAGAAGAAGAAAGAAGCAGAAGGAAGGAAGGGACAGAGTAAGCGGCACACTCAAGTTTGTACTCTGTTTATATCCTTAAGCAGACTTCAAGCATCATAAAAAAAAAACGTTCACCTTCTTCCTAATGTCCCACGCCTTTCACAGTAGGATGCTGTTAAACAATGGCCTGCTAGAGAGGCCCCGCCCAGAGCAGCTGACCTCAGAGGAAACTGAAGAGACCAAAGTACCTCTGTTCTTCAAGATATTTCCTGCACTTAACCTCCCCAGCGCCCCGACATTCTTACAAGTATTTTAATGCCTTCAAGGGTCTGTGCTCCCTTCTCTCCAGAAAAATAAGACTCACAAAATATCTATCACGTCTGTGTATTGCGCAGGGATCTAGGCCTCCCTAAAGAATAGGTTGACCTTGCTAGAAGCAATGCACTGCATAAAATGCTACCGAGACACCAAGAATTAAACGATGGGCTTCCTGAAAAAATTCAATTAAATTAGAGATTGATAATGAAATGCACACCTGGAAGAGTCTTATGGTAATTTTTAAAAGGGTTGGAGTGATGTCTCTGTGGTTAAAAACCACATACTGCTCAGGCAGAAGATCCAAGTTCAGTTCCCAGCACCTATAACTGGTGGCTCACAAGTGCCTGTAATTCCAGCTCCACGTGATCTGACAACCTCTCCTGAACTTTGTGGGATTCTGTGCACACACACATGCACTGAAAAATAAAAAATATATCAAAAGTGGAAAAGTATGGCTGGAGAGATGGCTCAGCAGTTAAGAGCACTGGCTGATCTTCCAGAGGATCTGGGTTCAATTCCCAGCACCCACATGTCAACTTACAACTGTCTGTAACTCCAATTCCAGAGGCTCTGACACCCTCACACAGACATACAAGTAGGCAAAACACCAATGCACATAAAATAAAAATTTAAAAAATGGAAGAAAACCTATCTTGTAAATAATCTATAGTTTCAAAGAAAAAAATCACAATGGAAATTTGAAAGAACTTAAAATGTGATGATAATGAAAATATATAGTATATCAAAATAGGCATGATGCTCATGCTTTCAAATACTTACACTTGGGTCAAAGTAAATATATCAAACCCGTATCAGTTTCTATACGAGGGAACTACAAAAAAGAAGATCAGAGTGAACCCAAAGTAGCATTGTAGATAGGAAATAATGGGGCATAGAGTGGAAATCAGTAAAATAGAAAATAGTAAGTATTCTAATAGCTACTGGTGTGCTGCAGAACATTCTGATGCTATCCACCCAGAGTTAGTATTGGACTTCACAGGCTTAGGACCATCATCCAAAAGACTGTCTTAACTGGATGCCAACAGACTTTAGCATCCCTGGGCCATTCATATTTCTTACTAACCAACCTCCAATCCAGGAGTTTCCCATGGCCTCTCTCAGATTTAATAAGTCACTGCTAAATGTATATTTTAAATAAATTTTAGGCAGAGAAACATGTAAACAGTGTGATCAAGGCAACAGTGTGAACGCTGGAATAACTGATGTGTGCCTTTTAATTGGATGTCCTGAGAAAGACATGGCATCGCTTCTGAAGTGTTTCTTGCTGAAAACAAACAATCTGAAGCTAACCATGAAGAAATATCAGAAGAATCCAAACCTAGAGGTTATTTTAAAAATAAATTAGCACTTGAATAGAGTCACCCACTCCATGCCAAGTTTAAAACAATCCAAGGAACTGTTCTATATCAAAGGCTCTAGAGATGTGGACACATGACTCATCTTGTAATCCCATATGAAAGACTCTAAGGATATATGACCACTGGACATGGTGGCTCACCTCGTAACCTCAAGAACTAAGGGAGCTGAGCTGAGACGATGGCAAGTTGCAGGCCAGCCTGGTCTACAGAACAAGCCCCTCATATTGTAGAACAAACAGAGAAAGGAGACATGACAGTTTGAGTAGACTATTGTGAGAACACTTACAGGGTACCTTTGTATGAAATGATATGAGGAAAGCAGCTGGCCTCACCCTCCCTGGGGTTCGGTGGGAGAGCTGGCCCCACTCCTCACAAGCTGCAGCTAGAGCCCTCTCCACCTCACCGGGGCAGCACAATAGAGGTGGCCTTGGAGACATTGGTGAGGGAGAACTGCTCGGACAGTGTGAGAGTGGGGAGCTGATGCTGGAAAGCTGACTTGGTGGCATGTGCACAGAAGATCTGCTGGGCTGACCAACTCAGCTAACACCCAGGCCCAGTTCCAGGGCTTTGAGTTGGCCCACACCAACATCTACCCCATCTATGAACTGCTGAAGCACATGAAAGGGCTGGCCCTACAGAACCAAAGTTGCAGGATCTCCATGACACAGGGTAATAACAGAATATCCAAGAGCATCTGGGTGAGGATCCAGTCTTGATGGTGTAGCAGAAGCCAGAGGCCTTGAACCAGACCAGTGACTCACTGCAGTGAACATTTGCAAGCAAAGATGTTTGGGGGAAAAAGGTGTATTGTGTGACACACTGCAGCTGCCATGGCAAGATGATTTTGTGTGTGTGTGTGTGTGTGTGTGTGTGTGTGTGTGTGCATGTTTTCTTTTGGGGAGGGGAGATTGCAAGGGCAAAGGTCAGATGTGGAGGAATGGGGAGATGAGTGGCATCAGGGTGCATAATGTGAAATTCACAAAGAATCAAAAGGGTTTTTTAAACATTTAATATAAATTATGGACTATATAATAATGCTATTTCATGTTAGATCACTTGATTTCAAAAACTATGTTATAAAAAATATTATAATTTTATAATTATAATAGTATAAGTTACACAAAATATTTAATAAATACAAACTGAATTCTGTTTGAAAAGGTCTATACCTTTTACATTTAAAAGGAAGGAACATTATATTGAAAAGAGAACAGCTGTTATTAAATATTAAGTCCGTTGCTGAGAAAATATCTACTGTGATCCCAGGATACAGTTAAAGCATGCAACTGCCTTCAGAAGACTATTCTTTTCAGCTGTAGCACATAAAATTGACACTTATTTGTAGCTATTACTGAGAAGAAAACTATAGCTTCAGATCTGCCTTAGTTTATATTCTAATTTTCCTAAATGCTAACGCCACCCCAATTCAAAGATGTCTTACAAAACTGTCTTGAAATCGGCCAACAGCAAGCAACTAGTTGAGCGGCAGAGGAAAAGCCTCTTGGTAAGGAAGCAGCCACATCTGGTCCCAGGTGAACTCATAAGGCAGAGAAAAGAGACAAATTACAGCCTGTTCCCTCTCCACTCCACCACCCGTCTGGCGCCCAAACTCCCATTCTGGGGAGGACCACAGCCATTTTTCATCCACGGTTTTGTCTCTAATCTAAGCAGCTATTGAATTGAATATTACTGTGTGGCTTTTAAAGTCCACACACCCCAGCAAGAGTTAACAGGAATTCTAGATGTTATCAAATATATTTAAACATGATGCTTGAGTGGTCTTTGCAGCTGGTAGGTAATACATAAAATATGTTCAGCCAGTGATAGTGTCCTTATCTAAAGACAGAAGCTAGCAAAATTTCATCCTGTGTGCCCTGTCAGATTGTTCCCTTGGACAGATGGCAGGAGCCTCCTGGTGACAAGGGTGAGATGTTATCTGGGTGTCATGGCAGTGGTTTTCTCATTGCCCTGGACAGAGCTCCTAGTCTGCTCTCACTAGTGAAGCATGCAAATGAGTGGGCGGAGAGCAGAATGCACATGTGACCAATGAACTCATACCTTGCCCGAAGCATCACAGTGCTCTTCCCTTTCCGCTCTTCCAGGCTTGGTCCCTCTGCCTAATTGGAGGCTCACATTGTTACTCTCTCGCCCTGTCAAATATCACTCCCCCTACCTCTAGTGGTAATAGCCAAGCAACAGCGCAAAGTGGTTATTTTTAGTGGTGCTGGTCTTGTCTGGAATCAGTCCTTTGCTGTCTGGGATGGAGGTTTTTAAAGTCAACTTGCCACAAATTAGAGTCACCTGAGTAGGGAGTCCCAGCTAAAGATTGCCTTAATTGAGGTGGGAAGACCCACGGGAATGTGGGCAGCACCTTCATGAAAGAGAGTGTGGCAGAAGGAAGCTCTGCTCACCTAGACTTTGCTCTTGTCAGGAGTTGATTTACCCTGTTGCTGCTGCTGCTGCTGCTGCTGCTGCTACTGCTGCTGCTGCTGCTGCTTGCTGCTGCTGCTGCTGCTGCTGCAGCAGCTGTTTTGTTTGAGACAGGGTTTCTCTGTCCTCCTGGCTGTCCTGAAATTTGCTTTGTTGACCAAATTGGCCTCAAACTCAGAGATTTGCCTGTTTCTACCTCCCAAGTGCTGGGATCAAATATTTGTTATCACTGACCAGCTGATAACCATTTTAAATGGTATATTTAAAAAGTGTTAAGTACTTTCATGTCACCGTACAGCTGATCTCCTGTCATCTTGCAAAACTAAAATTCTCCAGTCATCTTACAAAACTAAATTTCTACACCACTTAGCTATTTTCAACCCTTGTTCTCCAAGTTCATAGCAAAGCTATTCTCCTTTCTGTCTCTATGAACTTGACCATGTCAAGTTCTAAAGACATTAGCAATTTGGTACATACCTATTCACCAACTGAGAGTCTTCCTTCAAATCTCTTCCTGTATGTGGACTCATACAGTGTGTATGTTGGTGTGGCTGGCTTATTCTGCTCACCATAATGTCCTTGAGTCTCACTGATGTTGTAGAATGTCAGGAAGTAACATTCCAGTTTATACAGATGCTATATTGTTTATCCGACAACAAATTGATTCTTTACATATGATTTCCATATATTTTCCTCTCCTTCCATGTGTTACCTTTTACCTCTGCCAACTGTGTGCTTATTTTCTTAAATTCATTTAATCTTTAATGGCTTTTGAGAATAGAATTTAGAAGACATTCTTTCCTTGATATTCAAATGTAATATTTTTGACACTCCATAATTTGTACCAAAATCATATCATTGGATAATGCTGAGAGAAGTATTATGTGCTTACAAGAGTGTGTGTGTGTGTGTGTGTGTGTGTGTGTGTGTTGGTATATCTTTTAGTTAGGGTGGTAACCTTTCTAGTGTGTTCAAAATGTGTCACTTACTCTTGACATACGCACATGCTTCACAACACATCCATAGTCTTGAAAACACCAACAGTTCCCTGGCTTCCTTATAAGCCTGAAAACAAGGAGGTGTTACAAAACTGCATTTACTCCGGTGGATGGAAAACACTGAGAGTTACTCCTGAAACTGTTCCAGGCCACAAATCCCTACCTAATTGTACTGTTAGTTGACTGTGTCTGAAGGCAATACTATGGATGATAAATTGGAATCTCAAAAAGGGCAATCTTTGGCTGGAGAGTTGGCATAGGGGTTAAGAGCAAAGATTGCTCTTCCAGAGGACCCTGGTTCAATTCCCAGCACTTACACAGTGATTAACCATTTTATCTCAAGTTACAGGGGATCCAATACTCTTTACTAACTTCAAGAGCACCAGGCATACTCATGATCCACAGACACACAGTAAGGCAAAACACTCATACATATAAAATATAAAATAAATAAATCTAAACTATGAAAGTTCCGTTTTTCACAGAAGCAATAAGCATAATGAGAAAAGCATCAGAATCAAATCTTATGGAACTCTAAAAATCAGCCAGACTCGTCACAGTCTGAAGAATATTAATTAAAAAATAATTGTCTCTCAGTAAGAAGAATGCCTTCTTAGGTTTTGTTTGTTTTAACCTTCCAATGAGTTTTATTAAAATATATTAATTATCTATAATAATGGGTTTCAATATGATGTTTTCACACATTCACATAATATACTTTGATAACGTTGAATCCGTTTAAATCAGTTTATCTCCCCAGCTCCCTCTGGTCCTCTTCCTGGCCAGCTCACCTTCTAATGTCATAACATTTCTTTCTTTCTTTCTTCCTTTCTTTCTTTCTTTCTTTCTTTCTTCCTTTCTTTCTTTCTTTCTTTCTTTCTTTCTTTCTTTCTTTCTTCCTGTATCTATTTGTTAACTTCCTTATTTATCAACTTAATTATGTGAACTTGAATATAATTACAGTTGCATGAATGAGGTCTATTTACAAGAGCATAGACAACTGTTTGCCTTTGATCTGTCACTGAAGAAAATGCAACAACCATTATACCCTTGAAGTGGGTGGTCTTCGGGGTTCTTCCCACCTCTATCGCACAATGTGGTCAGGCTTAATCTTGTGTGTGTGTTATGTTGATCATCACTGTTGCTAAGAGTTTAAGTGTAGTGACAGGTGTGTCATGTTCAGAAGAAAGCATTCCCGAGCAATCCATCCCTTCTGCTGTCTTTTACGTTATTTCAAAACTTACTACAAATATGTAGTGAAATTACTGGCATACAGTAAAAATATAGAACACTGAGATTCAAAAGTCCTGAAATATCCTCCCATTTATTGTCAATTGATCTTAAATAGTTCATTAACCTACAAAGTAATAAAATGAGGAGAGCATCTAACTTCTCTTATGGCCCCAATGCACAGTCAAAGCCTGGGTAAGAGCTAATGCCACAAAACTCCTTGAGAAAGCATAGGAATAAACTGTCATGAATTTGGACCTGGCAGTGTTTTCTTAGGAATGACACCAAAAGTTGAAACAACCAGAGGAAAAAATAAACTAGACTTCTTCAAAACAAAAACTATCCATGTCTCAAAGAATGTCATTAAGAAAGAGAAAATAAGTAAGGTATAGCAATGAATTATTGCAAACCTGTGAGCGACACTGGGGGCTATGACTGAAGTTAGGCTGGGCTACATCATGAGATCCTGTCTCATAAATAGATAAACAAACAATTAAAAATGAAATAAAAGTGTACCCACAGAATGAAAGAAAATTCTTTATACTCTATACTATTGATGTGGTGCTTTCTACAGAATATACAAAAAACACAATTCAACAATGAATTAACAATCCACCTTTAAAAGATGGGCAAAGGATTTAAATATAATTTCTCCTGAGAAATTATATTAACAGTCAATAAAATATCAAAAGAAATCTCACTACCATCAAGCATCAATAAATAGACATAAAAATTTCAATAAGACACTACTTTATACTTCTAAGGTTGCTACAGGAACAGGGATATGGATACTAATAAGCATTGATGAGGATGTATAAAGTCTGAACTCTTATGCATGGCTAGTGGAGGTGTCAAATGGTATGTGTTCTTTGAAAAGCTCTTTGGTAATTCCTCAAAAATAAATCTTAAAAGTTAAACATACAGTTACCATACCAGCCACCAATTCTACTTGTGTGCATACATACCTTCAGGAAAATAAAAATGTATATCCACTGAAAACCTTGTACATAAATGTTCATAGCAGTATATTCTTAATAGCAACAATTAGAGCTAAACAACAGAACATAACATATCCATTCAATGGGATATTATACCTCCATAAAAAGTAATAAAGTTTTGATACTTGCTATAACATGGATGGTCCTTGAAATTGACAGGGTAAGTGAACAAAACTAGACACTAGAAATTGCAGTATGTTTTTATTTATATGAAATTCCCAACACTGGCAAATCACCGAGAGGGACTACAGACTGGCTGTGGCCAAGGAATGGAGGAGGGAGATTGGAACTAACCACAAAGACTGACCATAAATTCACACCCAGTTTTTTATTCCCTGTGACGAAACCATGCTAGGAATATGTTCAACTTTGTGAATTTTCTGCAAACTACTGAACTATACATTTTCAGAGAATAATTAATAAGCTGTATGAATGCTAATGAGCTCTCAAGTCCTGGCATCTCTTCATCATCACCCATTTGAAGTTATTTCCTGATTACATTTATAGAAATGTTCTCCAAGTCTATCTTCCACCAAGTTAACCTGGACTATTTAGCCAACAGATGGGTAAGAATACCTTTTGTTTGATTGGTTGGTTGGTTTAGACCCAATAAATTGAGCCTTATGCTGGCCCTAGAGTTCTTGCTTATGTCATCAGTGGATTTGAAATTTTTGACTAATTTAGCAACTACTGAGAAAAGACTAGCTCTAAAGCTGCTCAAAGGTCATGAGAAAAGGGTTCTACTAGGTACTGCCCTTGGCTATAATTCCATGGAGTTTAATCAAAAGTTTAAGATGTCTCATACATTTTAATGGCACAGTTCTGTATAACAGTCAAGCTCTACCCTAGACAGTGTGTGTACTCTTTTCTTAGGTCATTGTCAGGCAATATTCTCTACAGAATCAGGAAGGCCTCTTGGGAACCTGCCTTATCATTGCCTATTTGTAGACTTAGAAATGTCTTGGTGACATTTTCATCTGCTAACGCTCAGCTCTGCTGATCTTTCCATGTGCTTTGTGAAAAGAAGTAAGAGCTAAAATGCCCATATAGACCAAGATGGTTGACATTTTCCTGGATCCTAAACAGTACTCCTACTTGATTCTGAGACAGATGGCTTGATACAGCAGGAACGTTTCAGTGACACAAAACAGGCTTGTGTTCTGCATCCTGGTACCTCCTTGTTTTTAACTTTTACCTTGATGACTTGAGACCATAGCTGCCTCAGCAGCATACAAAGCCCTCATCTGTCTTCTAGCCAATTTTATATACTTAAGGCAGCAAAAACCTTGGCCAACGTTTTGGTGTATATCATATAATTTCATTTAGCCAGAATATGAAAGCCTTTGAAGGATAAAACCCCAGGTTTCTAACTACTTCCAGAAGTGGGGATTGATTATATCAATCACTCCAAGATGGACGCCATGTATTTTAGTAAATATTCTTCACCACTTAAGTAATGTAGAGCTAAAACACATAAGCCAAAGGCCCACATCAGGGAATGGATCCAGGACTAGTAATCTAACTTATTATCTCTGTAAATGATTTTGTAGACTACTACAGGAATATTTTCCACTGGCTTATCTTGTAGAGTTGACCTGATCATACCTGGTTGAAAAGGTAAGGGTGCTGTCATTAATTACTTTTCTTGTTGTTGAATCCAAATGTCTAACATGATGCAGGCTAAGGATAGAAAGGCTGACCTCAGCTTAGAGGTTAAAAATGAATACTCTCCGTCCTAACAGGGAGGGCATGGTACCAGGCAGCTAGTCACATTGCCTTCACAGTCACAAAGCAGAGTGGAGAGGCAGTAGGGTGGCGTCATAAAACTTCCAGGTCTGCCCCCAGTGGGCCAGTTCCTCCAGTAAGGTTCTGTTTCCTAAAGGTTCCACTGCCCTCTACAGCAGCCCCAGCAGCTGGGGACCAAGTGTTTAGATACAAGAGTCTGTGAGGACTTTTCACACCCAAACTACAGTAGTACTTCACTGGGTGGGGTCTGCAAGCTCCAGCACCCACTCAGAGGTGTCTGAGGCTGGGCAGGTGTGTCCATGCTCACCTGCTCGCTCAGAAACTGTACCACACCCCAAAAGTCTTCTGTGTAGTGCTTCATTTCTACCTGGAGACATTTCACACAGAGAAGTGGGGGTTTTAGTGAAGGTTCTAGAAATGTTACTATATAGTTGTGAAAGTCAATGCTTGTTCAGTTGGCTGTCGAGATCTCAGGCCCTGAATTTGGCTGGACACAGAGTATCTGCAGGTCAGTCATATACCTAGGAGGCTTTTCTTGAAGACATCCCAAGAAATTTGTGTGAACCAAACTATTCTTACTAAAATATACGTACATATGTGTGTGTGTGTGTGTGTGTGTGTACATGCATGTGTGTACACTCATGCATGCACATACTCACATTGAGAATTGCTTCTCTCCTTCCACCATGTGGACTCCATGGATTGGACTCAGGTTGTCAGGCTTTGTAGAAAGTTCTTTTACCTGCTAAACCATCTTACCAGCCCAGCTGCTGCTTTGGCCTTTACGAAGAAGCACATTCAGAAACTGACCAGTGAAGTAAGTTGCATTTACTATAAAAACATTGGAGATACCATTAAAATCCAAGAAGAGTTTTTGAATTTCTGAAGAAGTGCTTGTGCTTTCCCTGGAAAGCAGTTTTATGCAACATTAAAAATCCTCTATATCATGTAATTGGTCCTATTTTCTTCTTCATATTAGCCATGAGGAAACAGAGGCAAGTTCACAGATGACTCTTCTAAGTTCCCAAGGAGCAGGGGCTCATTCTGACCTCACCCCATCTCTCTACCCTTTCCTCCCTTTGTCCCTGTTCCACCACAGACTAGTGGGTTTTTTCCCTCTCTTTATGTGTGTTTGTGTGCATGTGAGTTATGTCAAATATTTCTTGCCAAGATGATGCTATAAATAAATACATTTAATAATGCTGCTGCGTGAAGCGTAGCTCCACAAAGCAATGGATAAAAATCTTATCAGAAAGGGGAATTTGATAAAACCTCTGTGGGTAGAAATTGTATTCTGGCATAATTAAAAAGTCCTAATAGGGATATATTACAGCCCACCTGACCAGGAAACAGAGATAGAAATGTTAATTGAGACTGCAGAAGTTGCAAAATTAGACCAGGTAGTAATAAAGGAGACTTTAATTACTCAATCAGAGATGGGGCAAAATGCCTCCCTGGGAGTAGGTTTGGAAGTGAGATTTTAAGATAAGAATAATGACTATTTCCAAGAGAAGGATAGAGAAGGCTGTGTGGCAGGGAACCAGTGTGTGCTGTCAGTGAGTGGGACTTGTCCACGAGGTGATATGAACACATTAGAGGGATCACCAAACGCTCCATATACTAGAGGGAGAAATACAACTTACAACATATCTATTTAGTAATGGAAAGTGTCCTGGGGAAAACAGTGAGTGGTGTTCCCCTCCCAGGGCTCCTCACATTGGAGCAGCTCACAACCACCTGTAGCTGCAGCTGCAGAGAACTTGACACCCCTCTTCTGACCTCCAGGAGCATTGACTTCACATGCAGAGTGCCCTCCACACACATATGCACAGAATTAAAGATAAAAACCAAATCTTTAAAATCAGTAATGTTCAAGAATACAACCATGAAAATGTTTTCAAAGGAATATAGTAACAATGCAGAGAAAAATCCCAAAGGGATATAACAATCCTCAGTGGCTAACTGACACACGCTAAGCTGGGGAAGGGAGTTGTTTCATAAAACAGATAAGGAGCCAAGGGAGGGAAATGTGTGAATCCACCTGGAATGAAAAGTAAGTTTTATGTCAGGCCACTTCTGGTAGTTTCACCAACTAGTAGTTTCTGCACAGCAGAAATGTCTTTCACACAACTATGAAGGCTGAGGAAGCTGAGATCAAAGCCTAGTGTCTGATTCCAAGATGCTTGGATTATATGCTGGCAGGGAAGAGAGCGCTCACTGCAGCAAGCCCTCTTTACATAGGTGCATTATTTCATTCATGAGAGAGGAGCAATCTTGATTTCGGTTCCTTGACCATGTGTTCTTCAATGATCTAAGACAGGGACCAAATAGTGAAGTCTCTAACAATTCTGGTTATTGTAGAAAATAATGGACAAGAAAATAATGGGGTTTTAAATGCCTATATGTAAGAAACAAAGAATTAGACTACCATTAAACCCTATTAAAACCCTCCTAGAACCCTATTAAAAACTGGGGTACAGAGCCAAACGAAGAATTCTCAACTTAAGAATAACAAATGGCCAAGAAACACCTAAAGAAATGTTCAACATCCTTAGTCATCAGGGCAATGCAAATCAAAACAACCTCACACCAGTCAGAATGGCTAAGATCAAAACCTCAGGTGACAGCAGATGTTGGTGAGGATGTGGAGAAAGAGGAACACTCCTCCATTGCTGGTGGGATTGCAAGCTGGTACAACCTCTCTGGAAATCAGTCTGTGGTTCCTCAGAAAATTGGACATAGTATTACCTGAGGACCCAAATATACCTTTCTTGGGCATATATCCAGAAGATGCTCCAACATGTAACAAGGACACATGTTCCACTATGTTCATAGCAGCCATATTTATAATAGCCAGAAACTGGTAACAACCCAGATGTCCTTCAACAGAGGAATGGATACAGAAAATGTGGTACATTTACCCAATGGAGTACTACTCGACTTCATGAAATTCTTAGGCAAATGGATGGAACTAGAAAATATCATTCTGAGTGAGGTAACCCAATCACAAAAGAACACACATGGTATGTACTTACTGATAAGTGGATATTAGCCCAAAAGCTCAGAATACCCAAGATACAATTCACAGACCATATGAAGCTCAAGAAGAAGAAAGACCAAAATGTGAATGTTTCAGTCTTTCTTAGAAGGGGGAACAAATTACTCATGGGAGGTGGAGAGTAGAAGGGACTTGGGAGGAAGAGAGGAGAAGGAGGGGGAAAAGGAGGGACAGGATCAGGTATGAGAAAAGATGGGGATGATATACAAAGGGTCAGGAATTTGAACAGAAGTGTGTAGTAGCAAAGAGAGATGGGGAACTGGGGGTAGCCACCAGCAAGTCCCAGATGCCAGGAAAACAAGAGGATCCCAGGACCCAACAGGGATGAGATTAGCTGAAATGCCCAACCAAGGGGAAGGAGAACCTATAGAGACCATATCCAGAGGCTAGGCAAGGCCCTCAGTTGGGGAATGGGGCCACCCACTCATCTCCAAATTCTTAACCCAGAGGGCTGGTCTAAAGGAAATACTGGGACAAAGTGTGGAGCAGTGACTGAAGGAAAGGCCATCCAGAGACTGCCCCACCTGGTGATCCATCCCATATACAGACACCAAACCCAGACACTATTGCAGATGCCAAGAAGTGCTTTCTGACAGGAGCCTGGTATAGCTGTCTCCTGAGAGGCCCTGCCAGAGCCTGACAAATATAGAGGTGGATGCTCGCAGCCAACCATTGGACTGAGCATGGGGTCCCTAGTAAAGGAGTTAGAGAAAGGATGGAAGGAGCTGAAGGGGTTTGCAACCCCACAGGAAGAACAACAATATCAACCAACAAGACCTCTCCCCCAGAGCTCCCAGGGACTAACCCACCAACCAAAGAGTACACATGGAGGGACCCATGGTTCCAGCCGCATATGTAGCAGAGGATGGCATTGTCGAGCATCAATAGGAGAAGCCCTTGGTCCTGTGAAAGCTCGATTCCCCAGTGTAGAGGAATGCCAGGGGAGTGAGGTCAGAGTGGGTGGGTGGGAGGGGGAGCATCCTCATAGAAGCAGGGGGAGGGGGCATGGAAGAGAGGAGTTCCAGAGAGGAAACTGGAAAAGGGGATAACATCTGAAATGTAAATACATCAAATATCCGATAAAGAATCAAATTATAATTATGAATTTATTATAGCTCATAAAGTAAATTTGGATACAAGTTAACATCTTATAAAGGTAAGTAGTAAGCTCTTATTAATAGACATCATTTTCTTTGTGATGATGACTGATGTCATTAAGGACAAAGAGGAAATTCATATATAGATAGAGTCAGATTTTTATTTTAAGTACAATAGAGAGTATATTTTTTAAAAAAGAAACAAATAGTAGAGATGAAGTATTTGTAAGCATAGAGAAGCTAAATTATCCTAATACGGCGAGAGTTAAATATCCAGAAATATTTCAAATACGACTCTGATCTACTCTTTATGTTGTAATGCACCTGCCCACGGAGGCAGCTCACTGGGAGTGGCACGGGCCTTTTATAGGCCACCTCTCAGAGTGGCCATTCCCTACAATCTCAGAGCTGCTGCCACCACCAAGTCAATTTGTGCCCTCTCTGGGGCACAAATTGTTACAACAAAGGCAGTGTGACTCACAGTGATGTGACCAGCTCCTATTTACATGTCACAATCAATGGTGTGGCTCACAGTCATGTATGTGGCAAGCTCCTATTTACACGTCAGGCTGACATCCAGCATGGGCCTGCATTCTTACGCTGAAGGTATCCCTCATTTAATTGATGGACTCAAAAGCTGAAGGCCACGAACCTCAGCCATGTTATTCCTTGTCCAGCAGTCTTCGGAAATAGGATAAAGTTGTATTCCTTGGAACTGGAAAGGCAAGAGTTCAGCTAACACAGTAGACAGACCGAGAAGACCCTCATCAAAATAGCAGCAAATGGATGGAAATAACTGTATAGGGAGTTGGCATGGTGGGGAAAGAAAGCTATATGGGTTTGACATCTACTGACTCATGTCCTGGTACTCTGTTTCCCATAGGAAGATGATGCTCTTGACAATTGGATGAGAACTGAAGCTAGTCCTCTGGTCTCAAAGACTTTATTTCTATCAAATGCCCATTCCATCCTTGAGGTCTAAAGGGATTGTTCTGATGGGACTAAATCCTGTTATCCACACACATAGTCCTCCCTGACTACGGTTTTGCCTTTGTCCCCTTGTTCAACACAGAGAGCCATGTCCCAAACTCCAGGTACCACAAACGCACTGCAATATGGAGTCCTATATTGCCACCTTTGATCTCATTGATGCAGCCAACTGGATCCTTACCTGTTACTGTGCCTCATTCCGTCAGAGTCTCAAGCTGTGGATGGAAACCCCCTGTTGAGGGCCAAATGACTCTTTCACAAGGGTTGAGTAAGACAACCAGAAAATACAAATATTTACATTGCCGTTTATAATGGTAGCAAAATTATAGTTATGAAGTAGCAATGGAAATAATTTTATGATTGGGTTACCACAGTATAAGGAATTATATTAAGGATTTCAGCATTAGGATAGTTGAGAAACATTGCATCAGACCATAGGAAAGTAGGTTTTGCAGCCTTCTGCTATCCTGAAGCAGAAGCCGAAGATAAGTTCAGAGTCTGTAATCCCTCTGATGGCATCTCTTTAAGAAACTTTTGTAAGTGGAGTCATTTACAGGTGGTCTCTTTGATGCAGACACCTGGAACAAATTGTAGGGCCTTGATTTGAGAAAGCAAGGTGGTGGAGCATCCAGCAGTCAGCATCCAGCATCCAGCATCCAGCATCCAGCACCAAGCATCCAGCATCCAGCATCCAGCATCATGTTGAGCATGTTTGACTCCTGCGCAGCCCTGCTTTTGTTCTGGGTCTACTTTTTCCCCCACCTGCTAGATATCTTGGTTCTAAAATGGTTTTGTTCTGCTTTCTATAGAAATAGACAAAAACTGTTCAAAGTGTTTCAAGAGATACTAAGGAAGTAAGTGAGCATCTTGTACTGTCAAATGAAGAGGAACTTGACATTGAGTATTATTACACCCAGAAATAATAACAGAGTTATACACAGATTTCAATGTCTTCAAAGAGAGCCGAAAGTAAAGCCTTTTCTCTAGAGCCCCCAAAAGGAAATCAATCTGTTAAACGGTAATAAATAACCACTACAGCTTAGACATGCCTAGACTTAATACCCAAGGGACCTACTTTCAGAATGTTGTAAAGTGACCTGTAAAGTAATTAGAGCCAATTGTCCCCTAAAGCAGGATGGCAATGTCTGTAAGAAATACGAATTCTGGAGCCGGGCAGCCTGGATTCACATCTCAGTCTGATTCTTACTAGCTGTATAATCACGCACCAGACAGTAATACAACTGATCATGGTTTTTTAAAGTCTTTATTACAGGGAGGACATTTTTATCTTCTTAGACTCAGGCAAGTAATGATGACAGGTGCAGACAACAAACAAGGAAACAGACGTGCTTGTTTCCAACAAGGCAATGGGGTCTCCACTTCTGCTTTTACAGTCAGGGGAAATTAGTCTTCCCTTGGAATCTTGTGTTTTTGCCCAGTTTGGCAATTATGAAATATTTCTTTTCCTACGGGACCAAGCTACCTTTCACAGTCTGACAAATTACTACATCCAAACGAAAGAAGAGGACACAGAGCTGTGAAGAGAATAAAGAATATTGTCTTCCTTCATGACCTGAGCACTTTCTTAAGGTATATTAAGTGGGGGAAAAGTCATCTAACAGTATGCCAAGGATGAGCCACATGCATGACAAAAACAAAGAGGGCACATCGAATGTTTGTGTGCATGGTAAGTTGATATAAACACACATCTTAACAGTGATGTTTTCAAGAAAGGGTCCCAGCCTGAGGTGATAGTGAGGGTTTAAGGACATGAAACTTCCCAATTAAATCTATGTATTTTGAATTATTTTTATTGTATTAATGCAAAATTAGGAAAATATAATTCCCTTAATTGTATCATATGTGCATATCACACTAGCAATTCTAAGTGATGGACCTTACTTATGACTCATTAGACATTAGCCAATAAGCTTTAGACTCTGGGACACTTTCTGATCAGGTTCTGTTTCTAGTTATAACTCATCCTTACTTTTGATAATTTTTAAATTATTATTATGAATATTTTCTGGGATCTGAGTTTATAAGAGGAGGCAGGAAGGCCTGCCTTCTCTTGTCTCTTGCCATATTTTTTTGTGTGTGGATGCCAGGAAAAGCTTACACCACTGAGGGCCTGTCCCAGGCCTTAAGATTGTGTCCCTAACTGACTGAAATTAATGCCCCTGTAAACTTCAAATGAAAATATACCTTTTCTTCACACAGCTAAGGTAAAAACAACTGTGTACACTTGTGGAGAGAGATTGTCTTCTTTTGTGGTTTTGTCTTTTAACAGTCTTCCTAAGGACGTACACAACAGTGTTTCTATCATTCATCATTCCCTTGTGATTCTTCATTAACATAGAGGGACTCTGCATCATAACTATGCTAATTAATTACACACATGGAGCATTTCAATATGTCCCCATTTCTCCCTCTTAGACACTTAAGAAGGAGTAGCAGGCACTGGGCATTGGAGAGTGTTGTGACCCATGAAGCTGTCTTTCGCTTCCTGAGAAAAGACAAGAAAGCTGGCTACTAACTTTGCTTCCAAACAGCTTGATTCTCAGTTCACTGCTTCATGAGCTTGGTGGCCCCATTCCCTACCAAAGGGCTGTGTTGCCTCGTTAAATGGTTGTGTGTTGGAGAATGCATGGGAGTGTAAGAGCCCACCTTGCTTAACGGGATATCAAAGTCCAGGAACAGGAATCCCTGGAAATCACTCAAGTATTTAGTGTCTACAATGTTCAGTTTCTACAAGGGAGAGAAATGGAAGGAAGGAAAGAAACAATGGGCACTTAAATGACTTAATTTTTTTGAATTCCCAGAGTTGGTCTGGTCAGGAAACAGAGAAACACATAGAATCAAATGCTCTCTTAGGGCATACACAACCCTCTCTCTTGTCTCTCCGACTCCCTACCTCTTTCTCTCTCCCTCATCCCTCTCCCTCCCCTCTTCCTCTCTGCCTTCCCCTACCTCAGAAAGTAATCTCATCCTTTCGTCACATATTATTGAAATCCCAGTTCTTTAAAAAACTCTCATTTTTGCCCAGACTGAGAGCATGTCATTTGGAAGTGATGTGCAAGGCAAGAGATAACCAGGTAGAACTCAGCGATTCGCCACAGAAAATGGTTCCATGTTTGGCTGTAATGCTATCAGAGTCTGTCCCTCAATAGCTCTTTACTGCTCCAGCTCTGAATCTGCTGATTCAAGACTTTGCCTGCATGGGGAGGTGGGAGGGTGGCAGGGAAAGGGGAGCCTGGCAGTGCTGGAAGAGTGAAGAAGAAATATTAATAGTCCTTCCAGAACACATAAGAAGCAAAGGGGATTTTTTAAATATGGAAACAGTGCCCCCACCCCCACTTTCTCTTTCCCCTCTTCACTTCTCTTTCTGTCTTCATTTCATGCTGTGGTTGTGTTGATTGGGAAGGAAGAATCTTCTCAGCTAGCTGCTAAGTACCAAGCAGATGCACTTCAGCTGAAAATGGTTAGGGGTTAGCCAAACTCAGGCGGCAGATGTGATAAAGGTAAGTAGGGTGTTTGGGTGTTGCAGTAATGGGAATTCAAATACCAAAAGACTTCAAATCGCCCCAAAGCACACAGACATTTCCATTTGTATAGGTTCCAGGGAGAATCAACACATACTCCAAATGGGCTGACAGAATGGAAACATCTAGGGATGTGTTAGATCTAATTCCATTTCTTTAATAACTCTTCCTTCGATTCCAGTGTTTTCATACAAATTCAGACTAGGGTTGCCAACTTCCATTGTCCTTGATCCAAAAGGCTATAAAGTGGTTATATTTCCATTTAGCAGAGATTATCTCATTTTAATGGTAGCATCTAAACTTTCCTTTTATTGGAATTTAAACATATTTTAAATTCATAGAATAAATAAGCTGTCATTTTTTCAAAAATTCTTGTTCTCATATTGGATTTCTAACTTCTCCTTGTGCTTAAATCATGAACTTTTAGAGTCATGGACATGTTTAAGTTCTCATCTATCAATTATGCTCTTGAGAGCATAGAGTGGGGCTCTACCAGATTGTTGTAATAAATTTACAAGTTATATTTATGCCTCCATATATTGTAAAGTGTCTAATTTCACATCAGACTCCTGAGATATGTTTTGGAAATGAAGTCTCCAATCAAAAGAAGGCATTAATTAAGGAAATGGATAAGAGGCTTTATGAATCAAAGGGAACATGAACATATAAGTCATTCATGTTTAAAATTTTATTCATGTCTGTGGACATCAGCTGATTTAAATATTTAGTTATGCAAATAATTGATCTACTCTGTTTGGGAAGAAAGAGGAGAGTTTGCGCTCTGTTATTCTTCAGCTGATGAATTGGCCCCATCTCCCTGATGAACAATTTTCCACCTCTGCTTCTCATCTTTTCTCCTTACCTATTTTAACAGATGGAGGCCTCCCTCTCTGAATCTTCATTTTTCTTACAACCTCAAACCTAATAACAAGTCATATCTACAAGTGAGCACCATTAAAACATGTACATACATGCTAAGTCTAATGATGTACATCCTATATGTACATAGGAACCAGAATCATGTGAATGATACACTGTAGGTGGCTTTGTTCATCATCTTACACTTAACTCCTGAAGATCTTATATATTTGTGTGTGTGGTCATTATTTATTACTGGCAGGCAGTGATGATTATCAGGATCAACCGGCTTGTTCCTAATAATTTATACATGAATGGGAAAATTTTGTATTTTTTTCTGGGTTGCTACTGAAAGTAAGTTTTGCACAATTTGACAAAAAACTATGATTATCTTTGCTTAAGCTAACAAAGTAAAAGACAATATTTAAACTAAGGGTCTGGTTTATTGGCATACTGACTTAATTGTTTGTCTATGTAAAATTACTAGGCTATTTTTTAAAAATATTGAATCCCAATTGGTTCAGTACCAAATTATTTGTTTCACTTCAATAATTTTAAAGATATAAAAGGCCTAGAATATCTTATATATCCCTTTTTCCAAAGTGAAGAAAAATAAACATTAAAGCTTATAAAAGACTCAAAGGAGCTATTGGCATAATAACAGTATTTTGTTTTAAAACAACTAAAAGAAAAGAAAAATTAGGTATGTGAAAAAAACTGTACTGAAGTAAATACAAAGCCAAGACAGTACTTTGTAGAGCTCACCTACAGACAAGGCCATGTTTGTGGACATTTTGAGAACAAGAACTGGTAATCTTCAAGTAAGTCTAGTAGCTGAAGACAGAACTGGGAAACAGAACAGTGGAATTTAGGAGCATTCTTACAGACCAAGCAAATATGTTTCAGCACAATGGACAGCTCCACAGCCACATCATGTGACCATAGCAACTGCCTACTCCCGCTGTTTTCATTGTCATCCTAGACATAAGGTAACCAGGCACATACCTTCAGATCGTCAGTAAGCTGTTTAATAGCATATATATATCTGAAACACATCCTTCTCCATTATCAATGTCATCATCGCCATTATCACAGTTGACATTTATTTCAGGTACTTGTATTATCTAATTTAACTTCTATAAAATTAATAGATCAATAGTTTCATGCTGCTTATAAGGAGACTGAGGCTTGGAGGCGGGTGTATGGGTTGCAATTTTATTTGGCCATACAACTAAGACATTACAGAGGTAGTAAAGCCTTGCTCATTATACTTAAGTATGAAAGATATCTGTCTGATATTCTGAGTTATACCTTGATTCCAGCATTGCCATCCACCCCAGACACTTCAATCGCTCTGAGCATTATTGGCCTTTAATTTTTCATCTATCTTTTGCTCCAATAAGTCCCTCTGCATATCTGGCCACCCTACTAAAATGAGTGTATCTTGGGATGACATCTCGTTCTCCTATTTGCCAGATAGGTGGCATCATTTGCCATGGCCTTTTCAATGTTCCTACTTTTGGTTTTTACTAGATCTCTTCTACATTCTCCACCCCATGATCCTCCCTTATCTCCACTCGCCGGACTCACCATAAGTTCATCTCTTTTCACTAGCCTCATGAGACGCCTTCAACAATACTTGTTCTCTTTGTTTGCTTGGATTTCACTATTACAACTTTAAACAAGTACATCATATGCTTTGCCCATTTTCATACCCTCCCATTACCCTCTCTTCTCCCACTGTCCCTCTGTTGATCTTTCTTATCCTCAAATAATCTCCCTTTCAGTGTATCTTTTAAAACACACACATGTACATGTATGTATATAAATTCTAGATTCTATGTAAAAGAAAAACATTCAATATTCGAGTTTGCCTTGTTTTGCTTAGCTTACTTGCAGTGGCTTGAATGAGAAATGTCCCCCATATACTTCGGTACTTGAAAACTTGGCCCCAGTTGGTGGCTTCATTTGGGGACGTCATGGAACATTTACAGGGTACAGCCTTGTTGGAGGAAGTGCATCACTGGGAGAGGATTTAAGAGTGTATTGCCTCACCTGACTCCCAGTTCACCGTCTGCTTCCTGTGTGTGGTTGAAAATGTGATCTTTCAGCTCTTGCTCTGGCTACCGGCTGTCATGCCTCCTCCAACATCACAGGTTCTAGCCCTCTAGATCATAATCTGAAATAAAATTCTTTCTTCCAAAAGCTGCTTTTGGTGATGCTGTTTTATCACAGCAACAGAAACAATAATTAATACAATGATAATCTCCAGATTAATACATTTTCATACAAATAACATAACTCTGTTCTTTATGGCTAAATCTTTATCATTTATCTGACATCAAGACTGATTACATATTTTGGCTATTGTAAGCAGTGCTGCAATAAACATAGATGTGTCAGTATCTCTGTGATGTATTGCTTAGATTCCTTCAGTCACATACTTAGATCATGCTGTCATTCTAATTTTAGTATTCTGAGGATTCTCCATACTGATTTCCATGGTAGTTGGAATAATGTATATTCCCACCAGCATTTGGAATGTTCCTTTCCTCCCAGATCCTCTCCAGCATTTGTTGTTTGTTTACTTGGAAGTCATTCTGATGGGAGTGAAATGGAATCCCAATGTACTTTGATTTGCATTTCACTGATAGCTAAGGATATTGATTTTTTGTGTATTTGTGTATTTTTTGACCATTTGTCAAAGCAATCCTGAGCAGGAAGCAATGCTAGAAGTGCCCAAATGCTTTATTTTACATTATGCTACATATCCAAGGCAGCAAAACAGCATGGTACTAGCACAAAGGAGAGAGTTATAACAGATCAACCAGATAAACTAGAGGAACAAGAACACACACACACACAGATACAGTCAGACAGACAAAGAGAGACAGAGAGACAGAGAGAGAGAGAGACAGACACAAAGAGAAGAGAGACAGAGACAGAGAGAAAGTTACCGCCACCAAATTTTTTACAATAGTGCCCCAAATACTTGATGTTGACTTGGATCAGCAGTTCTGCACGGCTCTTGTCTTCTTGGGCCTCTTGCACAGGATTCCACCATAGAAATACAGAGAAACCCTAAAGCCTACGTTGAATGTGCTCAAATTACACTCTAACCCACTGTATTTATCCCTTAATGTCTGTCTGTCTTTCCTTATCTCCAAGGAGAGAGACGATCTCCTCATGGTCATCTGACATTGCACATCTGCATTTGGACCCAAATGATCTCTCCCACATTCAGAACCTTGTGTCTCACTCATTAGGGCCAGCTTCTTTGCAAGGTCTCTTCAAGCTTGGGGAACACTGCTTGATTTCTTCCAAGCTCACTCTTCCAAGGCCCTCTCCTCCCTCATTTTTCCTACACTGCCATATTTTGAGTGGTCAATTTTTTTTTTTTCAATTTGACATCTGTTCTCACCAATCTCTGAGATAGACTCTTACTTTTCTAATGACTCTAGGAATACTTTCTCAATCCAGTGCTCTTTTTGTCATTCTTTCTCAACACTTTAAAAGCAATATGCTCTGTTTCTACATCATTTTGCTTACACCTCACTCCCCTAGTTCCTCAACAACATTGTTGTCTTCTTTCTGTCTCTCCAGACAATCCCCTGTTTCCTTCTTCATCTCTTCACTCACTAACTTCTACATAAGAACTTCTAATGACCACAAACTTTTTCTTGATTAACGACTACTATCCCCACCATGCTGATCAGATGAATCTGCCTCCTCCCTTGAAAGTTTATATGAGGTGAGTGTCACTAATATTTTTCTACTATGATATTACCTGAGACATTCTTTTTTTTTCATATTTTATTTACATTTCAAATGTTTCCCCCTTTCCAGATCTCCCGTTTGGAACCTCCCCATTCCCTCCGCCCTCCCCTGCCTCTATGGGGATATTCTCCAACCCACCTCCCCACCCCACCCCCCACCCACTCTCGTCTTCCCTCCTTGTCATTCTCCTATACTGGGGGATCTAACACCCTCAGGCCCAAGGGCCTCTCCTCCCCCTGACGGGTAACAAGACCCTCCTCTGCAGTCTTTGTGGCCAGCACTATGAGTCCCTCCATGAGTATTCTTTAGTTGGTGGATCAGTCTTCAGAAGTATGGGGGGTCAGGCCAGTTGCCAGTGTTGCTACCTCCCTAGGGCTGCACACTCCCTCAGCTCCTTCAGTCCTTTCTCCGAGCCCTCCATCTGGGACCTCATACTCAGTAC
Organism: Rhynchomys soricoides; assembly: GCA_019843965.1. Lineage (NCBI taxonomy): Eukaryota > Metazoa > Chordata > Mammalia > Rodentia > Muridae > Rhynchomys > Rhynchomys soricoides. The sequence goes on along the minus strand of JADRCH010000097.1, from coordinate 3,981,397 downwards.
TACTGTTCCAGGGAAGTGACTCTTGGGTATTTCAAACTTTTAGGCTAATAACCACTTAACAAGGAGTACATACCATGTTCATTCTTTTGTGACTGCGTTACCTGGCTCAGAATGATGTTTTCAAGATCCATCCATTTGTCCGCGAATTTCATGAAGTCATTGTTTTTAATAGCTGAGTAGTATTCCATTGTGTAATTGTACCACATTTTCTGTATCCATTCCTCTGTGGAGGGACATCTGGGTTGTTTCCAGCTTCTGGCTATTATAAATATGGCTGCTATGAACATAGTGGAACATGTGTCTTTATTATATGTTGGAGCATCTTCTGGGTATATGCCCAGGAGTGGAATAGCTGGGTCCTCAGGTAGTATTATGTTCATTTTTCTGATGGTCCCCCAAACTGTTTCCAGAGAGGTTGTATCAACTTGCATTCCCACCAGCAGTGGAGGAGTGTTCCTCTTTCTCCACATCCTCACCAACATCTGCTGTCACCTGAGTTTTTGATCTTAACCATTCTGACTGGTGTGAGGTGGAATTTCAGGGTTGTTTTGATTTGCATTTCCCTGATGACTAAGGATGTTGAACATTTCTTTAGGTCTTTCTCAGCCATTCGAGTTTCCTCAGTTGACAATTCTCTGTTTAGCTCACTTCCCCATTTTTTGATAGGGTTATTTGTATCTCTGGAGTCTAGCTTCTTGAGTTCTTTGTATACATTGGATATTAGCCCTCTATCAGATGTAGGATTGGTAAAGATCTTTTCCCAATCTGTAGGTTGCCGTTTTGCCCTATTTACAGTGTCCTTTGCCTTACAGAAGCTTTGTCATTTTATGAGGTCCCATCTGTCAATTCTTGATCTTAGAGCACAAGCCATTGGTGTTCTATTCAAGAACATTTCCACTGTGCCCAAGTATTTGAGACTCTTCCCCACTTTCTCTTCTATTAGGTTCAGTGTATCAGGTTTTATGTGAAGGTCCATGATCCACTTGGACTTGAGCTTTATGCAGAGAGATAGGAATGGATCAATTCACAATCTTCTACATGTAGACCGTCAGTTGATCCAGCACCATTTGTTGAAGATGCTGTCTTTTGTCCACTGTATGGTTTTAGCTCCTTTGTCGAAGATCAAGTGACCATATGTGTGTGGATTCATTTCTGGGTCTTCAATTCTATTCCATTGATCAACCTGCCCGTCACTGTACCAATACCATGCAGTTTTTATCACTACTGCTCTGTAGTACAGCTTGAGGTCAGGGAGGCTGATTCCCCCAGAAGACCTTTTATTGTTGAGGATAGTTTTTGCTATCCTGGGTTTTTTGTTATTCCATATGAATTTGAGAATTGCTCTTTCTAGGTCTACAAAGAATTGAGTTGGAATTTTAATGGGGATTGCATTGAATCTGTATATTGCTTTCGGCAGGATGGCCATTTTAACTATGTTAAACATGCCGATCCATGAGCATGGGAGATCTTTCCATCTTCTGAGGTCTTCTTCAATTTCTCTCTTCAGAGACTTGAAGTTCTTGTCATACAGATCTTTCACTTGTTTGGTTAGAGTCACACCAAGATATTTTATATTGTTTGTGACTATTGTGAAGGGTGTCATTTCCCTAATTTCTTTCTCAGCCTGTTTATACTTCGAGTATAGGAAGGCTACTGATTTGCTTGAGTTAATTTTGTATCCAGCCACTTTCCTGAAGTTGTTTATCAGCTGTAGCAGATCTCTGGTGGAGTTTTTCACGTCACTTAAGTATACCATCATATCATCTGAAAATAGTGATATTTTGATTTCTTCCTTTCCAACTTGTATCCCTTTGATTTCCTTTTGTTGCCTGATTGCTCTAGCTAGAACTTCAAGTACTATGTTGAATAGATAGGGAGAGAGAGGGCAGCCTTGTCTAGTCCCTGATTTTAATGGGATTGCTTCAAGTTTCTCTCCATTTAGTTTGATGATGGCCACTGGTTTGCTGTATATTGCTTTTACTAAGTTTAGGTATGCTCCTTGAATTCCTGATCTTTCCAAGACTTTTATCATGAAGGGATGTTGAATTTTGTCAAATGCTTTTTCAGCATCTAACGAGATGACCATGTGGTTTTTTCCTTTGAGTTTGTTTATGTAGTGGATTACATTAATGGATTTCTGGATACTGAACCATCCCTGCATCCCTGAGATGAAGCCTACTTGATCATGGTGAATGATTGTCTTGATGTGTTCTTCGATTCGGTTTGCAAGAATTTTATTGAGTATTTTTGCATTGATATTCATAAGGGAAATTGGTCTGAAGTTTTCTTTTATTGTTGGGTCTTTGTGGGGCTTTGGTATCAGTGTAACTGTGGCCTCATAGAATGAATTGGGTAGTGTTCCTTCTGTTTCTATTTTATGGAATAGCTTGAAGAGTATTGGTATTAGGTCTTCTTTGAAGGTCTGATAGAATTCTGCACTGAACCCATCTGGTCCTGGGCTTTTTTTGGTTGGGAGACTTCTAATGACTGCTTCTATTTCTTTAGGAGTTATGGGTCTGTTTAGATGGTTTACCTGATCCTGATTTAACTTTGGTAATTGGTATCTGTCTAGAAACTCGTCCATTTCCTCCAGATTTTCCAATTTTGTTGCATATAGGCTTTTGTAGTAGGATCTGATGATTTTTTTAATTTCTTCAGAGTCTGTTGTTATATCTCCGTTTTCATTTCTAATTTTGTTAATTTGGATACTGTCTCTGTGCCCTCTGGTTAGTCTGGCTAAGGGTTTATCTATCTTGTTGATTTTCTCAAAGAACCAGCTCTTGGTTTTGTTGATTCTTTGTATAGTTCTTTTAGTTTCCACTTGGTTGATTTCAGCCCTTAATTTGATTATTTCTTTCCTTCTACTCCTCTTGGGTGTATTAGCTTCTTTTTGTTCTAGAACTTTCAGATGTGCTGTTAAGCTGTTAGTGTATGCTCTCTCTAGTTTCTTTTTGGAGGCATTCAGAGCTATGAGTTTTCCTCTTAACACTGCTTTCATTGTGTCCCATAGGTTTGGGTAAGTTGTACTTTCATTTTCATTGAATTCTAGGAAGTCTTTAATTTCCTTCTTTATTGCTTCCTGGACCAACTTATTGTTAAGCAGTGCATTGTTCAGCTTCCATGTGTATGTGGGCTTTCTGTTCTTTGTTGTTGCCTTTGAAGACCAACCTTAATCCGTGGTGATCTGATAGGAGGCATGGGATTATTTCAGTCTTCTTATATCTGTTGAGGTTTGTTTTGTGACCAATTATATGATCAATTTTGGAGAAGGTACCATGAGGTGCTGAGAAGAAGGTATATTCTTCTGATGTAGGATGAAATGTTCTATAGATAGCTGTTAAACCCATTTGGTTCATAGCATCTGTTAGTTTCACTGTGTCTCTGTCTAGTTTATGTTTCCAAAATCTGTCCATTGCTGATAGTGGGGTGTTGAAGTCTCCCACTATTATTGTGTGAGGTGCAATGTGTGCTTTGAGCTTTAGTAGAGTTTTTTTTTTTTATGAAAGTGGGAGCTCTTGCATTCGGGGCATAGATGTTCAGAATTGAGAGTTCTTCTTGGTAGATTTTTCCTTTGATGAGTAAGAAGTGTCCTTCCTCATCCTTTTTGATGAATTTTGGTTGAAAGTCAATTCTATCCGATATTAGAATGGCTACTCCAGCCTGTTTCTTGGGGCCATTTGTCTGGAAAATTGCTTTCCAGCCCTTTACTCTGAGGTAGTGTTTGTCGTTAACATGGAGGTGTGTTTCCTGGATGCAGCAAAATACTGGGTCCTGTTTATGGATCCAGTCTGTCAGTCTATGTCTTTTTATTGGGGAGTTGAGACCATTGATGTTAAGAGATATTAAAGAATATTGATTGTTATTTCCTCTTATTTTTGATGTTGTTTATATTGTTTGTGTGGCTATCTTCTTTTGAGTTCGTTGAAAGATTACTTTCTTTCTTTTTCTTGAGTGTAGTTTCCCTCTTTGCGTTGGCATTTCCCATGTATTATTCTTTGTAGGGCTGGGCTTGTGGAAACTTATTGTGGAAATTTGGATTTGTCATAGAATATTTTGGTTTCACTCTCTATGATTATTGAGAGTTTTGCTGGGTATAGCAGCCTGGGCTGGCATTTGTGTTCTTTTAGAGTCTGTATGAGCTCTGCCCAGGATCTTCTAGCTTTCATAGTCTCTGGTGAGAAGTCTGGTGTAATTCTGATAGGTCTGCCTTTATATGTTACTTGCCCCTTTTCCCTTACTGCTTTTAATATTCTTTCCTTGTTTTGTGTATTTGGTGTTTTGACTATAATGTAATGGGAGGAATTTCTTTTCTGGTCCAATCTATTTTGCGTTCTGTAGGCTTCTTGTATATTTATTGTCATCTCTTTCTTTAGGTTAGGGAAGTTTCCTTCTATAATTTTGTTGAAGATATTTACTGGTCCTTTAAGTTGGGAGTCTTCACTCTCTTCTATACCTATTATCCTCAGGTTCTGTCTTCTGATTGCATCCGGATATCTTGGATGTTTTGGTTAGGAGCTTTTTGCATTTTGTGTTTTCTTTGACTGTTGTGTCCATGTTTTCTATGGTATCTTCTGCACCTGAGATTCTCTCTTCCATCTCTTGTATTCTGTTGGTGATGCTTGCATCTATGACTCCTGATTTCTTTCCTATGATCTCTAATTCCAAGGTTGTCTCCCTTTGTGATTTCTTTACTGTTTCTATTTCTGTTTTTAATTCCTGAATGGTTTTGTTCATTTGATTGATTGTGTTTTCCTGTATTTCTGCCCGTTTGATTGTGTTTTCCTGTAATTCTTCAAGGGATTTTTGTGTGTCCTCTGTAAGGGCTTCCAGTTGTTTACCTGTGTTCTCTTGTATTTCTTTAAGGGAGTTATTTATTTCCTTCTTAAAATCTTCTATCATCCTCTTGATAAGTGATTTTAAGTCTGAGTCTTCCTTTTCTGGTGTGTTGGGGTATCCAGGGCTAGCTGTGGTGGGAGAGCTGGGTTCAGCTGAAGCCAAGTAGTCTTGGTTTCTGTTCCTTGTGTTCTTGCCCTTGCCTTTCGCCATCTGGTTATCTCTGGAGTTAGCTGGTCTTTCTCTCTCTGACTGTGGCTTGTCTTTCCTTCAAGCTCAGATGTCAATATTCTTGGGAGACCAGTTCTCTCTTCCAGCTGTTCTTCAGACCCTGCGTCTGGAGTCCTCCTGTTGCTGGCTCCTCAGCACAAGTGGGCGGCGGGTAGCTTTCACCCTGAGCTACTTGTATATGGAGAGGCCTGTTGGCCCAGGCGGGGTTTCTGGCCACAGGTGGAAGCAGGCAGGCTCTTACCTCCTGGCTTTTCCTCAGTCCCCTACCTGAGACATTCTTTAGTAGATCAGAGAATTGTTTGTCAAAACGAGAGCAACAACACACACCCTTTATTCACTATTTCTAATCACTTATTTCTCTTAAAAAATAAGTTATCTATACCACTGAATGTCTTTTATCTCTGTGTAGGCAGAATATAATCTATTTAATCACTGTTCAACATTCTATTTATTTTCAGTGCTTGGAATTTATAAACAATTCTGTGATAAGTATTCCTGAAACTAAATTCTTTACACTTTTACATTTTTACTAAAGTATAATTGCCAAGGAAAATGCATGTTCTTATGGCTTTTAATGTAAATCAAAAAATTGCCCTTCAGAAATGATTCTGTCAATTTGAAATTTCACTTGTGCTGTGTGAGAAAAAATCTTACTTTCCTGGATATCCTGAGCAGTAGGTACCATTTAAAACTTTTATGCAATTTAGAATATGAAATGGTAAGTTGAAGTTGAGCTTTTTAAAAAATATATTTGTTGGCTAATGTATTTTTAGTCTAATCTACTTTGGCAACTTTTTATGAAAAAACATGTTTGAAAAAGAAACATGACAGTATGCTTCTTGAATTTCTCACAAGGAGGTAGAAAGAGGGGCACAAAGGAAGCAAGTGAGTGAAGATGGGGCTTGTCTAATAGCATCTCAGGAAACTGTAGCATCCTTCATCTCTTAATGAAGACATAATGAGACTTGTTCATTAAGGATCTCCCCCATCTCTGCTCTCTGACAACACAGGTGAACCAGAAGGTCTCATGTTTTGAGGTAGCAGGCAGAGAGTTCACACACGGATGTGTAGCCTCACTCCTCTCAGCTTCAAAGTACCCTCTAAAACATGCATTTCAATGAGAGTTTTACAGCTGTCAGCTCATCGTCTCCTCTGGCTTCTGCACCACCAGAGTGAGATCTCCCACCATAGGCTCATTTTAGAACTCCACTCTAAACAACTTGGATACACTATGAAGTTCACTGATCGGGGTTTGACTGGTATGGAAATGTGTTTGCCTTTGATGCTGGCAGAACGTATTTGTTGGAAATTTTGGATCTGTCAAAAAAGGAGGCTGGAGGAAGACAGAAATTATCCATGTGGAAACAAGAGTGGACAGGAAACACTGGAGAAAATAGGAATCATTATCACTTGGGATACTTAGAGCATACCACCTCAGCTATACTCAGCTTTGCATGGAGCTTCTTCTTATTCTAATTGAAAGCTTAAATCCCACCCTCTCCTTCTCAGCTAGATTAGGGGAAGGTTTTTAATCCTCTCACCTAGGGGTTGCCAAAAATGATCTGGGATTTGAAATGTGACACAGCATATTGACAGAGCTGTAGAAGCAAAGTTGAAATACATTTTTTTATTTTTAAAATCTGGGATAATGACTTTTTCCTTCTTTTGTAACTTCACTTAAAAATATACAGGGGAAAAATCAAATCACATAAATGGCCTGAGTTGGTTTCCTTGCCCTTTTCAGTCAAATATTGCAAGCCCAGGAAGTAAAGTCCTATTGTGTTGGTTACTGGTTTATTGTTGTAGAGAGAGACTATGACAAAGGGAACTTATAAGTGAAATAATTTAATTAGAGACTTTCTTACAGTTTCAGAAGGTTATTCCAGTACTGTCATGTCAGAGAGCATGGTGATAAGCAGAAGGTATGTTGCTAGGGAAGTAGCTGAGAGTTTGCATGTGATTCACAAGATGGGCTTGGTGCAGGCTTCTGAAACCTCAAAGCCACCCCAGTGACACAACTCTTCCAATGAGGCCACATTTCCTAGGCTTTTCTTAAAAAGTTGCCAACTAGGGACCAAACATTCAGATACATGAACCTGTGGAGCCCATTCTCATTTAAAACACCATACCTATGTGTAGCATGTAATTTTAAAAGAATCCCATGCTTTCTCCAGCTAGGTGCCAGCAACGGTAGTCTCACCCAGCCCCCATGGTTAGCTCCAAGTGGCCATCTGGTCCTGGTTCCTGAGGCTAGTCTATAGAACGCCAACAACCCTTTTGGTCTCACTCAACTCCCTCTAGCCCCATGAAAGGAAAACACTAGAGTCTTATATTTGTACCAGCTAGATTTATATTGGTAAATCTCCAACCTCAATATTCCCATGCAAAGAACACACAACTCAGTAAATATATGTATGAACTGTGTGCCTAGATGGGCAGATACACCACTACACTACTCTATTGCCTAGCTACTTGCAGCTCCTCCTACTTCCACCTCTTTGTCCTCTATCTTCTTTTCTCTCTGTCCTTTGTCTCATCTTCCTCTTTCCTTCCTTTCTTTCTCTAAAGCTTCTAGCCCTGCTTTTTCCTTCCACTGCCAATCACAGGCTTTAGCCTTTATTTTCAGTTAAATTTTCAATCACATGGAATTATCTGAGTTTATGATCTGCTCCTTGTCGGGGACAGGATTAGCATCAAAATACAAACAGCACCAAGGCAATCCACAATACCTATGTTCTTTGTTTCTTCTTCCTATGAATAAAGAACAACACGTTAGATGCCACTCAGCCTTCCTCTGCAACCATGTGGAGAAAGACTAGACTTGACTCCTGACTCTGTTTTAGTGACTTAGGACACAGTTGATGTACCATTCCAGGGAAGTTTCTCCCTTTTTAAGCTTGAGGTTGAAAGATGGAGTGGGAATACATTCCCTGTGTCCAGAGAAGATTCCTCAGTAAGACTTTGGTTTTCTTTGTGCTCCCATCGCTACCATATCCTTCTCATCAATCCCTTCAGAGGACTTGACCTAAATCTGCTCAGCCTGCCAACTCAAACTCTGGAGCTAGAATGACTTTTGTTTTTAAAAACAATTATTTGATTATCTTTAAATTTTACTTGAAACAATAAACTTTTTTTAGCATTTTTAATCATTTATAGTGATTAACATTTAATGATAATTTGACAGTTTATGGACACATTTCTAAAGAGTTTGTAATTAATTTTAATGTATAGTTCATTTTTTGCTAATTTAATACTTGTATTTATTTCATTAGATATTGTGGGTTAAATATATTAGTGTTCTATTTGAGCAATATATATATTCTCAGCTTCTGAAATGAAGTAGAACTTTGACAACATACAATTACATTTTTCAAACTGTCTGAGCATCCTCCAAGTATATTTATTACATTCAATGCAAAAAAAAATATTAAACTCAAAGCTTAATGAAAATCCAATTCAGTTCTGAGACTAAGAACTAGGTCTGTAGCTCTCAGCCTGTTCTGGGTCAGAAACTTCTACATATTTACTCTGGTAAAATAGTTGCTGCTTTAAAGATTACTGTAAATAGTGGAATGAGCTTGGTTGAAAGATAGACATCCAGGTCTCTGGAGGAAACACCAGGAAAATCAAGATGCATTTAGAATATAATCTTTAGAGAAAAGAAACAATAGACATTCTCAATGGTGGAGTCAGTTCTAAGGTAAGACACCAGAGACAACTACTGCCATCAATAAACTGTCCCATTAGAAAAAAAAGTCCTTCCTTCCTTTTTTTTATGAATTTGCTAAAACTATTTCTCTTTTCATTAAAAAAATCTCATACCGTATATTTGATCATATTTTCCCCTCCTCAAACTCCTCCTACATCTTCCCCATCACCAAACCACCCAAATTTCTGTAACCTACTCACCTCTCTATCTAAAATAAATAAATAAATAAATAAATAAATAAATAAATAAAAACCAACTACAGAAAACCAATCTTAGCTTTTGCAGCTGATCCTCTTGTAGGTATTTTGAGAGTTGGTTTCAGGTTCTTTGGTTTTATAGTCTCTCCATCTCCTAAGAATCTCTCACAGCTTCTAGTGCACCAAGAATCTCCTACTTTTTCTAGTTCAATTACTAGAACACACTCTAGTAATATTATTTTAACACAAAGATGTGTTCTCAAGCAAGAGTCACTAAGCATTCAGTTAAATTCTATTCTGGGATACCTTGTAGAGAGTAGAAGACATGTTTCCAAGAAATCATAATTAATAGACTTGGTATAACAGTAAACTAACTTTAATTACTTCTGCCAAAATGTGGGGAAAATATAGTGTGCATATGTATGCACATTTGCATGTGTAATAGTCACATACTGGAAATAGATATTTAAAATAAGACTATTGAAATAATAAAGTAAACATAAAGTCTACAAATCAAATCCCCTTAGCAAAAGAACAGTTAGTGAGTAAAAAATTCTAATGAACGAATCTTACCAGAATGAGAAGAAATGAAGAAACTTCATAGAGTATAAAAATAACAGACGAGATAGAACCGAAAGTCTCCTCTCCCAAGTTAAAGCAGCTCAAAAGACTAACTTTCAAAGAACAAACACCAATACTCATCAAATTATTCTATAAAATAGAAAAGGAAGGAACACCTCCAAATGTTTTTATGAAGCTGACATTGCTCTGATACTGATATCAGACAAAAGGTCCAACAAAAACAAAGAACATTATTGGATAGATTCTTGAATGAACATAGATGCAAAAATTCTCAATAAAACATTTTCAAATTGAATTCAATAATACACCAAAAAGATTATCCACAGTGATTAAGTTGGCTTCATCCCAGAGATACAGAGATGATCCAGTATTACTCCATAAGTAGACAAAAAAAAAAAAAACACATGATAATTTTATTCAATGCAAAGTCCAACATCTTTTGTCAAAATCCAACATCTCTCAAGATAAAAGTCTTAGAGAATCTAGAGATACAGGAGACAAATCCAAACATAATAAAGGCAATATGTAAAATTTCCATGGTTACCATCATGATAAATGGGGGGAAAACTCAAAGCATTTCCACTGAAATTAGTAAAAGACAAAGATGTACAGTCTCCCTATTCCTGCTCACTATAGTGCTTGAAGTCTTAACTAGGGCATTAAGACACCTGAGAGAGATAAAGAGAATACAAATAGGAAGGAAGTCAAACCATCCTTATTTTCAGATGATATGATGATTCTATACATTCATACATTAAAAAAAACAAAAACCCTAAGATGCTTTAGGTTGCTTCAGATATTTGATCACAGGAACATTCTAAATAATTAATAGAGTTATTATACAAATAAGTGGGTTTCTTTGTGATGTTCTCACAACTATTCTATTATCCTTTCTTGTTCTCCCTCCCTTCTCCTATTAAACCTATTCCTCCCATCAGATGGTCCACTTTCTATTTTTATGTCCAATACATATATAGATCAACTCATGAATTTGCATATCACCTTGCACAGGAACCATGCTAATCCTTTATCATTCCAAAGTTTTATATATGTGTTGCTGAGATGGGCCTTTTCTACAGCAGTGGAGTGGTATGAATTCTATAGCCAGCCAAACTATCCACCAAAAGAATATTCATATTGACTTAAATAACTGTAAGGTATCAAAAGTTTACGAACTCTGTCTTAGATGTATCTTGCAAAATGAGTAACAATAAGGGATTTGGGGAATATGGCATTTGATATAGAAGCATTAAAATCCATGAATGCAGCAGAAATTATTAGGACTTACATAGAACTAGAGACAAAAAAGTTGCAGGGAGGTAGGTTTCATGTGGCTATCGCAGAGCAAAGAGATGAGCAAAAGGCTTTTGTTATATGGGAAGTTGGGTTGAAAGGTTGTTTATTAAGCAATTGGAGTGTATGAGAAAACAGCCACAAGATAAAAGTATATTAAACAAACAAAACAAATAATTCCCAGGAAGACCAGAAGTCGTTCAAGAAATGAAATGTGTATAGTATATGCTGAAATATATCACCACACCTAGAGTAGTGAGATGAACTTTTACAGTACCAGTAATAATACTTAAAAGTATTTCACTAAAGTCTGTGATATATAAAAAGAGTAAAGAGACTGAATAATGGGAACACTTACACATGTTGAAATTTTTCATTGCTGCATCTGCTTAAATGTGATGAAGCAGGTATCTGCATACTGAGGCTAATTGTAGCAAAATAAGCCAAAATTTTTAGATGTTGCCTTTTCTTAGGATGGAGAAGGAGAATGGAAGACAAGGGCGATGACTTACCTTTTGTCCTAAGTCTTTTAGCACGATTTGATAAATACATTTAATATCAAAAACATAATAAATAATCCCATTGTATTACATAAAACATCACAAATACATTTTCAGCTTTTAATATTGAAATGTAGGTTCATTAACAATTTGTAAAATATATAGGAATTCAGAAAATAAAATTTAAAATTACTCTTCTAATGTCAGTCATGTGTTGTCAGCTATCCTTCATTGCTAGGTATACCATAGAAACTACATTGTAAATATAACTTATATTCTTTTCAGTTCAACATTTTATAATCAATGTTTTATGTCTAAAACATCTCTTATAAACATGTTTGATGACATGATATAGCTATAATCATAATTTGGAGATGTAGTTTTAAAAATATTTTCAAGTTATAGGTAATATTATTTTAAATATGCATTGATTTTTTTTCCTGGTATTTTATTATTCTTGCCTAAGAAAAAGTCCTGGAAGTAAAATTGTTAGGCCAGATGTTGAAGATATTTCTGAGACATTTGACACATGTTATGAAATTTCAAGAAGATTCTTCCCATTCACATCACCACCAGCAATGTATAAGGTGACTCATTTCAATGCCACACCACTGCCACTATTGTTCATTAGGGAAAAAAATCATTTTAAGCTAAATGTAAGTGAAATGGGGAGATTTTATCAAAATCTTGAAGATTTTTTTTAAAATTGGTGACAGAAAGATACATTAAAAAAATGTGAAACACAGAAGATGGTGGCCTTTCCCCCAGCATCCCTACTTATGCCTTGTGGTTATCTGTGTGCTGAACTGACACCTAGAAAAAACTTGTAAAGGAAAGATATAGCACAAGAACAACTTAGAACACCATGTAACTGTATTATATCGTTTCAGCGTCAGCCTGGATGTCTCTCACTATTTAAAGGGCTGGGGTACACTAACCCAGATTCTCTGTGATCCTTTGTCCATAACTGCCCACCTGGGACACCACAAGACTTGCGAAGGAGTCTGCCTAGGATACTAAGAGACCACTGTCAAGAGAAGATACACACAGGACTTCCAGGATGACTTTGAGAAGACTTGAGGAGGGCAAAGATGCACTTAGTCTATGCCATTCACAAAGTCAGAAGTTGGACTCATGAAAAGTCCTGGGCAAGAAAATTTCAGTTCATATGTTTTAACTGATTTCTAATTATATTTTAAACTTTTAAGAACTATACAATTTGAAGTTATTCTTATTAACAAGAACCTCTTGACAATGAGTAGCCTCTCTCCTGAGGAAATGAATAAAAATTAATTTCTGATAATTCTTTTGAGAGAGAACTACCTTCATACACTTCAGCTGTGTGTTTCTTGAAGGCAGTGCTGGTATTGGAAAGTAACCCAGATCATTAACCTTCTTCATTCACTGCCCAGCCTCCAGCCATTTAATAGTTGATTCCCCAATATCTTTCTAGCAGTCATTTCGTCTGAGTGGATATCGGCCCCAATGTTTGAACTCCAAGAGAGATTTACAATTTTCTTCTTTGCATTATAAATTACTTTGTACACTTTAGAAAACATAACAAGTATCCTCATGCCTGCTACCAAGTGCTATCAAATCTTATTTTGTCATAAGAGAAACATTATTTTGTCTAATGAGAAATATTGGTGATGGTGTGGCACTGAAATGAGTCAGCTTATACATTGCTAGTGGGAATGTGAGCAGGAAGAATCTTCTCGTCATTTTATGACATATGCCTGAAGGCTTTCTATAAACTTCTTGTTCTCTCTCCTTCCCCAGAGCTAAACATCATCTGGACATTGCCTCTCGTCAGCCCCAAGATCTCTGATATGGTATCTGTCTTTGGTTTTATAATCATAGACATGAACATATCTAAATATTTCCTTGATCTGTCATAACAAATTTAGTAGCTTAAAACAATTTTATTTTCTCAAAGCCATAGGGCCCCTCCTTTTATCTCCTAGACAGAGGGAGCCCTTTGTGTAACTTGGTTCATGACAGCATCCTGCAACTTTGCCTCTGTCTTCAGGTGGGATTCTGGTTGCATGTTTGGCTTCTCTTTGAAAGGCACCAGACACACTGGATTTGGGTCCACCATGATGACTTCATTATTTCCTAATGTGGTCTTATTCTAAGTACTGGAAGTTAAGAACTTGAAAAACCTTTCTAAGAACTGCAATCCAACCCAATACAAGAACTATAAATAAGACCTAGAAACAATTTGATACTTTTAAACTTACACAAATGGTATCCTTTTAATTACCTGTAATAAAATAGTGTGCAATAGTTAATAACAGAAGCTTATAGCTCACAGTGCTAGAAGCTAGGAAGTCCGAGACAATGTTTCCAGATGGTTTGTGTCTAGTGAAGATGGTCGGCAGAGATGGTCAAGATGGTCCCTTCTATGTGTCCTCAAGTGGTAGGATGGATGGAAGAGGGGAAGCAGACCTCTGAACCTCTCACAGAGGTACCAGAACCTTTCATAAGCATTCTGTCCTCGTGACTAACCACCTCCCAAAGGCCCCGCATCCTAATTAATAACTTGACCTTCCAATGTTCAACATTTGAAGAGATGCATGTATATCCATGCCACATCAGACTGATAGTTTTCTTCTTCTTAGATATCTTCACTTGCCTTTCACATGACCCAAAGATTTCATAGAAGTTAAAAAGTAGCATTCCCTTTGATTCAGGAACTCTCATAATTAGCCTGCAATCAAGAATCATCTGGAGCCATTAATGTAAAGAGAAGAATACAACAGGTTCTTAGAGTTCATCCTAAGTTTTCTATGGGTAGCTGGGAGGCCTGCATGGAGAGCAAAGGGTACTTGGTTCTCCTGAAGGGTCACAGCAAGATTCCTAGAGAAAGTTTCTGAGCTAAGCTCTGAGGGAGTATAAGGCAATACAATAATCCTGAGTCTAATCAGGGCAGATGAGCTTCAGAAGAAGCAGAAAAGAGAATAAAATCATGGAAGCAATCCAGAAAATTCCATACCAAGGAAGAGTATAGCCATGCAGTTCAATTTAAATGTGAAACCAGAGAGCTGAGGCAGGAGAATGAACACAATTTAGACTGAAAGGCTGTAGTCACCATGTCAGGCATCCTAGTTTCTTTACCTGTTGTGATAAAATAGCATGACAAAAACAACTCTCAGAGGTTAAAGTGTTTGCTTTGGCCCACAGCCCAGAGTACGGTCCATCATGGGGGTGGGGGTGGGAGTCAAGATGGCAAGAGCTTGAAGCAGATGGACGTACCACAGTCGGAAAGCAGAGAACAATGAATGTTGCTTGCTCCTTTTCTTCTACAGCCCAGGATCCCTTGCCCATTTTTAAGCTGGATCCCCCCCACCTCAGTTAACCCAATTAAGATAGTCCCTCACAAGCATGCTCAGAGGGCCATCTCCCTAGTGTCTCTAGAGCAGTGGTTCTCAATCTTCCACATCTTCCTAAACCCTTTAACACAGTTCCTCATGTTGTGGTGGCCCCCAACCATAACATTTTGTTGCCACTTCATAACTGTAATTTTGCTACTGTTAAGCATCATAATGTAAATATTTGATATGCAGGCTATCTGATATGCAATCCCCAAAGGGGTCGTGAGCCACAGGATGAGAACCACTGATCAAGATTGTCAAATTGACAGTTACAGGAGTGCATTTGTTGCTAAGACTAGTTACCTGCTGTTATTAACCAAGTCTAATATAATAGCTTAAAGCAACCAACTTATTCTCTTATACTTTAGGAACTGGAGATTTAGCTAGAGGTGTTCACAAGGTTAATTTTTCCAGAACCTCAATGTTCTGGAAATAGAAAAATCTATTCCCTCTGTCTCTTACCTTCTAGTGATTGCTGGCAAACCTGGGGCAGTCTTTGTTTTGTAAACACACACATTCTTATCTCTGCCACGGTCTTCAAAACATCTGCTCTGTGTATATTTCTCTCCTTTCCTTCTCTCCCTCCCCTCCCCTCCCCACCCTTCCCCTCTCCTCTCCTCTTCTTTTCTTGACATTTTTCATTGTATTCAAGACTCACATAATCCAGGATGCTCTCATTCAAAGATCTTTAATAACTAAATTACATTCAAAGGGACACTCTTTTTTTTCCAAAGAGTGCTATATTCATAAGTTTTAGGCAAAACTTCTGGGGTGGGTGAGTCACAACTCACTCTATTACAGGGAGCTCAGGCATTGACTTGTGGACATTAGGAAGTTCTCAGGCTTTATTAAGAGAAGCTGTGGCTATATTTCTATCATAAAGACAGATCTCTGCAAGTGTCATGATAGAAAATACAGAAAGAAAGGGACAGATTGAGAAATATGTAGGATTTATGCTGAGAGGGTCTTGATTGCTTAGATGTGAGAGTTGCATAAAGGATGGTTATGATCTTTCCTGCATTTCTGAATTGTGTGAATTTGATGATTATGAAGTGAATACTAAAAGAAAGTGGCGCTTAGGAAACAATTATTCTTCTATTTTGACATGTTGATCATGGTGGCGCTTTCCATAGCCTAGTGGAGAGATCCGATAGGCTAAGCAGGAAATATTGATTTGTGAATCATCTCTGAGTAAGTAAAGATAAAAGCTGATGAGTTTTCAAAAGTAATCTATTCAGGAGCTGCTGTACAAGGAATTCAACTCAGCCCAGAGTGGATCCTGAAAAATATACATAAAGTGCCAAAGGAGACAGAGTTCAAGTCAGGGAAGCTAGAGTAGCAACCCGTGGATGGACTGATGTGGTGGGCTGGAGTAGCAACCCGTGGATGGACTGATGTGGTGGGCATTATCAATGGTCATACGTGCAAAAATAACTATGCCTGGTAAAAATAAATCATCTGCCAAAGCTAAAAACAAAACACATACAACATCAGATAGAAAAGATGACATCAGACAGTAATTCAAAGAAACAAAGAACACCAGTAACCAGCCAGATGGTGGGGATGCACACCTTTAATCCCAGCACTCAGGAGTCAGAGGCAGGTGAATCTCCGAGTTCAAGGCCAGTCTGATCTATAGAGCTAGTCCCAGGACAACCAGGACTACACAGAGAAACCCTTTCTTGGAAAAGAAAATGAAAAAGAAAGAAGAAGAGGAAGAGGAAGAGGAGGAGGAGAAAGAGGAGGAAGGTATCCAGGTAGTGTTAAGTGACCAGTCTGCCCCAACACCAGACATAGGGCTAACACTGGCTCAACTGTATATACCCAGTTTACCCACAGAACTAAGCATAGAGCGACCCCAGTTTCAGCAGTATTTGAATGAAGATTTGGTATGAGAACCAGGAGGCAGACAAGACACTTTCCGCATGGTAAAAGGCTGTTTGGGGAAGAAGAAATAAAAATGGCTTCTAGTTGGTAAATAACTCTAAGACTCAGAACTGAAAGATCCAATTTTGTTTATGTTTTGTCTAATACGTCCTCTTAGCATAGGCTAGGGTTTGAATGTATTCCAAAATTTGTATATTGAAAATGTAATCTCCAGTGTAACAAAGGTAAGAGACGGAACTCTGTTAAGAGGTAATTAAATCATTATACCATGAGGGCTCTGTTTTCAAGAATGAATCAATGCTGTTAGTATGGGATTATACCAGCTATTACAGTGATGCATTCCTGATAAAGTCATGAATTCAGCAACACACACACACCTTCTACCATGGCATAGCAGGAGAGCCTCGCTAGATTTAGTCTCTCTGAATTTGAACTTTATAACTTCCTTAATTTCCATAAGAAATTAATCTTTACCCTTTATAAACCATCCTTCCCAGATTCCAGTACTCTGTTACAGTAACACAAAATGGAGGTAGACTAATGTCATCTAAGTAGAGATATTTCCTTAAAGGGATGGTAGAAATTACACTGTATTCCAGCCATAGCAGTCCACAGAGCTTATGTACCATCGTAAATACAAAACTACTTAACAAAATACTTTGTAAAAAAAAATACCTTAACATATAAAGCTGCCTTAGGCAGGGCTCTTTATCGAAGCAGAAGCAATAGAATGATCATATATTATAAAAAGAGATTCATTAGATTGCCTTACACAATAGGAGCTAGCTAGCTATACACAATATCCAGCAATGGCTATCTCTCTACATTCTAGAGAGGCTAAGAACTCCGAACCCTCTCAGCCCATGAATCTGGCTGCCTTGGCCATCTCAATCCAGCACTGAGGTCTGGGAGCTTCCTAAAGAGTCACTGGTTTTCAATCTACATTGGAAAGCTGAAGACTGGCACCTGATGTCATCAGGGAATTGGTAGCAGTGGTTGGCAGCAGCAACAGATCCACATATCAGCAGAAAACAAGGCAGGTGCAGCCCAGGCTGGCATCAAAGTCGAGATCATCTTGGGATCACCATCTTCAGCATTTGCGTGTGAGCACACACCACTACACAGGGAATAGCCCCCAATAACTGACAAATGAGATTGCATAGGATTTGCAAAACTACTGTAAAGCCAAACCCTTAGAGTGAACAGACAGCCCACAGAGTGACAAAAATTGGGGATAGGTATGGTTCAGATGGGATGTTAGCCTTCAGAACATGTGACTGCGACAATGGCTCTGTGAGTACAGCAGTTACTACATGAACATGAGGCCCTGCATCTGTGTAATAAGCCAGATATGATGACATTCCCATGCAACCACACTCCAGGTGAGATGGATCCTGGGGGCTTGCTGGCCAGCCATTCCAGTTAAAACAGAGAGCTTGTTCAGTACAGGGTGAGAGTGGGGACACTTGATATTAACATCTCTCTTCCACTCATGCACACGTGGGTGCATGCTCCTGCACACACAACCATATAACACAGAGATTCACACATCACAGCAAGAGGAGTGAAGGATAAGAGAGAGGTGGGAAGAGAGAGCTAAAAATAATTAGATACCAAACACGTCACTGCCAACCAATAAAGGGGCCAATGAGCTGAACAGAGTTCTCAAAAGAAGAAACACAAACAGCCAATAAATATTTTAAAAGGTGTTCATCATCCTTAGCTGTGGGAGAAATGCAAATGAGAACTACTTTCAGATTCTATCTCATCCCAGGCAAAATGAGATCAGAAAAATTAATGACAAGAAATGCTGGTGAAGATGTGGGATGGGGAAATCTCTATTCGAGATTGGTAGGGATGCACCCTTGTGTAGCTATTAAAGTAATCAGGGCAGGGAGTTGCCAAAAAACTTTAAAAAATGGAACCACCATATGACCCAGAGGCATCACCCTGAGCATATAACTGAAGGACTTTACATGCTGCCAAGAGATACATGTAGATACATGTTTATTACTGTTCTATTTATAAGAGCAAGGAAATGGAACCAGCCTACACGTCTGTTAACACATGGATAGTATGTGATACATATATAAACAGTAGAATTTTGTTCAGATATAAAGAACAATGAAATTATGTGGGACTAGAAATGGAACTAGAACTAGATAGAACTAGAAAATATTGTAATAAATGACGTGACGCGGACTCGTAAGACAAAGGCTACTTGTTCTCTCTCATATGCAAACCCTAGCTTCTGGTTTTCAAATATGTGTGTTCATGTGGGAATGCGCGTGAGTAGAGTCCTTCACTATCTATCCTCAAATGCAAAACAGAAATGCCACAGAGAACAAATCCCTGCAGCTGTGGAGTCTGGGAAGTATGTCTGACGCTGGCTGATTTCTCATCTCACGGATGGCATCCAGTAGCTCTGTCCTCTTGGTGGAATGTGCCAGGAAGAATTCTGGGTCCATCTTAATTAGGTCGCTAACCACTCTCATGTGTGATCTGCACTTTTGAAGGAGTCATCTCCCAAAAGCTCTGTCTCCCGATACCATCATATAGGGAGTTAAGCTTTTCACTTATGAGTCTGCAGAGGGGCACAGTGCCCGGCCCTTGGCTTTCGCAATCTTCGTCTACTTATGCCCACTCTCCATACCATTTTCCTATCTCTGTCCTTGCCTGTGCTTACAAAGGCATAAGTCACAGGACATAGGTTCTACCCTAAATCTAGGGTGCTTAATGTCTAGATCTTTAATTACATTCACAAAGACCATATTTCCAAATAAGGTTATGTTCTGAGGATCCGTAAGGAATAAACTTTGAGACAGAGGAACCAGACAACTGTAACGAGGGTTGAAATAGGTCAATGCCAAATCTGCACATTATGGAGCAGCTGGTTTGTTTCCTCTCATTTGCCTGCTTTTCTATTCTGGAGCCACATGCTGTCACCACAGAGATTTGGCACATTTATAGTAATAATTGATAATAATTAATATTTGAAGTACAAGTATTTTTATTTTTTTCTCCTAGGGTGTTCCAGCTATTCTTATGGCTTCCAGTTTTTATGGATTTAAAATTAATAGATTTTCAAATTTCTTTTAAAAAGTCCTGTTGAAATTTTTATTGGAATTGCCCTGATCTGTAGACAGCTGGGGGAAACTGGCACTGTCATATACCCTTGGTTTGTAAATATGGATGTTTCAGCCTTTCTTAATGTCTTTGGATAAGGTTTTACATATTATCTTTATAGTTTTTCTACACCTATTTAAAGAAGCTTCTTTGGAGGATGAATTTAGATTCATAGGAAAATAGCAAAGATAGGAAGGACCTGTAGTGTTTCTCCCTGACTGAATATTTTCTGTAAAGTTTATTCCTGGGCAGTTTACATATTTATTGCTATTATTAACAGTGAAACAAAAATATCAACCTGGGATGACTCTTGGATAAAGTGACATTCTTCAAAATAGACAAGAATGCAGCTAGAAATTATCAAAAGGTAAAGTTTCTAAATGTTGCAGAGACAATCTTAGAATGACAAGAACCCACTTAGCCTGAGCCAGATGAAGGAGCCTTAGACTCTACTCCTCCTGTGTGAAGTCTGAGAATGCCCAGGTGAGAGCAGATCTTAAGGCCCAGGTAGGGGCACTTCCTCTAGACAGCATTACCCTGAAGAGCTGTTTCTCCGCACAACTCAGAGTCTCTGGCTCCTGTTTTCCTTCTCAAAGATGCCATTGCCTTTCATAACTTCAGAAGTTCTGAAGTATTCCCTTGAAGCTGTTGCATATTTTCTGCTATGCATATTCCTAGGTGGCTTGCTTTCCTGTTGTCACTGTAACCTGAATGACTGTTCTCACATTTTTCAGTTTCCCCTGGTGTACTAAAGTCACCGACTTTTGTTACCATTGATCCAGATACTGCCACTTAACCAAAGTCATTATGTCTAATGGCTTTTGGTTCAGTCTGGAGTATTTTCCTGTTATGTAATCACGTGATCTGCAGTCATAATTTTGTCTTTCTTACATCTCTTGTTGTTCTCATTGCCTTGGTTGGGACATCTAAAAATGTTGATTATTAGCAATGATAGTGCCTATCTTCTCCATTTCTGTCTGGAGTATTACACTCCCAATGTAAGTGCTTTTGGTCCTAAAGCCTTTATCATTTTATACAAGAAATAGATATTGAAGAATGGGCATATCACTTTCATTAATTGAGATGATCTAATTTAACCTCTTAATTTGATGAATTTAATTTATAAAATTATTCATGGCCAACAAGGCGGCTTAGTGGGTAAAGGTTTCTGTCACCAAGCTCAACAACCTGATTTCCATCTGCAGAACCACATAGTGAAAGCAGAAAATTAACCCCCATCATTTCCTTCATTAATTCATTAATTCACTTTATATCCCAATCACTGCCTCCCCTCTCCTCCTATCCCCCCTCACATAGCTGCGATTTCCCCCTTCCCTTCTCAGAGGAGAAGGGGGAGGTCCCCTGGTATCTCCCTACTCTGGCACATCAAGTAACTACAGGAGTAGGCACATCCTCTTCCACTAAGGCCAGGCAAGGCATCCCAGTTAGGGGAACAGGATCCACAGTCAGGCAACAGGTTCAGGGACAGCCCCCACTCCAGTTGTTGGGGGACCTGCAGAAAGACTAAGCTGCACATCTGCTACATATGTGTGGGGGCCTAGGTCCAGCCCATGCTTGTTTTTTAGCTGGGTAACCTCCACAATTTATATTCTGACTTCCACATGCACAGTGTGGCCTCTTAGCACAAAATAGACAGGTGAAAAAAATGTAATTCAAATATTTTTAAAAGGTAGAGTCCAGAGCTCTGAATCACCTTTATGTTTATGGCCTAAGTATTCCTGCCAGTTGAAGTGCGCTGTGTTCTGAATTCTGTGTCTTTAATACTCCTGTGTTAACGCCCCAACCTCAGTGAAATGGAGTCTGGAGGTGGGGACTCTAGAAAACAGGTTTGGATGATGTCATTCGGCAGAGCTTTCACAAAGATATTAGTGTTCTTTAAAACAAAAATGTCCCAGAAAACTTGCTCTTTCTTTCTATCCCTACAGTGTAAGGACATAGCAAAAAAAAAGGACCTTTAGCAAAAATCAAGCACGGTAGCACATAAACCTTGAGCTGATAGTCCTCAAAACTATGAGAAAATAGTTTTCCATGATGTGTCACCTAGTGTCTCAGTTAGGGTTTCTATTCCTACACAAACATCATGGCCAAGATGCAAGTTGGGGAGGAAAGGGTTTATTCAGCTTACTCTTCCACATTGCTGCTCATCACTAAAGGAAGTCAGGACTGGAATTCAAGCAGGTCAGAAAGCAGGAGCTGATGCAGAGGCCATGGAGAGATGTTTCTTACTGGCTTGCTTCTCCTGGCTTGCTCAGCTTACTTTCTTATAGAACCAAAGACTACCAGCCCAGGGGTGGTACCACCCACAAGGGGCCCTCCCCCCTTGATCACTAATTGAGAAAAATGCCTTACACCTGGATCTCATGGAGGCATTTCCTCAACTGAAGCTCCTTTCTCTGTGATAACTGTAGCTTGTGTCAAGTTGACACACAAAACCAGCCAGAACACTTAGTCTATGGCATTTTGTTATATCAGCATGAGTTTGCTGAGCCAGTGAACCTTGGTACTTTTCTGTCTTTGGATTCAAACGGAAGCATCAACACTTTTGGGTCTGGAGCCTGCCTCAGCTCTGATTTGACCTCGGACCACTGTTTCTCTGGTCGCTAAATCTTTAGACTTAGTCTAGAACTATACCACAAACTCGCCTGGGTCTCCAGTTTGAAAACTGGTCATCTTGGGACTCTATAACCTGTTGAGCCAATCCCTTATAATAACTGTTTACTCTTCTGTTTCCTTGGAGAAGCTGAACCCATGTGAGGTACATTTCCCTTTAATAATTTCCAGAACTAATTTGTCAGAAATTAGTTTATCTTTACACTTCATAAAACGTTTGCTTTGTAAGTTTAGGACATAGGGAATCCACTTTAAGAAATAGGCTTGACACTGGTTACATTTTAACCTTGTAAACATGATTGGAAGTTCCAACCCTTTTCCTTTGGGGGATCAGTTTAAATAACAAAGAAGAGAGTGTGAATTCAAGTAAGTGTGTTGAAATTTTCTCTTAAAATCATCTTAGATTTTATTATACTAGAATTAATTTGTCAGTACCCATAGATTTTGGGTTGTAATGTTCTCAGAGCGAGTTTATAAAATGCACTGTGAATTCCTGAGTAAATAAAACTGTACTTCAGAAAATTGTTGGAAAAAAATTAAGGCAAGAAAATTAAATATTGTGGATTCTGTTAGTTTTCAGAAACCTGGGACAACTGGCTTACTGATGTACCTATTGACATATGAAAGGAGATGCTGGCAGCTCTCCTAGCATCCCTCATTACCTGTGGCTCCGCCCAGTTCTCTCAGCATCACTGCTAAAACTTCCTCAGCTCCCTCTAGGAGCTGCCTAAGTTCCACAGCTTCCTCAGGACCCTCTGGGTCTCTGTGACGTTGCCCCTCTCCTCTGGTAGCCCCTCCTGGAAGTCTCACTGCTTCTTTATGCTCTCGTGGTCTCTACAATATCGGAACATCCACCTGGTGGAGTTGATGTTTGCCACCCTTGTCCCTCCTGTCACTCATCTTCTTGGAAGTCCCGCTGTTTCTCTACACCGTCATGGCTTCTATAGATATTACAGCCCTCCCTCCAGTGAAGTTTTTGTTTGTTCTTCCTTGTTTCTCAAGGCTACACTGTTCTCTGTCTCTCAGCACCCTCTTGGAGCTTATTGGAACCCTCTCTTGGAGAAGCCTGTTTCTCGACGTGTCCTTTTCTCTTCGGACTTTACCTTATATAGCCTTGCTGTCTTACTGCAAACAGTTTGACCTCAGTACAGCTTAGTGGCCAAAGACGGCACACTCAAGTTCCAAATTCTCACAGATTGTAACAACTTCTGCCACTGCGCAAGCAAATGACACCAAAGTCTCTTATCTTTAGGGTCTTTCAGCTTTCCACTCTTGAAAATCTTTTCTCTATGATTTCTCTACATTCTGCTCTCAAGAACTATAAGACTATTGTATGTAAACAGATTTGTACTTTCTTTGGGCATGGTTAAAAAAAAAATCTGTAAAATCCGTAGCAAAAGTTTGCTTAAAACTTGTAACAAAAGGTTGAATCTTTTATTTAGAAAAATAGATCTACTTATTGTGTACAACTTGAATTCAACTCTCCTGTAGGAAAGTGGATGTTTTAAAATAGCAATCATGTAGGACTCCTCTACATTGGCTAATGACCTTATCAGGATGGAAGCAACCATGTAACCGGCAGCCATCTTTACTAATGTTAAGGGGTACATGCTGTATAACTTCACCACCATCTTGGTTAAGATGGTCACATGGTATAAAGCAAATAAAGCAACAATTATAAAACTTAGTTCTGCTAATTCCTCTGCTTATTATCATAGCTCCTTTGTATACTAAGGAGACAGCATCTCCGAAATATTTTGGATTAGGACGGATTTTTGTAGGATGATAAATTAATATTAATAATAATAGGTTTACTCAGATTAATAAAAGCTGACTTAGAAAGTTACACCTAACTACTTATGTCTTTGCTAACTGTTCAACACCAGGCTTCTAGAAAATATTATGGGTTTGGGAGTTGAAGTAAGAAGAGAGGGGAGAGAGAGAAAATTAAACAAATTTCTATCAGTTTATGCTGTAAAGGTTTTAGCCATTCTTATGACCCTTATCTGTCAATTCACTTCTTACATGATACTGTTTTTACAGGATATGTGAGTTTCTGGTTCGAGAGAGAGAGAGAATGCATGTGGTGGCACATGTGTGAGAGTGTTTGTGAGTGTGTGTGTGTGTCTGGATGTATGTGGTGGCACATGTGTGTGAGTGTACACACATGGACCTATTCATGAGGAAGTCCAAGGTTCACATTAGGGATGTCCTCAATTGCTCTCTATT
The DNA here is from genome assembly GCA_019843965.1 of Rhynchomys soricoides. NCBI lineage: Eukaryota > Metazoa > Chordata > Mammalia > Rodentia > Muridae > Rhynchomys > Rhynchomys soricoides. Next base: position 3,956,805 of record JADRCH010000097.1, on the reverse strand, counting down.
AAGGAAAGATCTCGAAGTTGAACCAGAAGTTCACTGATACAACTCATCTCCCAGCTATCTTGTTCTGGAGACACCCTATCTCCACACCCGAGTGCCGGAATTACAGACAACCCAATTCCAGACCTCACACTTGCTCAGGAAATGCTATAACCACTAAGGCATGGTTGAGGATGCTTCAGGAGGGTGTTTAAGGATCCTTTCCTGATGCCTTCTCATTTGACGAGTTTAGAAATCTCTCTGGTCTCATACTTCCTCTCAAAGCATTCCAAGCTCTGCCTCATTGTTTCTCTGTGTTTGCTATTTCATACAAAATCCCAGTGCTAACAAGATTTGCTTTTCAAAGTCCATTTTTCTGATTGTGTACTTGAAAGACGGATTCTTTTACTCATGAAATTTAAAAACTGCATTGGTACTTTGGAATTTCAGTTATGAGGAAGACCTGAATTGTTAGAAACAAAATATCCTTTCCAATCTTACTTCAATACGATTTTTTCTTATATTTACTGCTACATCAGTCAAAATCATATTTCTGGCCTGTTCCTGTTTTTTAATTTTTTTTCTGAGATTCTAGTCTTTTCATAACTTGAATGGTATTTTTTGGCCTACTCTCTCTGAGGAATTATTCAGCACTGTGAATGCAAATGCACTACAAAGGAATCTCAGCTCATTGTTGTAGCCTCAGACACTGGGAATGTGTATGTGTTTATTTTCTATTCTCATGGTGAAAACTGAGAGAATATCTGGCCATAAAAGTTTTGGAGAGGGCAAATGCTTCTTAGGTCTCTTTTCCACTTGTGTGAAGTGGCTACCCCAAGACTCAAAATTGATGATGTCCCCTTTCTTCAGTTAACATGACTGCAGCACTCAAGATTCTGCTGGTTTCTTCTGATCTCTGCAGAGATTAGCCCTGCTTACCTCAACATTGGTGCTGGCTGGTGACTAGAGATGCTTCTATGGCCATCACCTAGAAACATCTCCTCATTCATTTACCAAGTGGACACCAACATGTAGAAACGGCTGAGCTACATCCTGCAATGAACCATGGATGCGAAGAAACCCAGTACCAGGTCTCTCGGCGAAGAAGTAACCATTGGAAAAGTTACACAGTTAATTCTAAGTAATGTTTCTTCTTTATTTCAGTGCTTGCAGGCAAGTTTTCTTAGACAAGTAATAAATCTGGGGAGCATCAAGTCTTAAGGAATAGCTGGTAGTAGAAGTTGGGTAGTATTCCTAAGCACAGAGTTGGAGCTGGAACAAGAAGGGGGCACTAGAACCAAAATGTAAGGAATTCTAAGAAAATGTATTCAATTTGTATATGACTAAAGAAATATGGGAGGGAAAGAGGTTCTGTGAGTGGGCTGGAACATCACACGTGTTAAAGACGCCGATTACGTAATTCCAGAGTCACTTCTACCCAGCTTCTCCTCTTTTTAGAGTGAGTCTCCTTACGTACTCCACGCTGGCCTTGAACTCCTGATCTACCTGCTGTAATTACAGACAAGTGCTTTTTAAACATGTAGAGAAGGAATAGCAGAGAGGAGCTTCTCTATTCACTTTCAAGATCTACTAGATGGCTAGCTAATGAGGGCATGAGATTGGCAGAGGACAGACACACTGATCAGTAATCCTATGTCATTTGCTACAAATGTTGGGGAGAACCTCCAGGAGGCTCTGAGGCCAATTTTTCACCAAATTTTCTCTTCAGACATTTGCCTAATACTATTTTCAAGAGCTCCCCAAAATGACACCCACTCTCTTTAGTACATGTGCATGTTTTGGGTTTGCTTTATTGTTGTGCTGGTGTAAACCCAAGGCCTCAAGAATGCTAGGCGAACAAGGACTCTTCCATTGAACTGTACCCATCGGTCCCCAAAATATCTACTTTAATGCTTTCTAATTAAAATAGAATTATATTACTTTCCCTTTCCTCTCTCAAGCCCCTCATAGCTACCCTTCCTCTAACCACTTCCGCATACCCTGCCCAACTCCTAAAGTTGATAGCCGTTTTCACTGTTATTATTACTATTGTTCATATCTACCTATATGCATGTAGGTGTATTCACAACCCACTGAGTCCATTTGTGTTATTCGTGTGTATGATTTCAAAACTGAGCACTCTCTATGGGATAACCAATACAGTGGTTCATCTACAGGAGAGGCTGAGTCTTCTCCCAGCAGTTAGTTATCCTTTGCCTGTAGCTCTTTGTCTAGGAGCAGAATCCCACAAAATGTTCCCTCTTCCATGTTTCACATACCCATCCACTGATCTTGCTTATGCTACCATCTTGTTTATGCATCCAGTTCTAGGAGAAACTCTTTCCCAGCAGACTTCTTGTAATCTTCCCACAGACTCTTCTATGATTCTCCCTGAGCCATGGATGCAGAAGCTGGCATTATTCTGAAAATACCCTCTAAAGCTTCCTTGCAAACTTTTGTGCTAGCAGCAATACTACCTACATTACTCAAAGACGTGATTTTTCAAGCCAGCATTAGCATCTTAGGGGCCTGAGTAATGGCAGATCTGGAGCCTCGCCTGACCCTACCAATTCAGACGTTCTGAGGGCGGGGCCTAGTAATTGGTGTCTTATCAAAACCATAGGATGAATCTGTGTACTTTGTGTTTGGAACCATTTAGATTAGAGCCTAATAAATCTAGCAGCTTCTTGATGCTGTCTATGAAACATTTCGCTTTTAAACATTGATGGTTTTTAATACAGTAGCATCTCCTCTCCCCGTTTCCCTCAGTTTTAACTACCTATCATTTAAAATTATTTAGTAGGAAAATTCAGAATGAACTCACAAGCTTTAAATTGCATGCCATCTTGTGCCTTCCTGCGTTGATCTAAGTGTGCAGCATCCCTTAGTCCAACGTGTTCACACCATCTGTGCTACCTGCTTTGCCACAAGGTTCTCAGTTATCAAATAGACTGTGACAGTAGAGGCAGTGTTTGCACTCAAGATTTTTATCTAAAAAAAAATTCTGAGTGTGTGTATGAGTGTGTGTGTGTAACATATTCTACTCACATGTCTACATCGGGTCTTCCTGGATTGCTGTTTTGTGAATGTGTGTAGCATATGTATATGTGCACATGTCTCCATTGAGTGTCTTTCTGGTTTGCTCTTTCATGTATGTGTGCACATGTCTACATTAGGAGTCTGCGGAATTGCTGTCCACCATATTTTTGAGACCTCACCTCACTCCAATCTCTCCCTGGTGCTCAGCAGAGTGAAGACCAGAGGTTTTGGACCTGAACTCAGAGCCTCTTGCTGGTACAGCAGCCCCTTTACCAACTGGGTCATCCCCTTTGGCCCTAGGTAGCACTTTCATTACTGAATAATGGTCCCCAAGCACAGGAGTGGTGAGGCTGGCAATTTGGACGTGCTGAAGAGAAACCAGAGAGGGTTTCCTTTATATGAAAAAGTAAAAGTTCACAATTTAACAAAGGACAAAAAAGGCCACTTGCTGAGATCACAGGCATGCAGTACAGTAAGATATTTTAAGAGATAATACAACCACAGAACTTTATTAAAGTATGTTAGGCAATTACTTTACTTTATTATTAGGTTTTCATCCCTAGTTGCATAAAGTTTATAAATTAAGCTTTATCACAAGTATATACACATAGGAAAAAATATAGTAGAATTTTGCATAATCCATGGTTTCTGGCACTTTCTGAGCTTCTTATTAGAACATGTTCTCAGGGATAAAGGGAACTGCCATGTTGTCTGTGAGAACAAATCCTGGCACTATGGGAACTGGGTTACTCTGCCAGAAATGAATGAAACAAGAGCAAAAAAAAAAAAAAAAGTGTGTGTATGTGGGAGGGGGGTGTTACATATCAGATCAGTGGAAGAGAGTGGAAGAGGGACCCAAGTGTGCGATACCCAATACTACAAAATAATTGTTTAAATAAATAAAAACAAACTAACAAAACCCCCCAAGAAAATATTAACAGTTGTTAAGACAATTGTTTTTCCACTGGGTTTTGGTGTTTGTGAATATGGATGAGGGATAAATGGCAAAGGGGAAAGGAAAGGTTATGGTTCTTAGGGGACTGTCAGTCACTGACTACCCAAACCCGTCCTGGGCGTTTCTATAGTCAGCCAAACTAACAGTAATCATCATTTGGATGGATCGTCCTTCCTGGCCCTGAAAGCCCCTTGGCCTTCTGGACCATGGTCAACAACCCACCACCTGCCTCAGTATCCAGATATGACCCAGACCAAGAGCCCCAGGTGCTCCCCTTTGTGCCCCGCGCACTCCAGCAACATGCCATGCCGCACCCCCAACACCAGATTTTTTTCCCAAAGCAGACAATGTGGTATTGTGATTAGATATAAACTGAAAGTGTATTTTCTGCCCTTCAGTAATTACACTGCCTTATGGTAGCATTATTCAGAGTGAAGCCTTATTATATTGCAGAATGAAATTCTGTATAATTTTCTTCTCCTCCAATGCACAAATGGAAATCATATTTTGGTCTGAGTTGGGAAGAAAGGCTCAGTTATCACTTGTGAGCGTGGTGTTATTTTCCCCAGAATTAAAAAATCCATCTGGGTGTCCGACCTCGCTCACCCTGCCGCCTCTCCATTCAGCCTTTTGTATGCAGATGAACCTTATCAATTTCCACCGCCTCAAAAGCCCGCACCCAGCTTGGTGCCTCCCCCTGGTCCGCGCGGCTTTAATGGAAATGCATGAGGTTTTTTTTTTTCTTTGATGTCTGTGCAATATACGCATGTGGATAAAAACCTGTGCTTTTATTTGGGGGGGAGGGGGAAGGGGCCTCAAATCAAAGTTAAAGTCCCTACCCTATCACGCCTCGCTGACGATTAGCGGAGGAGAGAAAGGACCAGCAAATCCAACACAGAAGCTGTGAAACTGGGGTTATTCAGATTATTGACTAACAAATAAAGGGGCATAGGATGTCACATTTGTATTCTAAGGGTTTTCATGCCGCCGCAGGCCTCATCAACAACTTACTGAAGTGCCACTAAATCCCCTGTGTTAACACGCGGGGCTGCGGGGCTGCATGTGATTAATCCATTAATTGCAGCTCCCTCAGGCCTGGCACTCGCTGTGTCAATAATTCACTTAAGGCCAGTTGGTCCTGGAGTTATTCTAGTGTCTAGTGCAAACAACTGGCAAATAACACTACTTGGCTATTTAACCCGGTCCCACTGCTGTTTTCCCAGGCTATTAGCAACTTTGTCAAATGAATGATTCATCTGCTGGTAACAAAGCCTCTCTGGGGAATTGCCGGACACTGCCAAGACCTACAAGAGCAGAGCGCAGCGGTCCCTGCAAATGTGTACGGATTATGTTGAAAAACAAAGCAAACCAAATCAAATAGGCGTGTTGTGGACACCAACCTCCTCTGTGCACCCAGAAAACGGTTCAAGATGGGGGGGGGGGTACAAAAACAACAAACAAACAAACAAATGGGATTTTCCTTGGCTCTAAGTGCCCTCAAACTTCTGTCCTTAAACTTCTGACACATGAGCTGATGGAAGTTGTTTACTGAGACTCACAATGCAGCATGAATGAGACCCCTTAGGAAGACCGAGCAGCCAAGCGGAGTTGGGCTTTGTTCCTCCAAGAGTAGGGGTATTTGTCCTGTTCACCCAACAGCAAAGTTATACGGGTTTTTAAGTAATGATATATATGTGATGTTTTTGAAAACTGGCAAATGCCCATCGAAATGAGGAGCCAGGGTTTTTAGTGATGATTAATATGCATAACAGTGGTGTATCTGGTTTTCAGGGCACTTCAAATTTCTCAGGATGTGCGCATACGTACGTGTTTGTGAAGAAAGATTTCAAACTTACAAAGATGAACTCTGTTTTAAGACTAGAGGAAAGAAAACAGCACCCTGGCTAAAACTATACCTGCTACAGGCCTCGATCCCACTCCTGCCTAAACAGAAAACTGCTTGGGAGATTCAAACGCCCTTCAGGTACCAAAGGGACCTTGCTCAGAATCGGATCTGCCCATTATGATTCCAGAGAACAAATGTCTTCAAGTCAAGGGGACCCTCGACTTCAGAGAAGATTGAAGAAGTTCTGAAAATAGGACCAGAAACTCAGGTGATCAGAAGGAGCACTTTCATTCTTCTCTAGTATTTCTTCCAGTGTTCAAAAGTAAACATGTTCACACCGGTTGATTAAATAAAGGCTCAAACAGAGTGTAAGGCGACAAGTGGGTGCAAACTCGCCATCCCTTCCCGCAGCTCCAGATAGCGCCTGTTACAAGTCCTTGAGTAATTTTCCAGCAGTTCAAATGTAGTTTGCATAACTAGACAAACTTGGATGACGTCAAGCACATGATTCAGCAACTATTTTGTTGGACATGTGACATAGTCGCACCAAAGGCTTACTAGAAAGATACTTGTATTTTGCGTCTAAACTCATCTGATTCGTTGACCAAATTCATACATGTGATTCATTTGCTTTAGTTGAAAGACAGTTGTATGTTGTTGGGCTTGCTGGCCTCATAGAATGACTCAGAAGCTTCTCTCGGTTGCTGTTTTTTTCCTTCCTCTATTTCACAGCAGTTTATTTGACATGAAAGTATCTGTTCCTTAAACATTCTGCATCATTCATTCTGAGCATTCTTGGGTTCTTGTACTCTTAGAAATGAGGGCTTCGATATTCCTCCAACTTTGGTCGCTACTGTTTAAGTCAAGTTTTCTCTTTTCTAAGTAGATGTTCGTGATTTGTATTTTTGGTAGTATTTTTTAAGTTTTCTCACATCTTTCATTTATTATACAAACTTTCACTTCATGGTATTGTCTCTGCTGTCCATATTCATGTCTTTTACAAACATTTATTTTTCTCTTATCTTTTCCGCTTACATTGGCACATTTTAGAAATCCTCTTGGAGAGACTACTTTTGATTATCTTTATCCACTCTGCTTTTGGTGCTGCAATTTAACTATTTCTGATTTTATTTATATATAATTTCATCTTCCATTTCATATACAACGCTCCTGTTACTGGTTTTTTTGGCTTCCTAAGTGGGAAGCTTGGCTGATTTATGTTAGGACGTCTTATGCTCCAGTGAAAACACAAACAACACGTATTCTTCTTTATCAATCCAAAGACTTTAATAAGAAATAATCAATAAGTAAAATGTGACAACCTTTTGGATCTCTCAAGTTGGTAACGGTCATTTTAAACTTGCTTCTCAGGAACAAGATTATTCACAATGTGATTGCTGTTAGTCAGTGGTAACCGTTGGATCCAAATGCTGGACCAAACAACTTCAGGAATAAAGGATTCATTTGGTTCATAATTTCAGCATTTTCAGTCCTTCATGGTTCAGAGGCCATGATTGAGCAGCAGACATCATGGCAGACAGGAAACGAATCAGAGCAAGAACAGGAAACAGCCAGACCAATCTGTATTGTCCCCAAGGACACACCCATAGTGACCTACTTCTTTTAAACAGCCCCCACCCTTCACAGTTTTACTACATGCTACATTCATATTTTCATTCCATTAATGGATTAAGCCATTCATTTATTAAATTAGGACCCTCATTACTCCAGGTATGGGGCTAGCAGCCTTCTGATACTATGACGTGATGTTGCCATCTACCAACATTTGGGCTCCATGCACAGCTGTCCTAGAATGGATACAAACTGGAAGCCCCAGGTTGGATACACTGGGTCTATGTAAATGCCCCTAAGAAAAGACTCAGAGGCTTACTTTCCTTGGTTTTTAATTTGTATTTCTATTGCCTTGTGATCAATAAACTCTAATGATATGGTATTTGCTCTCTGACATTTATTAAGTTGTTTATTTTGAAGAAACAGAATTAGGATGTAAGTTGATGAATGGCAGATTTTGGGTTTTTGTCTCCCTTACCAGTCTTTTCTTAAAAGATTTATTTTGTCAGCTGAAGGCATGGCTTGGTGGTTAAGAACATTCGTCATTTTTCCAAAGAACCCAGGTTCTATTCCCAGCATCCAAGGATGGCTCACAACCATTCATCACTCTAGTTCTAGGAGATCTGATGCTGTCATCTAACTTGTATGAACACCAAGCACAAAAAAGGGTACACAGAGACATAAATGCAGGCAAAACACTCATATACATAAAATAATAAAATAAATAATTTTTAAAAGTATTTTCATTTTGTAACCTAAAACAGGACTCTTATGAAAGTCCTATTTGCATTTAAAAAGAAGGTATTTAATAATTTAATTCTATGCTAATTTTTTTAGTCAACTCTTCATCTTTTCAATCATTTTAAATTAATTTTTTCTGCCATTCCTATCAATTTTAAGTATAATAAGTTAAACTTTCTCATAGTGTTTGGGGATTTATTTATTTATTGAATTTTGTGTTTCTACTTTCTATGTGCGTGTGCACGTGTGTGCGTGTGCGTGTGTGTGTGCTGTCACTATTCAGTCTGATGACCTAGCTTTTGTCAGATGTGTGTCTGGACATGAGCAATGTGTGTCTACTTTCCTTCCTAGGAGAAACTTTCAACTTGGGCTTCTGCCATGATCACTCATTCACTCTCTTCCTTGTGCGTTTCAAATTGCTAATTGAACATTTAGTTCAAAAACATGTTTAACTTCCAGTAACCTTAATAATTTTAATTATGCTAAGTTTAATATCTTGATCTTTTTGCTTCTAATCAATCTAATTTCCTGGGATCAACACAGAAATTCACTGAGCTTTGTGCCTGTCTTTCATAGGTCTGCTTTCGTCAGACATGTTGGGAATTCTTGTTGTATGTTCTCTGTATTTGTAACTTCCAACACCAAAGATTGTTATAAAAGCTCCCAAGTGATACATGCATCCCCCTCTGGCTGGGGACAGAGAACTCCCCAACCCTTGCCTCTGAGTCAGGAGTGGATTCATGAATATTGCATTGGTGCCTCTACTGGTAGACTGGCTTCAGGGGAGACTGACTGTCTTTCTGTAAGAGGTTTTCCTATGAAACTGTCCCTCATCTCCTTCCCTTCTCCTCTGTTCCTCTTTAAGCTCACACACACTCCGCCCTCTTTGTGTGTGTATATTAAAGAGAAATCATTCCTTAGACTTCAGTCAGCTACCAGAGGAAGACATTCTGGCCCTATTTTCAGATCCTGCCTGGAACTAATTCCAAAAATTCCATAGCTATGTCCTTACTCAGCATGAAACAGCTAGAACAGACACCTCACCCACATCCTATGGAAATGAAATGGATTAACAGTATACCTACAGAAACCATACTTGTACTATAAGTGTAAAAAGATAAAAATATCCAGAACAACAACCAGTAAGGGGTTTATATTTTGCTTTCAATCTTTAAAAAAAAAAATTATTTTTATTTTCAGTTATGTTTATACACATGAGGTAGGTATGTGCACAGTGAGTGCAGGTTCCTATAAAATCCAGAAGATAACGCAAAATCCCCTGGAGCTGTAGTCACAGGTGGTTGTGAGTCTAATGCTGCCTCCTTTCCTCATGTTTAGATGAGCTGAATTGTCTAGAAAGAAGCTGCAGAGAAAGACCCCCTTTACCTGTTGTTTCACTGGGTCCCTTGGTGTCCCACAAAAGCCCTTCACATTCACTGAGTCCTTTCAAGATGTTTTGAGATGCAGAGGTTACCTCCATCATCTTCAGGACTTACCTTGAATAGTCCTTCCTTCCAGCAACTTCCACCTCAGTTTTTCAGTCAAGCAGCAAGCAATACAAACCTGGAGTTCTGTCAGCATGTCCTCTCTGGCTGAGCCCCCCTTCCCCTTTGGTAGCAGGTGTTGAGGAATTTAAATGCAGCAACATGGCTGCTCTGGCAAGGGATCACATCCAATGACCTTCCAGGTCTCTGTGATCTGGCTAGAATACAGACACACCTTTAGTCCTGAAAAACAGAGGCGAGCAGATCTCCGAGTTCAAAGCCAGCCTGGTATAGAGCAAGTTTCAGGTAAAGAAAAGCTTAGGTCCAAGCATAGTGGTACATGCCTTTACTCCCAGCACTCAGAAGACAGGCATGCAGATCTCTGGGTTCTAGTCACTGAATTCAGTTGAGTCCATGAGTTCAGAGGCAGTGAGTGGAGCTGGTGGCAGTTCAGTTGGTGGAAGTGTAGTTGGTGGAGTTCAAAGTCAGTTTTTACTGGGACAGTTTTACAGAGATAGGTTGTAGAGAGAACAAGCTAGACACCGGTGAAGATAGATTGATCCAGAGAATGAGGAGTCAGAAGATTGGAACAGATTGCTAGAGTTAGTTTGAGGCCAAGCAAAACAAATTCAGTAAGTATCAGAAAGAAGTCAGATAGAATCGGTCAGCTTGGAGAGGAGTTTGGGCAAGAACAACTGAGTTGAACCAGCAAGCTGGAGTTCAGAAAGAACTGGAAGGGATAAACTTATTCAGTAGTAAGCCTCCAAGATGACAATTACTTCAGGCAACTAAAAAAAAAACCTTTACAACATATCTTCTGCCTTGAAAGTTTAGGGAGCTGGCTTGTTCTCGTGCCAGGTAAAGGACCCACTACAGACCTGTCAGCCATCCATCTACTGGCCACAGTCCCTCTGCCTGCCCTGAGGTTTATTGCTCTTCAGCAGCCAAGCCTTCTTTTCTAAGATTTCTGGTCATGTCCTTGTTTCTATCCACTTCCTTCTACATCTGTCTGGATTTCATAGTTTTGAATGTATCAGCAACACTTCTTGTCTCTTATTCAATGTCTCCATACCAACTACCCTTCTTTTCTACATAAAGAAATATGTCTCCAGCATATGCTCAGACAGACTTCTTGATCCAGATACTAGAAATTAACTTTAAATTGCTTACCAATTGTTTTCCACAGACTGGGCATTTTCCTAGATAGCACATATAGCTCCTTGGAAAAAAATAAAAGAAAGAGAAGTCATGGATTAATGCTGGACAAAGTATAGAGGGATCAGACTCTCAAACATGTTGTCCCATACTCTTAAGTACTTGCATTTAATACTGACAGTGGGTATTCAAGTTCTCTTCCTTGGGGGCTGCTACAGGAGGAGCCTTTGAGCTCTGGGCTTTCTAGAATAGTCTAGGAAACAGCCAGTGTCTCTTTGGATAAGCAAGTAGGCAGGAGTGCAATTCTCTTTACAGGTCATCAGCAGCCCTGCTATCAGAAGCCTTGTGGAACTAATTCCTAATTGGGGCAGTATTTGTCAACACTGATAGGACTCTAATACACTGTAATCACTCCAGACACAAGCTTAATAGAGATCCTTATCCCAGGGTAGGAGGCTGACTGTCTACTACCTCAGTCCCTGACATCCCCCTCTTGGTTCAGTCTCCCTCCTCCATGCCCACCCCTTTGGGTGCTGTTTGCTTCTCAATTGACATTGCCTTTGTTTCTCCTTCACAGCCTGGTTCTTCCCTTTTCTCACACTTTTCAGGGTCTTGAAGATCTCTCTCTCCCTCCCTTCCTCCTTCCATTCGTCTCTCTTTCTCCCCCCCCTCCTGAATATCTACCAAATTTAAATTCTCAAAAGTTCCCAGAGAGTTAGGCTACATGTGACTTTAGTATGTGGGTATTTAATAACTCCTGGTCAAAAAATCTCAGAAATCATGAAAAAAAGGTAAAATTCTGCTTTGGCCAGTTTCCACAATCAGAAATAGAAGGTGTACATGTTGGCATCAAATACAAGAAATGTAGTTTTTTTCTCATTGATGTTTATAATTTCCTAATTGGGCAAAGTATCTCTCAGTCAATGTCTAATAGAAACACAGTTGGAAGGAGCCAGAGAGCAGCACATGCAAGATGCAGAACCCAACATACACACACACACACACATACAGAGAGAGAGAGAGAGAGAGAGAGAGAGAGAGAGAGGCATATGCGCACACACCACCACCACCACCATCCCATCACCACCACCAGCAGCACTGTATCTCTGTGGTGTTCTGCCATTGAATATCTATTCAATGAGACTACTAGAGAATGTTCTAGAAAGATCTGAAGATGTCTGGGTGGAAAGTAGTTGCTAAGTGTACATTTCAGAGGAAGTGCTATGGCAAAATCCAGGCTGGAAGTAAAGGACTCATTGCAATTCACTTTCATCCAGCCATTTTTCCACTTCGCTTCTGTTGTGTCCTGTTGGAACTTATGTCACCTTGTCAACCCTGGCTCTAAAATATCCTCATTTGCCTGGCTTGTTGCTAAAGGCCTTCCACTCTCTGTGTCCTTCACATGCCCTCTTTGGAACATCCTTTCTGGATGGTTTTCTCCTTTGGGTGTCTCTTCAAACATCCTTTATACCTTGTGAGAGAGGCAAAGTCCTGATTATCCTCACAAGTGGCTCCTCCCTCACCTGCCGCTCTGTGTCCCTAACCTCTTTACATCTCTGAATTGATACCATAAGTTTTGATCACTTCCCTTGTTTACTTTCTACCCAAAGCATAAAATTTTTGAAGACAGGAGCCATCTTTTCACCGTGAAATCCTAACATTGTGTCTTGCACATAGTAGGTCTGCAACCGATGTTTGCTAAATAGACGAATGGATAGATGAAGGAATGAATGGCATCAGGGACCTTTAATCTCTCTTTCCTAACTCTGCTGATATATCCATTGCTTTAATTTTTTTGCTTTTCTCAAAGATCCAAATGTGACCTCAATGTGATCAAATCTGAACCTGAATTTCTCCTTATTACTCCCTAAATATTTGCCCCAAGCTCTGACAATCCCTCAGGGATTTCTTGGGGACAGACTGTAGTGTATTTTGCCACTTGAATCTCTTGAGCTGTCTGGAGGATTAAGACAGACATGTTGTGATCTGAGAGGCTAAGAAATGGGAGGGCAAAGTAAATTGTAAAGGGAAAAAGAAAGGAGCCTCTAACAGGAAAGGGGATGAGCACATCCCTGAAATGGATCCAGTGACGGAGACTGTCGAGTCCAGGACAAGGAAAAGCAGCCACCGGTTGCCAATGGGGGATGAGCATTAAACTTGTCAGGACACCTGGAGTGGGTGTGATGAGCCAAGGGATGCACAGTATCATGCAGGTGAGATGTGCTGCTCCTCCCTTTCCTCCTCTCCTTTTCTGCCTGATTGCTCCCTTTGTCTTGCTTTGTTCCTTCCTCCACCCAACCTTTCTTCTACTCCTCTTCTGCTTCAAAAATACTTTCCCTGGAGGAGACATAAACACCTCCCTTTTCTCCCAAGGTCCAAGACATGATTTCACCAAAGTTCATAGAGCTTCCTTACAGGACATAGGGGAAGGGTTACGTTCAAAGGTGTGGGCGTTCCTCCTTCAACTAGCTGTACCTAGAAAGCCTTTACCCAGTGGGCATACAGACTTTCCCATGGACACATAATGGAGTCCCCTTCCTCTCTTTTCTCCAGCCTATATAATCTAGCCCATCCCAAGGCCATATACAATTGAGGTACATTAAGAAGCAGTTGGATTCTCAGGTGACAGCCTCTAGACCCTCCTCTTCTCTCTTTGAGGGGGTGGAAATTATCAGTAGGCCCAGATGGAATAACTGTTTGTGCAGAGGTCAAAGCTGACCTCCCCAAGATGAGAATTGCTTGACTCAGAGGACAGCCATTCACAACACCTTCCATTTTTCCCATGCTGACAAGCCCCTCTCTTCTTGCACACACAGATACCTTGCTCCCTGTTTGTTCACCTCCTCTCATATACAAGCAAGGCTGGAGGCACATTACCAAGCCACTGCAGAACTGTCCACCTTCAGTAAAAGGACACTGGAAATGTTCTCTATCTGAGATACCCAAAGGCCCCAAGAAAACGAGTCCTGAAGGTCCAGTACTCTCTGAAGCGTTGGCTATCACATGCCTTTTGTTCCCCCTTCTCCTGGTATCTCTAAGTCTTTCTGCATTGGTCCCAACCATGGCTACGTTTACCTGTGATTTATTGATGATAATCGCAGCAAAGCCATTTGTAATCAAACATTAAACAAAGACATTCTCTCGCTGAGAGGGAGTGATAACGCACCATTTAGTAATTTTTGTGCAGTTGGTAATTTGGAGAATGAATGATAATTTCTGAGCCTTGAAAAGCTACATTGACAATGCCTGGTGCTATTCACCTAGTGAATAAAGATGCCTTCCTCTCCATGTCTTGTGATAAATTTCTTTTATTAGGGCCACTTACGTGGGACTTTATCTTAATGGCGTCTCATATGGGATAGTTGTGCTTGGGCCAGATGGTTGTTTTTCATCACGTCTTAAACACTGGGCTCTGAGAGAGCAAATAGCAACCATGGGTCTAATGAGGCCCTAGACTGCTCATCTGCAAAATCTGTGCAGGGAACTCACAGTGGGACTGGGGCCCTGTGTCCCCTTGAGGATGGTGAGGGTCCTCAGCTCCCTCAGCATTTCTTTCTCCCCCTTTTCCTGCCTCTGCCCAATCTCGGGGACTACAGCATGTCCTTCTTTCTCTCTAGCTTTCATCCTTTGTCCCTGTTCACTATTAAGTCCTCTCAAGCACACCTTTTCTGTGTCGATTTTAGCAGAATCCCTCTTGATGTGGAAGGCAGTGGCTACCGAGCCAAAAACGGAATTGGTATTCTATCAGCCCCTGTATGGTGTTCTTTGTAACTCATCCTGTAGGTTGTCAGAGGAACCTGGGGAGGAAAAGCACCTTCCAACTCCAGATCATACCAAGTATCCCATGGCAGCCTCAGCAGGAGCCTATCACTGAGTTCCTACAGCGACACAAGCTGTGCATCCCACTACATTCTAAGATCTCAGGTAACAAAATCCTGAGTACGTCCCAGGACAGTTAGGCTACCACTGTTTTTGTCCTCTGAATACTGTTTCCAGCAGACGTAGGCTGCCCTAGGATGCCTTTCACAGCCCCAGATACCCTCTATGAACTTCCTCTTTCCAATTTCCACGGGCCCTCAGTTCCTAATGTTTCCTACTTCCAATTATGTTACAGACCCAGAAAGTGCCCAAAACCTTTCCTTCTCATATCACCCCCAAGTAGAGGATGGGAGAGAAGAATGAAAGGAGCCTATGCAGGTGGGGCCAACGACACACCCACAACACCTTTCGCTATTGAAAACTGCCTCTTCTTGTCTCAATCTTACACTGAAATCACCAAGGGCCCATGACATTGCCCACAGCATCTGGTGCTCAATCCACATTTACTGTATACTAGGCATTATATCAAGACCTTTGCATCTCTTACTTCACAAACATATCATCCTTAGGAGAGAGCTGTCATTACTACCACCCACATTTTCCTGGTGGAGAAAAGGATGCTGAAGGTGACTACATAAGGGACCCAGAGTCTTAAACTAGCCTGTGCTGAGACTGAAGTTCAAACCAATGTCTTAAAATCACAAAGCATTGCCTTCCTTCCTGCTGGCCCAACAGAAACAACCGTGTACAGCCACAATGGGTGTTTACAAGAGAAATTAATACTCTGCCCTCTGAGTAAAGAGAGGCAGCATGCAGGAACTGACCCATTGCCTCCCTGAACACCATGTCATTGTATGGTCATGAATAATGGTAGAGTACCCAGCATCCTCAGAGAGGAGTTGGTATCTGCTTCTCTCAGGAGATGGAAAGCAAGTAAGCTAGTCTCTGCTCCTCAAAAGGCTTTCCTCATTGGAAAAGAACTAGCTGTACCCAAGGAGCTCAAGATTTACTTCTTCTAGATGTGGGTCCACAAAGGAGAATCTGCCATGCATCTGTGCAGAGTCCCTGCTTCCCTGTTTGGAAGAGCAGACAGATGGTCAGATAAAGAATGGATGGTGGATGACACAAAGAACTGAGAAAAGTTGGATAAGAGCTGTCAGAAGAGGTGGGTGGCAGCAAAAAATCTCTAGTCTAATAAACAAAGGAAAACAGAAACTTTACAAAGCAGAACAGCAAGAAGCCCAGAGTTTATTGTAGAGGGGTTAGCAAGATCTGAGGAGCCTCCCTCCCCCGTGAATGGGAGTAGCCTAAGTCACAACAGAACACAGGAAGCCTCAGAAAATCAGCACTACACATACGACATTTGAAAGAAGAAGAAGGGGAAGAAGGAAAGAGGAGGCAGAGGGAGAAAAGACACTGGGAAACCCTATCCTCTCTGAAGTCAGTCAGAGGAGTAATGAGACATCATTTCAAAAAGACCTCTGCTTGGCGGTGGTCAGCTTGGTAGTACCAGGCCATCCATGAACTGCATTCCCAGGCACTTCAGAGCAAGTGTACAAGACCACCTGGCTGTATCCAGTGAGCTGGAAACATGGTCAGAGCCAGAGTGTTGATGGAACACAGACACAGGTTCTAAGAGGCAACCTAACATCAGGAAGGACATCCAAGGGCCAGGCCAGCATACAACCATCCTTCTGATAGACTGCCCAAAGGTGCAGCCAGTATCTGTGACTGGACCGCACCAAGAGCAACTCAGGGGTGTGACAGAAATCTAGGAGCCCAGGAAGGAAGCAAGAGTTAGGAACAGAACAAGTAAACAGAGGCAAATGGCACTTGATACCCCCACCCAGATGTCTTCCAATCATCATTCCAATATAGTTAATGACTAATTTGTAAATTTGTGCAATTGTCAGTCCAGCTCTATCCTGTTCTGTTCCTATTCCATTTATCTTCCTCTTTCCCCTTCAATTTTTGGTTCTTTATCTTCTTTCCTCTTAAAAAGTTGTATCAGTATACAATAACTACACATATGGGTTTCACTAAGACATTTTTGTCAATGCGCATACTTTTGTCTGAACTTGTCACCAGCCTACTCTTTTGTCCTCCTCTTTGCCTCAGGCTAGTGACTGGCCCATTCTTGTACAGATCTCTCACAGGTAACCACAGCTGCTATGAGTTCGAGAGTGCTCTGACCCTAGAAGTCATCATCATGTACCAAATCCCCCTTCCAGTTCTTACTCCTCACTCCCAACCCCCTTTCCTGTGCTTTCTGAACTTTAGCAGGAGTGATATAGGTGTCTGTCTTATGGCAGAACAATCCAACACCACTTCTTCTTATCAGTTTGGTGAGTATTGAGTCTCTGAAGTTACTATTACCTATCACAAAAACAAACTTCTGTGACCAAAGCTGACAGAAACATTAAATTAAGGAGATTTATTATTATTATTATTATTATTATTATTATTATTATTATTATTATCTTTTATTTAGAGTTTGGTGAGCATGTCATATTCATTTAGCAGAATAATAACAACATTAATGAGTTGTTATTCATATAGAAGTACAAACAATCCCAGATAGCCAAGGCAATCCTGAGCAATAATGATGATGATGATGATGATAATGATGATGATGATGCTTGAGTGATCACCACCCCTGATTTCTAGTTATACTACATAGTTGTAGTAACAAAACTGGAACCAGAACAGATACATGGGTCAATGGAATAAAATAGAGGACCCAGATGTAAATCCACCCAGCTACAGTCATGTAGCATTTGACAGAGATACCACAAAAAATACAATGGAGACAGACAGCTTCTTCAGTAAATGGTGCTGGGAAAACCAGATATCCACATGTAGAAGCATGAAACTAGATCCCTATCTCTCACCCTGCATAAAATAATCAACTCCATGTAGATCAAAGACCCTAATGTAATGAAAAAGTACAAGGAACACTTTAAAATGTAGACATGGGCAATGGTTTCCTAAATAGCACTCCAATGGCCCAGGAAACAATGCCAAGAATTCACAATGAGACTTTGTCAAACTAAAAAGCTTCTGCATACCAAAGGAGACAGCTAGCTGGGTTGAAAGAATAGCCTACAGAATAAAAGACTAGATATACAACTAACATATGATTAATATGCAAAGAATTAAAAGTGAAACTAAGCAAAAAAATGAAACAACTCAATCAATAAATGGATTAAGAGACTGAAAAGATATGTCTCAAAAGATAAAATTCAGCTGGCCAATAAACTCTTGAAAGATGCCCACCCTCATTAGACATCAAAAAATAAATTAATTAAAAGTATATTAGGATTCCATCTCACCTTAGTTAGAAGGGCAGTCTTTAAGAAAACAGCAATAGCCGGGCAGTGGTGGTGCAAGCCTTTAATCCCAGCACTTGGAAGGCAGAGGCAGATGGATTTCTGAGTTCGAGGACAGCTTGGTCTACAGAGTGAGTTCCAGGACAGCCAGGGCTATATAGAGAAACCCTCTTTCAAAAAAACAACAAAACAAAACAAAACAAAAAAAGAAAAAGAAAACAGCAATAATCCTGGCAAGAATGAGGGTGAAAGAGAGCCCTTACATTGTAAAAATGCAAATTAGTCCTGTCAGTATGAAAATCAGTGTATGAGGTCCTTAAAAAAAAAAAAAACCCAAAGAGCACCCTTCCAGTCTCCTTCTGCGGTCAGGGACCCCAGTCTGTGCCACAGAACTCCATAACCAAATAGAGCAGGGAGAAGGCTTACATCTAGGGAGTGTGGACAAGCCAGTGAGTGGAGGTAGACAGGCAACACTGCCCAGCGAGACCCGCCTGGAATCTGCAGGACACTGAGACAAAGGAACTGCCTGGGACAAGAGCCTGTGGTCTGTGCCATACCCAAATACACTCCCAGGAGAGCGTACAAGCCTGTGGTCAGGGGTAAGGCCAGCACCTCTGATCAGAGACCTGCCCAGAACCTCCAGGACATGGGGACTGAGGAGTGGGCTTCTGGTTTCCTTCTGAGGCCAGGGAGCTAATCCCTTGACACAGGGCTCCATAGTCAGTGCAAGGAGAGAGCCAACACATCTTTGAGCACAAGAAGACCACTACTTCTGTTCTACTTCCTCAGTCAAGAAGGATCCTCCCAGAGCCATCAGGACACAGGAACCAAGGAACAGCTGGGGACAGGATCCTTCTGGTTTCTTTATGCACCCCAGAGATGACCCTGTACCACAGCTCTCTAAATCCGAATTCCTCTCAGAGAGAGCTGGTCTCCAAGGAGTACCTACAAAAAGGCTTGCAGGAGAGACAAGCCACAGTCAGAGAAAGCAAGACCAGCTAACACCAGAGATAACCAGATGGCAAAAGGCAAGGGCAAGAATATAAGGAACAGAAACCAAGGCAATTTGGAATCATCAGAACCCAGTTCTCCCACCACAGCAAGCCCTGGATACCCCAACACACCAGAAAAAGAAGACTTAGATTTAAAATCACTTCTCATGAAGATGATAAGAAGACTTTAAGAAGGAAATAAATAACTCCTTTAAAGAAATACAAGTGAACACAGGTAAAAAGCTAGAAGCCCTTAGAGAGGAAATACATGAAAACACAACCAAACAGGCAAAGGAAATGAACAAAACCATCCAGGATCTAAAAATGGAAATAGAAGCAATAAAGAAATCACAAAGTAAGACAACCTTGGAGATAGAAACCCTATGAAAGAGATCAGGAGTCATAGATGCAAGCATCAGCAACAGAATACAAGAGACAGAAGAGAGAATGTCAGGTACAAAAGATACCATAGAAAACATTGATACAACAGTCAAAGAAAATACAAAATGCAAAAAACTCCCATCCCAAAATATCCAGGAAATCCAGGACACAATGTGAAGACCAAACCTAAGGATAATAGGTATAGAAGAGAGTGAAGATTCCCGACTTAAAGGGCCAGTAATATCTTCAACAAAATTATAGAAGAAAACTTCCCTAACCTAGAGAAAGAGATGAACATAAACATTCAAGAAGCCTAAAGAACTCCAAATAGATTGGACCAGAAAAGAAATTCCTCCCATTACATTATAGTCAAAACACCACATACACAAAACAAGGAAAGAATATTAAAAGCAGTAAGGAAAAAGGGGCAAGTAACATATAAAGGCAGACCTATCAGAATTACACCAGACTTCTCACCAGAGACTATGAAAGCTAGAAGATCCTGGACAGATCTCACACAGACCCTAAGAGAACACAAGTGCCAGCCCAGACTGCTATACCAAGAAAACTCTCAATTACCATAGCTGGGGAAACCAAGACATTCCATGACAAAACCAAATTTACACAATATCTTTCCACAAAGCCAGCCCTACAAAGGATAATGGATGGAAAAACGCCAACACAAGGAGGGAAACTACACCATAGAAAAAATCAAGGAAGTAATCTTTCAACAAACCCAAAAGAAGATAGCCACAAAAACATAAAAAATATCAAAAATAACAGGAAGCAACAATCACTATTCCTTAATATCTCTTAATATCAATGGACTCAACTCCCCAATAAAAAGACATAGACTAACAGACTGGATACATAAACAGGGCCCAGCATTTTGCTGCATACAGGAAATGCACTTCAGTGTTAAAAACAAACACTACCCCATAGTAAAGGGCTGGAAAGCAATTTTCCAGGCAAATGGTCCCATGAAACAGGCAGGAGTAGCCATTCTAATACCGGATAAAATCAACTTTCAACCAAAAGTCATCAAAAAATGTAAGGAAGGACACTTTATACTCATCAAAGGAAAAATCTACCAAGAAGAACTCTCAATTCTGAACATCTACTCTCCAAATGCAAGGGCTCCCACATTCATAAAAGAAACTTTACTAAAGCTCAAAGCACACATTGCACCTCACACAATAATAGTGGGAGACTTCAACACCCCACTCTCAGCAATGGACAGATCTTGGAAACACAAACTAAACAGGGACACAGTGAAACTAACAGAAGTTATGGACCAAATGGATTTAACAGATATCTATAGAACATTTTATCCTAAATCAAAAGAATATACCTTCTTCTCAGCACCTCATGGTACCTTCTCCAAAATTGATCATAAAACTGGTCGCAAAACAAGCCTCAACAGATATAAAAAGATTGAAATAATCCCATGCCTCCTATCAGATCACTACAGATTAAGGTTGGTCTTCAATGGCAGCAAAAACAACAGAAAGCCCACATACACATGGAATATGAACAATGCCCTACTCAATAATAACATGGTCAAGGAAGAAACAAAGAAAGAAATTAAAGATTTCCTAGAATTTAATGAAAATCAAAGTACAACATACCCAAACCTATGGGACAAAATGAAAGCAGTGTTAAGAGGAAAACTCATAGCTCTGAGTGCTTCCAAAAATAAACTGGAGAGAGCATACACTAGCAGCTTAACAGCATGCCTGAAAGCTCTAGAAGCTAATACACCCAAAAGGAGTAGGAGGCAAGAAATAATCTAACTCAGGGCCCAATCAAGTAGAAACTAAAAGAACTATACAAAGAATCAACAAAACCAGGAGCTGGTTCTTTGAGAAAATCAACAAGATAGATAAACCCTTAGCAAGACTAACCAGAGGGCACATAGACAGTATCCAAATTTTAAAAAAATTAGAAATGAAAACGGAGATGTAACAACAGATTCTGAGGAAATTCAAAAAATCATCAGATCCTACTAGAAAAGCCTATACTCAACAAAATTGGAAAATCTGGATGAAATGGACAATTTTCTAGACAGATACCAAATACCAAAGTTAAGTCAAGATCAGATAAACCATCTAAACAGTCCCATAAGCCCTAAAGAAATAGAAGCAGACATTAAAAGTCTCCCAACTAAAAAAAAGCCCAGGACCAGATGGATTTAGTGCAGAATTCTATAGAACATTCAAAGAAGACCTAATACCAATACTCTTCAATTTTTTTCATGAAATAGAAAAAGAAGGAACACTACCTAATTCATTCTATGAGGCCACAGTTGCACTAATACCAAAACCTCATAAAGACCCAACAATAAAAGAAAACTTCAGACTAATTTCCCTTACGAATATCAATGCAAAAATACTCAATAACATTCTTGCAAACTGAATCCAAGAACACATCAAAACGATCATTCACCATGATCAAGTAGATTTCATCCCAGAGATGCAGGGATGGTACAATACCTGGAAATTCATCAATGTAATCCACTACATAAACAAATTCAAAGAAAAAAACCCACATGATCATTTCATTAGATGTTGAGAAAAGCATTTGACAAAATTCAACATCTCTTCATGATAAAAGTCTTGGAAAGATCAGGAATTCAAGGAGCATACCTAAACATAGTAAAAGCAATATACAGCAAACCAGTAGCCAACATCAAACTAAACTGGGAGAAACTTGAAGCATTCCCACTAAACTCAGGGACTAGACAAGGCTGTCTACTCTCTCCCTATCTATTCAATATAGTACTTGAAGTTCTTGCTAGAGAAATTAGACAACAAAAGGAGGTCAAAGGGATACAAATTAGAAAGGAAGAAATCAAAATATCACTATTTACAGATGATATGATCATATACTTAAGTGACCCAAAAAACTCCACCAGAGAATTGCTACAGCTGATAAACAACTTCAGCAAAATGGCCAGATACAAAATTAACTCAAGCAAATCAGTAGCCTTCCTATATTTGAAGGATAAACAGGCCAAGAAAGAAATTAGGGAAATGACACCCTTCACAATAGTCACAAACAATATAAAGTATCTTGGTGTGACTCTAACCAAACAAGTGAAAGATCTGTATGACAAGAACTTCAAGTCTCTGAAGAAATAAATCAAAGAAGACCTCAGAAGATGGAAAGATCTCCCATGTTCATGGATTGGCAGGATTAATATAGTCAAAATGGCCATCCTGCCAAAAGCAATCTACAGATTCAATGCAATCCCCATTAAAATTCCAACTCAATTATTCATAGACTTAGAAAGAACAATTCTCAAATTCATATGGAATAACAAAAAACCCAGGATGGCAAAAACTATTCTCAACAATAAAAGGACTTCTGGAGAAATCAGCATCCTTGACCTCAAGCTGTACTACAGAGCAGTAGTAATAAAAAAAAAACTGCATGGTATTGGTACAGTGACAGGCAAGTAGATCAATGTAATAGAATTGAAGACCCAGAAATGAACCCACACACCTACGGTCACTTGATCTTTGACAAAGGAGCTAAAACCATCCAGTGGAAACAAGACAGCATTTTCAACAAATGGTACTGGATTAACTGGTGGTCTACATGTAGAAGGATGCAAATTGATCCATTCCTATCTCCCTGTACAAAGCTCAAGTCCAAGTGGATCAAGGACCTCCACATAAAGCACTGCCAGGCAGTGGTGGCTCATGCCTTTAATCCCAGCACTTGGGAGGCAGAGGCAGGTGAATTTCTGAGTTTGAGGCCAGCCTGGTCTACAGAGTGAGTTCCAGGACAGCCAGGGATACACAGAGAAACCCTGTCTTGAAAACCAAAAAAAAGAAAGAAAGAAAACAGATACACTGAATCTAATAGAAGAGAAAGTGGGGAAAAGTCTTGAACACATGGGCACAAGGGGAAAGTTTCTGAACAGAGCACCAAAGGCTTCTGCTCTAAGATCAAGAATTAACAAATGGGACCTCATGAAATTACAAAGCTTCTGTAAGGCAAAGGACACTGTAAATAGGACAAAACAGCAATCAACAGATTGGGAAAAGATCTTTACTAATCCTACGTCTGATAGAGGGCTAATATCGAGTATATACAAAGAACTCAAAAAATTAGACTCCAGAGATCCAAATAACCCTATCAAAAAATGGGGAACAGAGCTAAACAGAGAATTGTCAACTGAGGAAACTCGAATGGCTGAGAAAGACCTAAAGAAATGTTCAACATCCTTAGTCACCCTGAGATTTCACCTCACACCAGTCAGAATGGCTAAGATCAAAAACTCAGGTGACAGCAGATGTTGGCGAGGATGTGGAGAAAGAGGAACACTCCTCCATTGCTGGTGGGATTGCAAGCTGATACAACCTCTCTGTAAATCACTTTGGGGGACCCTCAGAAAAATGAACATAATACTACCTGAGGACCCAGCTATTCCACTCCTGGGCATATACCCAGAAGATGCTCCAACATCTAATAAAGACACATGCTCCACTATGTTCATAGTAGCCATATTTATAATAGCCAGAAGCTGGAAACAACCCAGATGTCCCTCAACAGAGGAATGGATACAGAAAATGTGGTACATTTACACAATAGAATACTACTCAGCTATTAAAAACAACGACTTCATGAAATTCACAGGTAAATGGATGGAACTTGAAAATATCATCCTGAGTGAGGTAACTCAGTCACAAAAGAACAAACACGGTATGTACTTACTGATAAGCGGATATTAGCCCAAAAATTCGGAACACCCATGATTCAATTCACAGCAACTGTTGGACAGAGTGTGGGGTCCCAGATGGAGGAGTTGGAGAAGGGACTAAAGGAACTGAGGGAGTTTGCAGCTCCATGGGGAGAGAGCAAGAGTGTCAACTGGTCAGGCCCGTGGTGCTCCCAGAGACTGGACTACCAACCAAAGAATGCATATGAAGAGGCCCATGGTGCTGGCCACATATGTGGCTAAGGAGGGCCTTGTTGACCATCAGTAGGAGGAGAGGCCCTTGGGTCTGAAAGTGTTAGATGCCCCAGTATAGGGGAATGCCAGGGAGGGAAGGCAAGAGTGGGTAGGTGGGTGGGGGAATACCCTCATAGAGGCAGGGGAGGGGAGAATGAAATAGGGGGTTTCCAAAGGGGAGACCTGGAAAAGGGAAAACATTTGAAATGTAAATAAAGTATTAAAGAAAAAAGAAAAAAGAACCATCATTAAAAATAAGCCTTTAAAAAAAAATGAATCATATAACTGTTCTTAGGTATTTACCTAAAGGACAACATCTCAGAAATACCTATACATCCTTGTTTACTGCAATGCTGTTCACAAAATATATAAATTTTCAACTAACTCAGGTGTCCCAAACCAGGGGAATGGGTAAAGAAAAGATAATGTATAGGCATAATGGAATTCTTCTCAGCCATAAAGAAAAACAAAGTTAAGCGTTGCTTGTACAAAATCATGTATGCTTATATTATAAAGGAGATGGAGGAATGTCTAGTGGAAAAAACAAGATAAATAGGAAAAAGAGGAAGGGAGAATTTCAGGATTCAAGGACAAATATGGTCATCAAAGTATCCATGTGAACAGATTACCATATGAGGGAATGTAACAAAGATTTTTATAAACTGAAGACAAGTATGAGCAATCGGTCCTGTAAACACCTGTATCTCTCCTGTGTCCAGTCATGGAGAGTCTGCATAAATCCTTTCTTGGATTTTAGAGGCAACAGACCACAGGAGGGCAAATCTGTCCCAGGGGCTCTCCCATGCAGAGAAGATTATGAGGTCACTTCAGCTTGACTTGTTGCCCATCTCACCCTTTCCCAGTCTCTGGTTGTCATACTCACCACCCTGGCCCCTACCCAGGACACCCCCAGAGAGTGGGTTTCTTTCAGTGGCAAACTGACAGATTCCAACCTCTTGGGTCTACCCTCTCTGCTGCAGAACCACCAGATCATATTGGGCTTTCTTTTTTTCCTGCAGTGCTGTGCTGAAGTACCAGTGTGTTGCGCTCAACTGTAGCTTTCTAATATGTCCTTCTCCTTTCTACCTCCCTGTCCGCCCCAGAGCAGAGGTCAATAGGAGACTAGGGAACATGCCAAAACACCATGAGATGGAAATGCACCAGAGGTGCCATTCTTGCTCTTACAATAAGAAAAAGGAATCATACATCATTCCCAAGGTCTTTACTGCTCTGGAAACTGGATTTCAAGCGTTTTAAAATAATGTCCTCTTGCTGTGGATGACACAGGATTTATTCACTCTAGCAAAAGAATTGGAATCAACAAACTCATCATCAATAGATGAATGGACAATTAAAATTACACATACACACACTATTCCACAGAAGAAAAACTATAACAACAAAATTTTTAGGGAAATGGGTGGGAAAGGCAATGCTGTGTGGTCTTCCTTATATGTGTAATCTAGCCAATAACATGTGTAAATGTGTACACAAATGTACATGTGGATATAGCATAGAACATATATAAAGGATAACAAGAAAAACTAATGCTAAGAGATGAAAAAGGACTGAGCGCAGAGCCAAGAATAATTAATCCAAGACACTGATCTCTTCACTGTATTAAACCAACACCTGACAATATATAATTCATTATACACATAGAAGAACACGTCTCTCAACTCTCATCAGAAAGCTTCTGTTCACAGTAGATGACGAGTAACACAGAGACTCACAACTGGCCAAGGTGCAGAGAATAAGAGTGCAGAATGTTCAGCCATAAATGGAACATATGTTCCACGCCCTCTCCTCCAAGGGCTCAGGGGTCATTTTAGAAGAAGAAACAGAGGAGTTTAAGATCTGGAAGTAATGGATGACTACACGGAAATAGTATTTTCTGAAGACAGCAGGGCAGCTGCACATAGGAACTCACAGCAATCAGACCAAATTCCAGCAAGGAGAGAGGAGTTAGGCATCAAGTTCTACTCCTAGCTGTAGGGCTATTAGCAACTGTTGGCTGAGGAAGGGCTAGATTTCTTTAAGAGTACAGCTGCTAATAAGTCCATCACACATATCCAAGAATATTTGGGCAGCACAAGATGGTACTAATGGAGAAAAAATAAAGCAACAAAGCTGAATAAGAAGGGAAGTGAGGAGAGGGTCACGAACCTGGGAAGAGGTGAGGGAAAGAGTGTGAGTCTGATTTAGGGATGTGGTGTGAAATTCTCAAAAGAGCTAATGTGTCTTTTAAGACATTGGTCCCTTGCCACATCTCCCAGCATGTCAGGATTGCTACACACCAGCTTCCAAGGTGTCTCCCCATTATCCCCTTGCTGAATGACAGTTTGTGTTTGCTTATCATAGTGTCATTCCACCATTGTTTTTTATAGAAAAGAGCAATTTTGTCATTTTAGCTCATGGGTCCCCGAGTGAAGAGGTGACTTTTAACCAATTGTTGGGGAATAATCATTTGTTTTCACTTCAATTCTAGGAGCAATCTTCATCTCCAAGCTCAGTAGTCATTGCTGAATGCTCATCTTATTTTACTGCCTCCTCTATAAAATGCTAGCCCACTAATTGTCCCATCAAAATCCATTATTTAGAATGGCAGGGATATCAACCATACTGATTGCTTAATGGTTTTAAGTTGTGTGCTTAGAGTCTATGGACAGAGCACAGATTTTCTCAGGACTACAGGACAAAATATAGATGTCAGCAACCTTGGCAATGAAAAAAAGAGTGGATGGAGGGGGACAGAATTGGGAAGAAAGTGTAAAATGAAAGCTTAGAGTTGGTTTTGTCCTTATTTTATCAAGTAGGAAATAAAACGATTGTGCCAGATCTCAGCAGGTATGATGTGACATTTTATGTGTATCATTTAAGAGTCGTTATTAAAAGTAAGAATAAAACTAAAAATTATTGGAAGATATAAAGGAGCAAATTGCATAGGCGATTCAAATCTTTTATTCATAGTGAAAAATCTATATACCTTATTTAGAGTAAATTTATCAAGAAATCAAAGCATAAACATTATTTAGAGTTATAGCAGAAGGATTATAAGAAGTAGTTGTGGGATGACTCAAACATGGTGATTGGTATTCAAAATAAGAAGGGGTGGGGCGAGACTCAACAGAGGTTTTATGGCCTGCTGTAATCATTGCCATATGAATATATTTAATCTGAATCAAACAGAGCATCTGTCATTTTTATGGGGAGTCTTATAAAAGTTTCTATGGGAGTGAGCCAAGCATACTTTAAGGGCACAGGCTCATGTGCGCAGTTTCCAATCGAGACACAAGCCTGCCCATCTCTGCCCTGGAGATTTCCAGATGCCGTTTCTTCTCTCACCTTCACAATCTCAGATAAGTCTCGCTTGACCTGAAAAATCAAATAACTGAAAACACACAGTGGGCACTTTTTGGCTTCTGGGTATTGTACTCCTACTACAGCTATGAAATTAATTCGTGTTATGTGCAGAGCTGTGATCCGCAAGTAGTCCACCCTATAGACCAGTGATTCTCAACCTGAGGGCTGCAACCTCCATAGAAGTCACATATCAGATATCCTGCATGTCAGATATTGACATTACAATTCACAACAGTAGCAAAGTTACAGTTATGAAGTAACCTCAAAATAATGTAATCATGGAGGGTTCACCACAACATGAGGAACTGTATTAAAGGGCTGCAGCATTAGGAAGGGTGAGAACCATTGCTGTAAACCAAAATAATTCTTTGGAGTTGTTGATTCCGAGTTCCCCTCTTGGGAGCTAATGTGAAGAAGACATGTATGACTCTTGTTCTTTGGAGATGTCTACACACACTGGTAGGGTCTCTCAGAGTAAAGCACTGAATTACAAGATGTAGCTGTATGTTCATAGATTCTGCCAATATATTTTTCAATATAGAGATATCAACCCTATCAGTTCATATAAATGTTCAGTGCCTCAGCATCCTCCCAGCACTTATTCTACTAGGCTGTGTCATCGAAGCCCTTCTAGTGTGATCCTGTGGTACCTCACTGTGGCCTGAGCTGCTGTTCCTTTGACTAATAAAATCAAACGCTCTTTTACATATTTCTGTTATTGGCCATTCAGTTGTCCTCCTTTGTGAAGTATCTGCTCAGTCTTTGTCCACTCAAAAAATTAGCATCATGTACACACACCGTACGTGCACCAGATTACAAAAGTTCTCTCTCTATGTGGCAGTACCTCACTTCTACAATGCAGTTAATCTTTCCGTTTTATTATTGTACTGTCTCCCAGGAAACAGATGCCCCTGCTTTTATTGAAGTCTTGCTTATAAAACCTATTTCATGATTTCTACCATATCCTATTTAGAAGATCTTATCTATCTCATGTCATAAAGATGCTTTTACAAGTTGTCTTCTAAGATGCTTATTGTCGGGATAGGGAGATGGCTCAGTGGGTAGAGCCACTTGCTCTAGGCTTGAGGAGCTGAGTTCAATCCCAAGGACTAACATAGTAGAAAGAGAGAACAGATCCCAAGAACCTGTCCTCTGATCTCCTTTTACACATGGGCACCATGGCATACATATGCATGTTCATGTACACACACACACACACACACACACACACACACACACACACGGATGGATAGATAGATAGATAGATAGATAGATAGATAGATAGATAGATATGACACCTTGGTGTATCTCTCTCTCTCTCTCTCTCTCTCCCTCCTCCCCAATTCCTTTTCTCGCCCTCCCCTATTTTCCTTTCCTGAATCTGTCTGGTTTTTATTAGTGCATATTACAAAGAACAGTAAGTTTCCTTTCGGCTTTTAAGAAATGTGCATCCACACAATCTTTCCAGGGTGAAATCCCAAGAAGACAAGAGATAGACTCCAAGTACGGCAAGTTCTTTCACTGGCTTACCTGCAGCTGCATGAACAACTCCAGCTAATCAGACAGCCCCTCCTGAGCTGAATTGCTAGTGTGAGCTGAAGGCAGAGTAGGGCCTTGCAGGAGCCAAGTGTCCAGAAACACAAGACTGAGTTTCTGGTCAGGGCAAAGGAGTGACAAGGCATGATTGTCAACTCTTCAGATGTAGCTCCCCAGCCTTACTTGCAACTATGTGATCCACCCAGTATCCCAATAAATCCCTTGTATTTTCTCAAGTAGCCCAGCTCTGACATGAGATCAAAAATTCTGTCTGATAAGAGTAACCAATTCAAAAATCCAGTGAATGCTAAAGTCATGAAAACTACTGTCCTTCAGAGCTAGGGAGTTGTATATCTCCTCCTATGACCTAAGATGAAGCATTCCCAAGAGAGCTCCCTGAGCTTCCCTAGGGCCTAAGGAGGAGTGTGGAAGCTATTGGAGCCAACCAGGGACAGTGACACACCAGTCCATGGGGTCCGAGCAGAATGTGAGATGATCGTTCACTTAGACGCAACCCAAACTCTGCCGAGTCTCCCATCCGTCACTGCTACCACACCCTGCACCCAGACTTACTGAAGAGAAAGCAGCAAAGTACGTTTTCATCAATGATAAACTACATTTTAAAATTAACAGAAAATTCCAAATGGTGTGGAAATTATGCCCTAATTGGAAAATCATTTTTAAACTTCTCTCTATGACAGAGTATTCTGAGTCACTGCTCTCCACCAGGAGGAAGTAAGGAACATAAAGCAAAAGCCCCTGGATCGGGGCTTTTTTCTTTTTCTTTGCTAAGAAACTCCCTTCAACTTGAGGCATTGTATAAGCTGAGGATTCTTTACCTGTGTCTGTATTATTTTTCCTTTTCTCTTACCTAAAGCCTTACCCAAAGCTGGCAGCCTCATAGTGAAAGTACTGGGGGCTCTTCTAAAGCCCCCCCATGCCTTCTCTGATCTAGCTACAATTCTGTAGTCATCACATGTGCCTTGCATATATCCCTCCCCACGGTCCCTTCTGTGTGTGTGTGTGTGTGTGTGTGTGTGTGTCCCTCTCCTTCCTCCCACTGTTGTCTAGCTCCTTCTCTGTCTCTTCATGTCTCTTTCCTTCTCTGTGTGTATGTATGTCTCCCTCTCCTTCCTCTCTCTGTCTCTTTCCTTCTTTGCTTCTGTCTCTCTATCTCGTGTCTCTCCCTCCTCTCTCTCTCTCTCTCTCTCTCTCTCTCTCTCTCTCTCTCTCTCTTCTCTCCCCTCTCTGAGCTTCTCACTTTTCTCCCCCACCCACTCTTTCTTCCTCCGTCCCTCTGTCTTCCCCATCCTTTCATCCCTTCTCCCATCCTCTGCGTTCTTATGGCATCCTGGATTCACAGATGTGATAACACTGTTCTGTGGTCACTGGCAAATGTCTCACTCCCCGACTTTTCTTGAATGAGGATCCACACTGTCCAGTATCTGCTCTCAGGGTTTGGTCCAGAAAAGATATGTATTGAGTAAAAGAACCAATGAAATTAGAATTAAGTGGAGTTCTGTGCCAGCCTTCTGTGTTCATACACTAGCCTTAACTAAGGTGCTCACAGGATTTATTCTCCCAAACTGTGAGCTCATCTGATGTGAAAGGGTGCTTACCTATGGGACGCTGGGACACTGTGAGATGGGTTAAGAAATCTGAGGTACAAAACTGAATTGGCGACATCCTACTAGACCACTAAGTCAGAAAATTAGAGAGCAACAATTCAAATGAGTTTGCTAGGATTGTGAAGCCTAAAAGCCCACATATGACAGGGAAGTTCCAGGAAGGGAAAAGAATGATCCAAGAAGACTTGGAGTATTCAACATTGTCAAATGCTCTGAGAAATGAACAGAACCTGGAGAGAAGGTGTTGTGACTGACAACTGGTACTCAGACATCACTTATTAATGGAAGAAAATGAGAACAGAAATTTAACTAAATAATCACAATGTTATGAGTTCATAGAGTACAATATAGTTTAAAATATATGTACTTATATGCATGTATGTAATACTTTAGTTGAATTGTCTAATCCAATGATAGGGTATTTGTGAACAATTCTTAAGTATTTTTGTTATCTTACATGTACAAACGAACACAATGATAAAGCACAGGCTCTGAAATCCATGGGGATAGGAACGATGCCCTCTTCATCATTATTTTCTGAATTCAGCATCATCCAAATGTCCAATATGTGAGCAATTGATAAATGGATAATGAGGGTGCTGGGGAAATGGCTCAGAAGTTAATAATGAGTAGCGCTCTTTCAGGGGACCCAAGTTCTGTTACCAGCACCTACTCCCATCTGTCTATAGCTCCAGTTTCAGGGAATCTGATACTTTCTTCTGGTCTCCACAGGTACCAGACATGCATATTGTATGCACAGATACTTGTAGGAAAGCACTCATGCCATAAAATGAAAATAGAAATGAATAACTCTTTTAAAAAACACAAAATAAATTGAAAAACAATAGGAAGGGGAAATAAATGAAGGCACAAGCAACGTCAGAGCAAGAGGCAGGCTTGAGATCACACACTGACCATGGTTTACAAATACTATAGATTATCAATGCTCTCATTTACCCAAGGACAAGGAATCATTTTTAATTTTTCTTAGGGTTCCCTAGGTAAATACGGTTTTAATCTTTTCCATTTTGGTCCCCAAAGCCTCTTGCTCATCCCAAAAGGCTACATTCCCCAGAGATTGTTTTTCCCAAAACTGTTTCTCTTTTGTTGTCCCTCAAGCTACAGCTGGTTTTGTCTTGTGTCCTTTGATCCTAGGCCTCAGCACATTGACAGTCACCTGCACGCCTATTAATACATCTGTTTAGAAACACTTTCAAAACAAAATAGGAGCAAACAAAGAGTCCTAGAGGCTACAGCGGTGAGCTGTGCTGATTCCCCTTCTGCCTGTAAGACAGTGAACACTCGCTTCCTGTGTTGAGCACTTAGAACAGAGAAAGCACAAAAGGGTAATTTTCCTATAAATCTGGCAGCAGGTTCCAAAAGAGTCCCATAGGAATAAAGGATCTTAGGTATGTCCGGGTAATGATGTGTGTGTGGAAAGTGACAGACGTTTTCTCTTATTGAGATAACACGTGCCCCAGATCAATATAAGGGCAACAGGAATTACCAGCCAAGAGATAAAGAGCAGATCACCAAGGAATCCAGGTTTTGAAAAAAAAAATCTCTAGGGAAGGTCATCTATTGCAATGTACCTGGTGGATCTATTTTTATGAATAAAAAATCTATTATATTTTATACCTACCATATATACCACACCTGTAACCTTCAACTCGCCCACCAGGCCTTGTCCAACAATATTCTTTTTTATTGTTTGAGAAGCATACCTGCACCTAATACGCTTTCATCAGATCCAGCACATGCTCTTCCATCTAATCTCCCTACTATCTGCTATCTTCATTCCCAGCATCATGTGTTCTTTTTTTAAACACCAGCTGAATTCATTTAGTGCTACCTCTATGTACATGAGTATAGGCTCATCTAGTGTTAGAATGGCTGCATTGAGTAGCCTTACCGAGACTATGTCACTGAAGAAAACTGACTCTCCCTCCCTCAAGAAGCCCTTACTACAATAATCCTCAGTTACAGGTGGGATATCCCATCCCCTTCCATGCTGGGATTTGGAGTGGGCTGATCTTGTCATATGTGTGTAGTCAGAGCCACTGTAAGTTCATATGTACGCTGGCCCTGTCGTGTCCAGGACATACTCACTGCTAATATCCATACCTCCAGCTCTTACAATCTTTCCATCCCCTCTTCCACAGTAATCCCTGAACCTTGAGAGGAAGGATGTGTGATATGCGGCCCATTTATAATTCATTCCTCCACAATCTCTTAGTTTCTGCACCATCTACTGCAGGAAAAAGTTCTCCTTATGAGAGTTAAGAGATGCACCAATGTATAGATAAGAAGAAAAAGAATTTATGGGACAGTTTATTAGTGACCACTCACCAGAGTAATAGTAATAGGTTCTCCCCTAAGACCTATGACCTAGGCAGTCAAGGGAATTGTGTTCAGTTTACAGTACCAGGAGTGAGTTCCATCTTGTAGGGCAGGTTTTTAATCCAAGCAGAAAATTGTTGGCTATTCCAATGACATGCATGCTACTAATGCACCAGTGGGCATATCTTGTGAGCCAGTCATTATATCTATCAGGGTTCATAACTAGAATAAACTGTCCATTACTTTTCTTCCACCAGGAGCATGCATAGAATCTTCCAGCACTATGAAAGCTAACCAGTTGGAATAAAGCTTCCAGGTCATAACCATCTTGGTTTCTCTGTGTTCTATGACTCAAGCACTTGATGGATTCAATAGGCTAGTCTTTCCACCACATTCTGGAGGGTAATAAAGACCAATGACAATAGCTTGCAATGTTCTGAGATCCATGAGTCCTTGTTAACCAACAATGTGAAAATAGGTAAGCCACACCTAACACTGGGTTTTTATTTGATAGCCTCTATTTTCTGGGAGAAGCATTGTTGTGCCATTATATGGTAACTATACAGTGTGTGTGTGTATATGTGTGTGTGTGTGTGTGTGTGTGTGTGTGTGTGTGAGAGAGAGAGAGAGAGAGAGAGAGAGAGAGAGAGAGAGAGAGAGAGATGTACATGTACTGGAAACAGTAGTGGGTTTCCATAGGCTTTTAAAAGCATTTTTGGTGTTTGTTATCCCTCTGTGTATTCTCTCCTTTATCCTCTCCTTCTCTGACCTCTCATCTTCTGCTCTGTTCTTCTCCACCCCACCTAAACCTCCTTTCTCCATTAATTCTCTTCCCCCTTCACGATACCTGCAACAAAAAGAGAATTACAGACCAATCTCCCTCATCTGTAAAAATTCTCAGTAAAATACTTGCAAACATAATTCAGAAACAAATAAGAATGATCATTGGCCAAGATCAAGTTGGCTCCATTCCAGAGATGTGGGGATTGTTTAACACAGAGAAATCAATAAATGTAATCCACCCTATAAACAGACTCAAAGAAACCACATTATCACCTTATTAGAAGTAGAAAGTGCCTTTGGCAAAATCCAACATCCATCTATGCTAAAAGTACTGGAGAACTTAGGAATACAGAGGACATTACAAAGACAATATGCAAAATATCCTCAGCTAACATCATAGTAAACGGAGAAAATCTTGAAGCATTTTCACTAAAATCAAGAACAAGAGAAGGGTGTGCACTCTCTCCATTCCAATATAGTATTTGAAGTCTTAATTAGATCAATAATAAAACTAAAGGAGATCAAGGAAATACAAGAAAGGAAGAAGTCAGTATATCTTTATTTGAAGATGCTACAATTTTATACATAAATGATTGTAAAGAACCCACCAAAACCTAGTAGAGCTGTCTAAACACATTCAGCAATGTAGCAGAATATAAAATTAACACCTAAAAATCAGTATAAGTCTGTAACAAACATACTGAGAAAGAAATCAAGGAAACAATTTGTTCACGATGGCCTCAAAATGTACCTTAGAATAAATATAACTAGGGGAGTGAAATACTTATACAATGGAAATTTTAATATATTGAAGAAAGAAATTAAAGAAAATACTAGAAACTGGAAAGACCTCCCATGTTCATGGATTGGTAGAATTATGAAAATAGCCATCCTACCAAAAACAATCTACAGATTCAATTCCCATTAATGTCCCAATGCAGTTTTTCATAGAAAATGAAAATAACTAACATTAAATTTTGTGGAAACACAAAAGACCTAGGGTAGACAAAACAATCCTAAACAATAACAACAACAAACATTTCTGGAGGTATCACCATGGCAGATTTCAAGTTATATTACAGAGCTATTATAAAACATACAGCATGGTACTGACACATGGATCAGTGGAATAAAATTGAGGGGAATGGCATAAGGCCACACTCCTACAGTCACATAATTTTTACAAATTTCTTTTCATACACTATTTCTCAATTTGTTATTGTTTCATAAGTTCAGTAAATGTTTTTATAAAACTAGTACAGATCAGTGCTTCCTTTAAATGGGGGAGCATGGCATTAATGAGCATAGGCAAGGAATTCTTACATGTACC
The DNA here is from genome assembly GCA_019843965.1 of Rhynchomys soricoides. Taxonomy (NCBI): domain Eukaryota; kingdom Metazoa; phylum Chordata; class Mammalia; order Rodentia; family Muridae; genus Rhynchomys; species Rhynchomys soricoides. The sequence continues at coordinate 3,921,576 of JADRCH010000097.1, read as the reverse complement.
CAGGAAATCTCCACCTCCAGATCCTCCTCCAAGACCACCAATCTCCATTCCCATCTGAGTTCTATATTAATATGAAGAAATATTAGTTTTCTCAGGTGTATGAGACTCTTATAATTATGACAAGAATGCCTGAGAAAAGTCAACTTAAAGGAATCGAAGATTTGTCTTGGCTCGTGTGTTCAAGTTTGAATCAGGCGAGTTAGTTCCATTTTTTCAGGGCATGTAGTCAGAGTGTACCTGATGGTGGAAGCACAAAATAGAGGACAGCTGTACACTTAACGGTGGCTAGAAAGAAGGGGGGAAGAGGGAGGGTCCATTCTACTGGCCTCCTCATCAATGAGCTGATGCTGATGGACATCAACCCCAAATTTCTATGAGATGTTTTAAACTGTTTCTTAAAATACTTAGGCTGACCTTAACTGTCTGACTTTGCACAAATTAAAAGCTATGTGTCTGTTTCTACTTCATAAAATTAAAACTGAGTCTTAAGCTAGTTGTATGAATTAAATGTATTCATATTTACAGAACATTTTGAATCATATGTGCATAAGACAAGCACACAAGTCTTGACTTGTGGGGTTGATATTCCATAAAAGAAGGGACAGGATTTGGTCTTGTACACCAACAAGAACATTTAAAAGCCAAAGAAAAATTTCCCAGAAGTGCCACTTATGTTTGCCTTCTTGCCTCTAACTCATCTTCTCAAATCTGACCCTATGAAGATTAGAAGACGGGAGAAGCAAACCAAAACCAAAACAACAAGAACAAAAAATCCAAAACTAAAACAAACAAAACCAGAAAATCCAAATCCTTCAACCTTATTTCTCCAAGATCTTAAGGTTCAACTTGGAGTTTAAAAACAGATAGGTGAACCGCTATATGTGAAATGATATATTTAAATGGAAATAAGGACTTTATTTCAATTGGAATGCATGTTCTTATGTGTGCTTGTACATGCACGTGTGTGTGCTTGCCTGTGTGTGTGTGTGTGTGTGTGTGTGTGTGTGTGTGTGTGTGTGTGTTTGGGTATGCATGTCATATTGGGGACAGAGGACTACTTCAGGTATCATTTTCAGAAAGTATCACTCCAGACGAGCCACCTCATGAAGGAAAATACAACACAAACTTAGCTCAGAAACAATGATAACTCAATCTCTGGGTGCATCAACTAAAACCTAATCTTGTAAGCCTTATTTAAATCTGATTCCTCTGGTGTCAAATCCTTGTGAATCTGCCATACTAGGAGACTCTAGTAGCTACATCTTACTTACAGGCTGTCCCGTTCCAAAAAGCATCTCTCTCTCCTGCTCCTCTCTTCCACCCTCCAATCTGGAAGTCTTTTCTCCACACCCAGTGACTGGCTCCTTTATTCATTAGGGGATTGGTTCATAAGAAGTCATGGGTGTAACTCACTCCTTGTCTGAAGCCCCTCCCAGGAGGGCATAATTAGCATCAAATTACAATCAGCCCCAGGGCTATCCACAACAGAAGTCAGTATTCTGCTAGCAGCCTTCAGATGAAGATGTAGAACTCTCAGCTCTGCCTGCACAGCACCTGCCTAGATGCTGCCATGTTTCCCACCTTGATGATAATGGACTGAACTTCTGAACCTGTAAACCAGCCCAATTAAATGTTGTCCTTTAAAAGACTTGCCTTGGTCATGATGTCTGTTCACAGCAGTAAAGCCCTAACTAAGACATGAGCTATCTCCTCAGACTTATTTTTAACTTTGGTTTGGTTTGGTTTTGGTTTGTATTTTGAGACAAAGTTTCTGTGTGTAGCTTTGGACCAGATTGGCCTTGAACTCAGAGATCTGCATGCCTCAAGCACTGGGATTAAAGTACGAACCAACACCTCCCAGCTTAGTTTTATCTTTTAATTAAAGGAATTTTGGAGTGAGTAGTTAAGTATAACAAACTCCCATTTGATCAATTCAAGGCAAATATTATTTCATTTTTAATCCCAACCACTTCCACTCCTGATTAAATTTTTAAGCACTGTTAACTTTTAACAGTATTACTGAGGGTAAATGTCCAAACTGGGGTATCAGAGAAAACTTATGAAGGAATGCAAGTAGGACAAGGCTCATTGAGTTTAAGAAACTTAAAAGGCTCAGAAACCCCTGAATATTACAAGGTTCATAATCTTCTCTCCATGATTATATAAGAAGTCACCATTGCTGAGAAGAGGAGACTCTCCAACCAGCTGAGCTACCTACAAATTGTGCATAGAGCTCTAGAGATGAAGTTTTGTGAGTCATCGCACACACTGGGATAGACTTTTTAGCTGCCTTTGAGTCATCCCTGTTACTATAAATATTTCCTTACCCATAGTCCTATAAATCACTCCAAAACTGAACCAGTTAAATGAAAAACAAGACTACATAATAAGCAAATACTACAACAGCCCACTTGTATGTAGAATCTAAAATAATCTAATTCATAAAAGGAGGGGACAAGAAGGGTGCCAGGGGCAAAAGAAAGGGGAGAAGGATGTTTGGTCAAAGGATGCAAAACATCCTCATTATTCAGGATGGGTGAGTTCTAGAGATTCAATGCACAACATGATGTGATGATGACTACAGCCATCAAAATGGGTCATTACTCCTGAGGACTCACCATGGCCTATAAGAAAGCTCACTTAGCCAACAACAGAAGGCCACTCCCTATCTTCAAATCTGCATTTATGTCCCTTGACAGCAGTTTCTAGACCCCTTGAACTCTAAGTGGCGTGTCATGGTGTCCCAAGATATCTCTCAAACCACACTCCATTAGAAGCACAACGACAGACACAAGGCTCTCTCCTCATGTTCTTCAACCCCAATCTCTCCAAGTCATCCTTTAGCTTCACATGACTTGCCTTGAAAGAAATTTATTCCACATGCTCTCTGCATTTAAATTCAACTGCTAAGCATCCTCCCTGATTCAGTCTTGTAGGTTGTCACAGAATGGTATGTATGGTGGTTTGAATGAAAATAACCCACATAAGGCCATAGGGAATGGCACTATTAGAAGGTGTGACCTTATTAAGGAATTGTGTCACTTGGGGGGGGGGGGGGTTGGCTTTGAAGTTTCAGAATTTCAAGCCAGGCTAAATGTCCCTCACTTACTGTTGCCTACCAATCCAGATGTAAAACTTCTGGCTATCTCCATCCAGCACCATGTCTGCCTGCATGCCACAATGCTTCCCACCATGATAATAATGGACTAAACCTCCGAATTGTAACCCAGACCCCCAACTAAGTGCTTTTCTTTATAAGAGTTGCCATGATCTTGGTGTTTCTTCACAGCAATAGAAACTATAACTAAGACCGCCTGGGGACAGTTTGGGTGTCTCCTAACAGTTCTAATGGAGTACTCTTCAGCATATCTCACTTCTCCACATTTGCTATCCAGGTCAAAAGGAAATATCTGGCTCTACCTCCTGAACCCCAGCATCACTTCCAATCTTTCCTACTCAGATAAGATACATACTTCTCATAGGTAAGGAAGCATGTTCAGAGGCTTGCCCAACACCATTCTACCTACAATTAGTGAGGCTTAGATTCTAACCTGAAATTCCTAACCTTAAAGCCTGAGTCCTTTGCATTCAGCCTCAAAATGTTCTGGCTTACAAATTAAATCAATCAAAAAGCTTGTAATTTTTAGTTATTATTCTCAAAAGTATCAAATATTCACTCAATTTGCTGCACAGTACTGCTTTGAGCCCTGTTGTCAGAGATATAGTACCCACAGTCAAACTGTCAAATTGTTGGAATAAAAACAAACAAACAAAATATTATCTGCCAAGGAATACAGCAACAGATGAAGGGCAGTCATTTCTGGTCTTTTCATGAAGTCTGTGCCAGCAAGATATTGAGAATATTAACCTTCGTCATGCAAGCTTCCATCTGACAAGTCATCTCCTTTTCACCTTGGCTTTCTGTCTCTGCCTCCCATAATCCTGTCTGGTTACACATCAGTCTTCAAAAAGAAGCCTTTCCCAAGAGTCAGAAAACGGTGACCACTGGACATCTATTGCAGAATTTGGGGAAGAGGAATGTCCTCATATTTCACAAAAAACAATGTTGTCTTGCCCCAGAAACTTAAACGTCTGGCCACTCCACTGTTGCTCCCTGTTCTTATCCATAAAGCCCAAACCAGCCATCAAAGGACCTTTAGACTTCTCAATAAAATCAAATATCTTCCATCTCCAAACAGGTCTTCTATCATATTGTAAGTGAAGCATACACCAGAACGGGCTACATAATTTGTAGGGGTTGGTTCAAAATGAAAGTGTAAGGCTCTGTATTCCTAACTGGTTCAGGATTCAAGATCCAGGTAACAGAGCACTAAACTGATTGTGGGATCCTGTAAGGTCTTAATAAAAAGCTGGGTAGGTTCTATATTTATTGTTTTCTCACCAATATGTACTGTGGCTAACTTAGGAACAGAAAGTGGTAATCAGTGTTTCATCCCGGTGCTAACTCAAGGCATCTGTGGGTAAATGGATAAATAAATGAGCAAGGACATCGCTGTCTTTTAGAGTTCTGACACTACAAGTTTACTCTGCCTCCTGAGAAATGGGCAGAGCAGAGCTGTTACCCTGGAGGTGGGGCTATCTATAGGCTGTGCATGAAATGCATCCATAAACTGGTCACCTCTTAGCCATCACTGTAGCCAGAAACCAGCTGCCCCCTTACTCTGACACATGTTACTACTATGTCCATTCTAACACCCTAAAGAGCACACAAATCTGGTGACTTCTTTCTGTCCTTGTTGCTACTCCCTAACTTCAAGCCCAAGCCATTTTTTACTTTGTATATTAATGAGGGCAATTGACAAAACTATTGTAACAGAGAAGACTAAATAGGATGCAGTAGCTGGACTGTGGATTCAGACATGTCTCAACCAAACCCCAAATCCTTACGCCATACTGATGTTTTCTACACAGATAAATAATTTACTAAAAGTACAGATTGGGAGATTCTCTGGACACATCTAGATAAAAGTGTTAGAAATCCAAGTTGCATTTTATTTTTAGGAGTAGTTAAGGAGTGCATTTGTTATCATAACTAAGGAATCCAGAGGACAGCTCTCTTCAAAACAACTAGACTCAACAAGCCAAGTCTTGACTCTGTTCTCCTTCATTTGTTGGCCTTGTCCCTTCTGTTGCAAATGGCTCTGTAGGCAATAAAGGAAGAGGAGGTGTGTAGCTTCAGCTCACAAAATCACAAGTCTTTGTCTTCAGCTTTCCAGAATAGAAAAGATGATCTGACCAGACCATCAATTGATGAGACTCAGAGAAGCAGTGTCTGCCAATGATATGACCTCACAGAAACAATAGGATGCTGCTACACTAATTTCCACCTAAGTATCTCAGCTCAGTACTTGCTGTTTTGAGGCACATGCCTTACAACAACATGTCCACCTGTTTGACTAAACAGTACTTCCTCCAAACTTCCCCACAGGGGTGAGCAGGCTTCCGTGTATTTTTGGCAAACCCAATCCCTAGTGATTTTCTGGGTGGGCGACTCTGTTCCTTCCTTCTTTGAAAGGCAGAGTAAGCTTGAAATGTCAGAGCTGAAAGTCATAGTGGGTTTTCTTTTCTTCCTCATTTGACTATTACAGAAAGCCAGCCAGGGCTAGTACCAGGACAGAATTGCAAAAGACACATGCTATGCTCTGCCCTCCAAGTTGTTTACACTTGTGTGTGTAGGTTGTAATAACTGCTGAAATAAAAATGAACTCAACTGAGCCACCAAAGGTTTTGTTAAGTACAAGATGCAGTAGGGAATACCCAATATGATGGGCCCCGGGCTGTTCTATGCATTGACACACTGAGTTACATAGCACCATTGTTCACCTGCCCCTTTTTGAGAATGAGAACTTTGTAATAGAATAGTGTATATTCCGCTTTTATTGAGACCTCCAGCACTTACTGCACAATAAACAAATTGTATTTGATACAAGTACATGGGGGGAGTATATAAACTAGAGGAAATCCTTGCAACATTTATGAGACACTAAGATCGAATATCCACGGATGGGAGGGAAACATGGAGTGTCTCATCCTCTGTTCTAACGCTTCGTTCTAACCAACCCTCTATTCTAACCCTCTGTTCCTCCTAGAGAGCCCAGAGTATTGTGTTCTTGGGAATTCACCTGAAATTTCTCAAGAACTTGACTGTTGTGGCAAAAGCCAGAAAGTTCCTCCTACTATATCCTAGAACAGAACCTGAGTAAGTGAACTCATTACTCCTACAATTAAACAGGCAAACGGGTCATTAGAGAATCACAATGCTGTAATCAGAGTAGCTTCCATACAAGAGTGTGCATTCAGGGTTTTTTTTTTTTTTTTTTCCTTCATTTGTAACATGTTTGAAATTCAGCCACAATTCCACTTATTAATAGTCATTAGTGGGCTATCAAAAACAAGCAATCCTTTAGGTACAGAAGCTAAGCTATGGGCTTGTTTGAAATGTAAACAGGCAACTCATGAATTTGCTAATTATAATTCTCTGTTTGGCCTTTGGCCAACCTTTCATTCCCAGGAAGTAGCCACTGATAGAAATGTCCTGTCATGCCTTAGTGAATCCTGGCTGGCAGGTCACATAAGCTAGGATGTGAGGGTTTACCACCCAAAAGTCCTCACACTTTTCTTCACTCATTTATCGGGCTGTTTTACTGATTCCTGCAAGACTTGTGGGTGAGAAAAGTACAGATGCAGCACCCAGCCACACAAGTAGCATTTGAATGCTGCTATTAGATGTGTCCCTGAATATTAGTAATGGCCAATAGGGCTGGGAGCATCAGGGAAAGATATGCTAAGCAAAGGAAAAATGAGTCCCACTAGAGCATTGTATTGAACACCAAAATATTCCAACCTTTAAATGGGGAGACTTTCACACAAACATCTACATTCTAGTTAGTATCCTAGGGAAGTAAGGTACCTATAGCATGAGCTCACCCTCCCTATCAACAGTACAAAAGACTTGCACCTGTCCCCACACCCTTGACAACATTTATCATTTGGCTTTCCTACTGATGGTCCTTCTGATAGGGGGTAAATGGAATCTCAGTGTAGGATTAATTTGTGGGTCCTTGGTAACTAAAGATGGCAAAGACTCTTTAAGACATTTGCTTATCATTTGCATTTTTCTTCTAAAACCTTTCCTTTAGTTCATTTTCTCTGTCAGTTGTTTTCTTGTTTTGTGTTTTGAGGTCTTTGTATGTATAAGATGTTAATCTTCTGTCAGATAGTTGCCAAATATTTTCTCCATTCCTGTGAGCTTCCTCTCCATCTTAACCATTTCTTTTGCTCTGCATAACCTGTTTACTTGCATTAAGGCCCCGTTTGTTGATTATTGGCCATGTTTCCCAAGCAATGAAAGACCTATCCAGAGCACCCTTTCCTATGCCGAGATATTGAAGTGTTTTCCTACGTTTTCCTTCAGTAGTTTGCATTTTTAAGGTTTTCTAACAAGGTTTTTGATCCATTTGGACTTGATTTTGTGAAGGGAGATGCATAACTTATCGCTTTTTTCAAAATGATTTTCAATAGTAAATATAAAATAATGTTTAACAACGTTTACAAGTAAATGTGGAACATAGCAGACAATAGTTAAGCTTGGGAGTCTAGAAACTATACAGTACCAAATAAATCTATGAACTGAGTTATCCATGCTACATATAATCTTTATCAAAATAATCAACTTAAGGACTGACTTTGCTTCCAAACTTGTTCTTTGTTGAAATTACTTTCAGTGGATTTATATTAAATGATTAAGTGTGTCTTTAAATATTTATTTATTTATTTATGTGTATGGAGATTGTGTCTGTGTGTTTGTCTGTGCACCTCATGAATGCCTGGTGCCTGAGGAGGCCAGAAGAAGACATCAGAACCCCTGGGAATGGAGTTACAGATGGTTGTGAACCACCATGTGAATCCTAGGAACTAAGTCTACATCATCAGGAAGAGCCACCAGTGTTCTTAGCCATCTCTTTACCCCAAGTATATGTTTATATAATTCTATTAATACACATTTTATTTAAAAGATTGACTTGCTGCCAGGAACAGACAAGGCCACAAGCACAAATTTAAACCATGGATGCAACGGTGAGAAAGATCAATTCAGCCATATTGATTAAATCCTGATCACTTCTCTGCCCCATGTCTCTATACCCTTCAGCTCTGTATGTCTAGGTCCTTCCCTGGTTTTTTGCCTTCGTTTTCCTTTGAACTATATATCTCTATGTTGATTGCTTAACTTTTTTGCTAATAAATTATAATGCTTTTATCTTGATTTCTTAACCAACTGAAATATGCAGACACCAAACCCCAGCACTATTGCTGATGCCAAGAAGCGCTTGCTGACAGGAGCCTGGTACAGCTGTTCCCTGAGAGGTTCTACCAGCACCTGACAAATACAGATGCAGATACTCATAGCCAACCATCGGACTGAGCTGGGGGACTCCAGTGGAAGAGCTAGGGGTAGGACTGAAGGAGAAGGGAATTGCAATCCCATAGGAAGAACAATATCAAGTAACCAGACCATGCAAACTCCCAGAGACTAAACCACCAACCAAAGAGTACAAAGAGGGATCCATGGCTCCAGATACATATGTAGCAGAAGATGGCCTTATCTGACATCAATGGGAGGGGAGGTACTTGATCCTTTGGAAGTTTGATGCCCCAGCGTAGGGGGATCCTAGAGAGGTGAGACTAGAGTGAGTAGGTAGACGAGCACCCTCATTGAGGCAAAGGGGAGGGAGAGAGGGGGAATGGGATGGAGAGTTTGTGGAGGGGTAACTGGGAAGGGGGATATCATTTGAAATGTAAATGAATAAAATGATTAATAAAAAAGAAATATGCATTTTCTAAGAAATGCTGGTATCTTGTGTGATACAGTAGCTGAGCTTCAGTGTCATATGTCCTCTCATTCTGTTGGGAACATGTACTATCTAATGAGCCAGAATCCACAACAGTCTTCCCTTCTCTCCTTTAAACAGACTTAGGGCTGGGTACCATTGACAGCGTCATTTCATTTATATGATCTGTTTGGCTTCCAAAGATATTTCTGAACTCTCTCTGGGTTTAGGTGATGGTGGCCCCTACATTAGATATAGAATTTCTCTACATTAAAAGGCACTACAAGAGGAATAATTGGCTTGGATGATGTGAATTGGGGTCATAGTGAAATACGGCCAGACCTAATGATCAGACCTATGCAAAGCGGACACATTCGTTTATCCAATGGAAAGTCATCAGAGGTTTAGAAAAAAAAATGTGACTCTAGCAAAGAAGAGTTTGATGACACAGCTTCAGAGGTTACTGGCATGACTTGGAGGTGGGGGGGGGCAATAAAGTCTGCTAAAGGAAAGAAGGTTCACTTAATACAAGGCATATGTGGTAGACACAGAAAAAAAGATGGGTACCAGATCTACTGTGAGGGGGAGTGAACACTTGGCCACTCCTCAGAATGGGGTACGAGATGGGGTTGGGGGTCAGTTCTGAGGCTCTCAGATTCCCCAAGAATAAGGACACCTTCTAGGGATCCCAGGGACTCAGCAGCAAAAGGCCTACTCAGAAGTGCCTGTGGGCTGACAGATGAGTAAGATGTCATGTATGCTCTCTGAGCCACTGGCACACACTCTCACTGCCTCCACACCTAGCATCACATCCACCACCCACATAATTGGAGACCATCTTCATTTCAGAGAAAGAATTCTCATAGTTGTTTAATGTTTTTCTTAATAGGTAGTAAGGTAGAGTGCTCCCCCACTGCCAGGGTGGCTCAGCCTTGGTTTTGTATAACGATCCAAAGCACATCACCCTGTCTCTCTCCCAGCACACCTGCTCCCAGCTCTCAGCATACCACATCAATCATCCACCCCTGCCCCCAACCAAGCCTCTTCCCCAGCCCTCCCTGTCTATCCCACCCTCTCCGCCCTGAGCAATTCTGGTCCTCCAGTGCCCAAGCTGCAACTGCCCATTACCTGGGAGAGTTAATAAGAAATTCACCTTCCCTCCCCGGCACAAATGAATTCCAGTCAGTTCATTCTCCCAGGAAATAAATTTTAAAATGGAAATTAAACAAAACAATTGCTAGCAAAGGTAATAATGGGTCGTCCCTGAATTCTGCCTCTGAGAGGAATACATTACCATTCCCAAGGCCACAGCAGGCTGAGAGAAGCCCTGCTGGCCTCAAAGCTTGATGGTACTCAGGATGTGCAAGCCTGTAGCTCTGCTGTCCAAACCCTGGTACTCTGTACATCAGGCTGCTGAGTGGGTCTCAGAACCACACAGCTGCTAAAAATTCCCTGATTGTACACAAGCACACTTGCTGCTGGATTCCCTATGACCTGGAGCTGAGATGCCTTTTGTCCCTAGGTCGATTTCCAACACCAATCAGGACTTCAGGGACCATAACATAGTGATTAAGAGACAGGCTAGTGTTAGGTAGTCTCTTCCGTTCTCTACCTGTGTGACCTTGGGCAAATGACTTAAACTCTCAAAGCTTTGGCTTCTTATCTGTTGAATAAGATTAAAAAAAAAAAAAAAAGACTTGCCTCTTAGGATTACTGTGAAAGCAAATAAATTAATGCTTGCAAAGCCAGTGCCCAAAGATCATAAGTGCTCAATAAATGTCATCTTTTATTATTATCCTATTTTTAAAGGTCCCCAGGGCCAAGGGTGGATAGTCTGCAACCTTAAACAGGTCCTGGGGTAATTTATTGTTCAACCGTGTATATTGTGCTTAAATGTTTAATGTGTTTCCTTAATAGGCAGTTATATCTTTAAACGAAACTGGCAGGGTTAGAAGTCCAAGTCAGTCGAGAAGGGCTTGTTGAACATCTTATATTTCACTGTCCAGGAAAACCATAAAGTTTTGAATTGAAATATCACTACAGGTGTTTTCGAGTCACACATATCCCGGACAGGTTGGATACTTCACTTCTGCCACAGAAAAAGACAAGAGACGATGCCGATGAAAGGGGGAAATGCTGACCATCAAGCAGCCACTGACACTTACAGACAACTGCACTCAACTTTGTAGCCACAGTAATCAGGTAGTAAAAGACTGTTAAAGTAGTAGAAAGGTCCATATAAGGGAATTGGAGCCAAAACACCAGACCTACAGATACATTGATTCCATGGGGGAAGGCTCAAACTTGCTTTTCTATTTAATTCTGGCATAAAGAATTGGAGTTGACTTTAGAAGAAAGTTTCAAAGATGAGATGACAACCTTGAAATTTGAGTGGAACTCCTGCTTGTGACAGAGCCTGATACAACCAGTAAAATGATGCCAAGATTGTTGGTGGAGATGAACATTCAACATATATAGAGTGCAATTCTGCACCGTACGTTTAAAATCTCATTTTAAGGAATTTGCAGTTCCTTACCCCTCCTCCAAAAAAAATCCATCTTTGTTTTACTGTTCAGAATGTAATTCTGACAGTGGGAGAACGAAAGCTGTACCAATACTAGGAATATTTATCATTAGGCTGCTCGCAATGATTAAACATTGTCTCCAAGTTAGGCAATGAACAATGAAACAGTTGTTGAGTTTGCTCAGGTCTGTGTAGATGTGTTTTATTGATGTTATTTTCTAAAAATTCTCTAGTAATAATCTTTGTGTTTAACTTTGCTCAATTTACTGTACCTCAAGTGAGGCAGGATGTTGAACAGCCATTAAGCACTAAACTGTCTGGGGTCAGGTGGAAATGGGTTTGAATCCTGCTGCTGCCACATGGTGTTAAAGGATTATGTACACCCATGCATCTTAATTTCTCAGCTACAAAATGGGACTGATAGCATCATTTACCTAGGAACGTAGTTACAATGGAGGAACTTAAATATATTACTCTTACATCATCTGTATGGATTAGTGCCTGATATTTAGTATGTTCTCATGAGTATTAACTATCATCGCTATGCTCAGATCTCCTGCACTGTCACACCAAGTACACTGGGTTTCGTATCCCATGAGACTTCTGTTAACAGGTAGGCAAAGCACCCGTGGAGTGGCCGTGCGGATAGAGTTGTAGCCCTTGACCATAATCCTGTTTCTTCCAGGTTTACCCTGACATTTTGGAGTGGGTGATTCTTGGCAAGCAGGCAGCTATGAGTACCTCTTTCCCAACTTCCTTCAAGTTACAGACTCAACATTCTAAACAACCAGGGCGTTTTCCATCCCCCAAAATCCAAACCCATGGTCTACAAACCAAAGGAAAGAGAAAGTCAGTTAAGAACTGATTGCTGGCCATATTTGTAATAGCCAGAAACTGGAAACAACCCAGATGTCCCTCAACAGAGGAATAGATACAGAAAATGTGGTACATTTACACAACGGAATACTACTCAGCTATTAAAAACAATGACTTCATGAAATTCGCAGGCAAATAGATGGAACTTGAAAATATCATCCTGAGCCAGGTAACGCAGTCACAAAAGAATGAACACAGTACGTACTCACTGATAAGTGGTTATTATCCCAAAAGTTCAGAATACCCAAGAGTCACTTCACAACAACCATTGGACTGAGCGTGAGGTCCCAGATGGAGGAGTTGGAGAAGGGACTGAAGGAGCTGAGGGAGTTTGCAGCCCCAGGGAGGGAGCAACAGTGGCAATTGGCCTGACCCCTCGATGCTCCCGGAGACTGGATCAAACCAAAGAATACACATGGAGGGACCCATGGTGCTGGCCACATATGTGGCAGAGGAGGGTCTTGTTAGCCATCAGGGGGAACAGAGGCCCTTGGGCCTGAGGGTGTTAGATACCCCAATATAGGAGAATGCCAAGGAGGGAAGACGAGAGTGGGTGGGTGGGTGGGTGGGGGATTACCCCTATAGTGACAGGGGGAGGGGGAGGGAATAGGGAGGTTCCAAAGGGGAGATCTGGAAAGGGGGAAACATTTGAAATATAAATAAAGTCTATATAAAAGAAGAAAAAAGAACTGATTGCTGGACCAAATTCTGGACCTGAGCATCCATTGTTTAGTGCATTAACCCAAAATAGTAGCCCTAGCTAGAATTCGAGCTCTCATTTAGCTTACAATGTGCTTAAATTTTTTTCCAATTTGTTTGTCAACAATTGACTGGAAGGCTTCACACTGAAGTTTCAGGTTTCTGAAGAAGATAGTTGAGCACCCCGCCCACATTCCCAAAGGCAGGGATCCCCGGAAGCTGTGTAGCAGCTGCCCCCTTCAGGCAGGGTATGGGACCTCCAATTTTGCCATAGCCTGCATCACACCTGTTCCTGTCATCAATACTTGCCTAGCGGAGAAGATAGTGGATTTTCTGAGCCTGATCCAAGCATGTGTTCATGTGTCAGGGTGCAGGTATCACTAGAGAATATTTGCTGGGATACTTCCAGGGTCGGGGATGTTTTTTAAAAACAGAAGCAGCTTAGGCAATAGCAATGGAAATGGTACTCGGTAAGCAGGCTGTTCGAGTTAAGGGTTTCTGGCTGCTATTTGCAGCTGTCCGTGTGGGCCCAGCCATAGCAGTTCCGTGGAGATGGTTAAAAGTCACAGAATTCCTGCGCTACTGTCCCCTGTCAGCAAAGTGCTGAGACAACAAACTTAACCTCTCTGTCCAGTGTGAGCCTATCAGCCATGGTTATTAAATCCCACAAAAGGGAGAAGAAGAGAAGTGAATAGAGCTGAATGGAAAAAGCGCTTTCCCCATTTGGATAGCTGTGCAGAACGGGCGCTCCTAGAGAACGGAGCGCAGTGTAATTGCTGGCCTGGAAGAAAAAGGGAAACTACAAAAGGACAGAGAGGGGGGATTGATAATGAACAATTTATCCTCAGAGCTAACAGTTAATTAATTCTGAAAATATCTGTCAGGCTAATAGAAATGGGGGGAGGGCTATGCCACATACACAATTAATAAAATAATAATAACAAAAAGGAAAGAAAAAAGATTTTTTTAAAGGTGTTACTATCTTCTTACAGGCTGGGCCCTGGGCTTCCCAATGTCATTTTCAACACATTTTTCCCCCTCCGTCTCTTTTCAGAAATTGTTCTCATGAATGATTTATATATGTCTAGTTATCTGAAGTGATTTCTATGGACCCCGGCGCATTGCTGCATAATTGTTAATTTTAACGCCATAATAGCTTCAGATGGAGGAAGAGATTAGGCATTTATTGCACAATTAAATGAAACATACTTGAGAATCACAAAGGGTTCCGTAATTATTTCAGACCATTAATAAAATGGGCATTAAATTATATGGGACACAAAAGGGAAAGGAAATAGATTTTCATTACAGCAATAGAAGCTAGAGTAGTAATAGATCCTTGTTGAATTATCTTTCTCTCTCTCTCTCTCTCTCTCTCTCTCTCTCTGAAATTAATTGTTGCCTAGCTTATTTCAAAGCAAAATAAAGGAGTGAAAAAAAGTGTTTTAAAGCAGCGCTGATGAAAGGGCTTTGTTTGATGAGGACAATGGCCAGTGATACACTCCAAAAAACAAGGTAATCTTTGATTCTGGCTTCTTGCCTTTGCTTCCAACGACTTTCAAGGCAGCCTTTTCAGCAGCTTGGGGTTTCCCTACACCTACCCAACTTGAAGACTCATGAAAGACAGGGGAGGGAGAGGAAGTCAAGGAAGGATAAGCCAGTGGCTCCTCTCTCCTGCTGTTCCTGAGGGAACAATCTGGATAGTTGAATGAAAACTCATGGCATCCGACAACATTAAGACTATCCAGCTTGACCCTCCTGAAGGAGAATGGAAGGCCCTCTCATTTACTGCCTCATTTAATGACTGTGTATATGCTTGGAAATATTGTGAAGGCCCATTGTACAGATGACAAAACCAAGACTTGGGACATGAAGAAATGCCCAAGGTTCTACAACAGCTAATTCAGGCACCCAATGTTATAATACAAAGAAAACAACATTTCTTCTCTTGAAGTATTCCTGTTCTGATAACAGGGGTTGGAGGATCAGTGAGGGGACTCACTCTGTAGGTAATGGTGCTTGCCAACAAGCCCAGTGACTTGAAGCTGAGTTGAAAGCCTGAGCTATATTCCTTGGACCCACGTGGTGAACCAACTTTCATAAAATAAAATAACGCAATAAAAAATTAAAAGACACGAGTGTGACAATGTGTCATTTACCCCCGAACGTACGAGACACATGAAGGAATGTGATTTCTCTACAGCAGCAGAAAACGCAGAGGGGTGAAACACATTCCATCCTTTCTCTTTTTCCATCCTCCTTCCTGCCCAACAGGATTCAAGGCCATGTTCCCTCCATCAGTAGCAAGATCTATCTTCAGTAGCTCGGTGAGCAGACTCTCAGGCCTAAATCTATGAGGTTAATGACAAAAGAAAACCAGGGTCTCTGGAGAGCCTGGTCTTCACCTTCATGTCAAGCTACGTATGTGGCCTGACATAGCCTGGCCACTATTTTAGACTAGTAAGAAAGAAACTGAAAACCTTGAACTTAAGGCTGAGTAGGCCACAATTGCCCAGGCACAATGCCTGCTATCACCATCCCCCCAGGATTCGGATGTCATCCTGGTGTTCAGCCACCTCTGTGACTGCCTAGACCTGAAGTCTTGTGTGCAGAGTTCAAACTCAGACTCAGTCAGACTGAGTTGTGTGTTTACTTCTACAACTCAGTGTCACGGGACCTTCCCCAGGATGTCCATGGACATTTTCACCCCGTAAGTTTCAACAGTCATACCCATCTCCAGGATCTTGTAGCCCTGAACAGGAGCCACAGGGTGTAGCCTCCATGACCCCATGGGAAAGACAAGAGGTTTCCAGGGCATCAGTAAATTACACTGACCTTTAGAGAAAGCTTAGCCATGGAAGGAACATCACAGGTATAGAGAGAAGGCTGGGGAGCCACAAATAGCTCCCAAACCAGCCAGATGTTGTATCACATATAGAAGGTCAAGTTATGAAGGAACTGAGTTAGGCAACTGAGAGTCGTAGGCATGAGACATAAGTCACAGCTTAAGGATTTCTCTTATTGACAAGAGGAGCTTCTCATATTCTAAGGCTTCCCTTGACAATACTTCCACAATTTTAATAAGATATTTATCTTCTCTATAAAAAGGGATGGTGTTCAAGGAGGTAGTAATAAGAAATAAATTCCAAATTTATTTGTTTGTTTGTTTGCTTGCTTGAGACAGGGTCTTTCCATGTAGCTCTGGCTATTTTGTAACCCTCTGTGTAGACCAGGCTGGCCTTGAACTCACAGAGATCCACCTCCTGCCTCCTAAGGGTTGGGATTAAAGGTGAGTACTACTATACATGACCCCAAATGTAATGAGTGAAGAGAAAAGCACACAACACAGCACTTCCAGATTCAAACAAACAAGTAAGGGAGCCAAAGAGAAGAGAAGCTCTCACAGTCATAACTGGTAATCATGGATTCATGGAGAAAAGATAGAATTAACAAGAAAGGAATGTAAATGGTTTTGATTTTTACAGTGGAGACTGGAAATCACCGACTTTAAAATGATCTCTTCTTTGCATCTCATAGGTACACTGTAATTCGAGATTGCTATTGAGCCTCAACAAAGAAATCAGTAATCAAGACATCGTTTGTTAAATGAAAAGGTCTAAAGTTAGGACCCTCCCTCCTGCCAGCCTAGCTGACTAGATAGCTTAAGATACATTTCTTGAATACCCTAACCTGACTTAGTACATCAAGAACTGCTTAAATGTATAAGGAGGGCAAGTCCCTTCCAAAGGCAAAATTAAACACAGTTGGTTTTTAATTTCACAAAATAAATATACATGACATGACAGATGTATTAATTAGTTTTATTGAGCCATTCAATAGTGTATACATGTATCAAAACATATTACATTCCATTAATAAGTATAGGTACTGTTGTCCAATTCAAGATAAATTTGAATATTAAAAAGTTTAACTATGGGGCTGGAGAGATAGCTCAGCAGTTAAAAGCACTGAATGGTCTTCCAGAGGTCCTGAGTTCAATTCCCAGAAACCACACAGTGGC
The DNA here is from genome assembly GCA_019843965.1 of Rhynchomys soricoides. Classification (NCBI taxonomy): domain Eukaryota; kingdom Metazoa; phylum Chordata; class Mammalia; order Rodentia; family Muridae; genus Rhynchomys; species Rhynchomys soricoides. The sequence continues at coordinate 3,904,607 of JADRCH010000097.1, read as the reverse complement.
TCTCAACCATCTGTAACAGGATCTGACACCCTCTTCTGGTGTATCTGAACACAGCTATAGTGTGCTCATATACATAAAATAAATAAATAATTCTTTAAAAAATAAAAAAGATAAAGTTGAACTGGGCAAGTGATAGCCACGAGAAGGAGCTGATGAAAACCAAAACGCAAAATCAATGAAGAGACCCAAGGCCTTAGAGAGGAAACACAGAGACACCGAAGACAAAATCTTAAGCACAAAAAAAATAAGGAAAATCACCGCAACCGCCTGTCATAACAATTCCTCAGAAGGAATGGCACCACTGACAAAATAGGGGTTAAACTTGCCTACATTCCAGAGAAATGGGCTGAAGAAATCTACTGTGCTATGACTCTGGGCAGAAAACAGCAGCAACAACAACAGTGTTCTTAATCAATGCTCTAGACCTACGGGAGTTTTCTACCTTAGGCCTGCTTACCCTTACATTTGTCATCTTCTTGACCCCACAATACACCATCTAGAAATCAAAGTAGCTCAAGATTAACAAAAACCATGACCAAAAGGTAAAGGGAATCACTCATCCCTCAGGACCCCCACCCCCTATGTTTCAGAAACTAACTATTCACCAGGACCCACCATCCCTCAGGACTCCCCATCTTTCAGGACCCATCATCCTTTAGGCCAGTCTCCATCCCTCGGGATCTCTAAAGATTTACCATCTCTTAAGACTCCTCAACTCTCAGGACCCTCCATCCCTAAGAATTCACCATTCCTCATTCCTCAGGACCCACCATCACTCAAGACCTACCATCTTTCAGGACATATCAGTTCTCTCATTCCTCAGGACATCCCATCACTCAAGACTCACAATCTCTCAGAAGCCATCATCCCTCAGGACTCCCCATCTCTCTGGACTTACTAATTGAGTTGAACCAATGAAGTAGCAATTTAAAAAAAAATTAGAAGACAGACAGAAAACAAGCCATCATAAAGAGATAAGCACAAGTCACAAATTTAGACATCTTCCTATATGAAGTACTTTGTATAGGAAGTACTTCATATACATGAAATTTTTTGTATAGTTATAAAATTTAACCACTGTGAATATCTTTGAGAGACTGACATTTTATGGCCAAATAATAAAAAGCATAAAAAAATGTTTGATAAATTAATCAAATAAAATTTTAAATTTTGTTCACGTTGATACTATAGAAGTTGACTGGATTTTTTAAATATCAGAAATTGCTGAAAAGAAAATGAAGGGAAAGCTGGATATAAAGATCTTAAGCAGAATGCCACAAATAAACACAAGATAAAACATGTACAAGAGGGAATAAAGGTATGAAGGAGAGAATGTGTTCATAAGCAACTAGAGACACTGGAAAGTTAGCATGACAGTGAGCTGTTCAAAGCTTCCCTGAAGACAGAACTACAGCAAGGTATGCAGACAACTGATCTGATCCACCATCAGAATGCCACACACTGACCCCAAGAGACCAGCTCTTCTGCAAATGGCTCAGAATCAATAACCTACCACTACAGAACTGCTGGATCTTGGCAATTCCTCCCAACACTGGACTCCTCTATCACCAAAATCAATTTACAGATTCAGTGTAATCCTCACAATCTCAATGATGTTTGTTCTTCACAGAATTATAAAAGAAATCCTAAAATGTGTACAAAACCATAAAAGATCTTGAATATCTAAAACAATTCTTAGCAAAAAGAGCAGTGCTGGGCAAAATCTGATTCCAAATTATAGTGCTGAGCCATAATAAATAAAACAGTATGGTATTGGCATAGTTGTGCAGGCCAATGAAATAGAATAGAGCACTCAGAAACAAACATACAGTTATATCCACCTAATTTATTCAAAACTCACAAATATACATTGGAATAAATAAAGTTTCTTCAACAAGTGGCTCTAGAAATTTTATTCTCACATGCCAAAGAATGAGATTGTTATGTTTTAGCATGCACCAAAAACAATTCAAAGTTAATCAAAGACAATATAACATATGAAAAATACAAAAGTTCTAGTGGAAACATGTATAAAACATTTTAAGGTATAGACACAGTCAATATTTTCAACAGGTCTGAGATAACACAAAAAAGAAATCCAAGTTTCATTAAATAGAATTAAGACAAAATTAGGGTGTTTTGTGCAGAAAAGGAAATAATTATGAAAGTAAAGAGTCAGTCTACAACATGTATAAAAATCTTTACCAGCTACACATTAGAAGGGGATTGGCAATGAAAATATATAAAGAACTAAAAAAAAATTAAACAGTAGAAAAACAAATTACCTATTTTTATCCTCTTTCAAAATATTTCCTAATTCTCTCTCTCTCTCTCTCTCTCTCTCTCTCTCTCTCTCTCTCGTGTGTGTGTGTGTGTGTGTGTGTGTGTGTGTGTAGATCAGAGGACACGTGTAGGATCCATTCCCATTCTCTTTTTTTACCATGAGGGTCCTGGGAATTAAACTCAGATCATCAGGATGAATAGCAAGTCACTTTACTCTCTGGGCTACCTAATCACCCCCATTCTTATTCTCTTTACATTCCTGTCCTCTTTGAATTCTACATACACAGACACACACACACAGAGAGAGAGAGAGAGAGAGAGAGAGAGAGATGCACACAAACACTTTTCTTTGAAATTCTTTTGCTGCATTTCATCTAAGTTTCTCCTTTTGGTAATTACTACTATAGAATTAGTAACACTTGGATGAGATATTTTTCCCTCTTTCTCTCTCTCTGTATGTGTATGTGTGTGTGTGTGTGTGTGTGTGTGTGCACATGTAGTGTGTTGCTTGTGTTTTTGTCTTGAGAATTTCACATCTGGAGTTAGTTTATTGTTTGAGGCTATTACTTCAATCTAGCTATTTTTTAAAGACTGATTAGGTGATACTTGGGTTCAGTTGTGGTGACACTGAGTACTGATGTCACCATGCTGACCCAGCTCAGCCAGATGGTGCATGGTCTCTGACCTCATGAACAAGTGTTCTGTGTAAGTTGGCAGGGAAGGGGTTGGAGTGCTAGATTCAGTGGGGTGTGGTACTGACCTGGGGAGTGGATAGGTACTTATATGTTTGCTGCCACGAGTCGGTGGGGTTGTGGCCTCTGACTTGGGAGTGGGTGGGTATTCTGTACTGTATTTTCAGTTCTCTGAGACACTCCCACGCAGCTTTCCATAATGGCTTCACAAGTCTACATTTTTCTTACTCCACATCCTGGCGTACATTTATTCCCATTTGCTTTGTTGGTGAAAACTGTTCTGAGTGAGATGAGATTGAATCTCAAAGTAGTTTTAGTTTGCATTTCCCCAATAGGTAAGGATGGAGAACGCATTTTCAAGTATTAATTGGTCATTTTTATTTCCTCTTTTGAGAATTATCTATTTAGTTCGTTTGGCTCACTCCTCAGGTCTAAACCTTGTTGTAGATGATGATTTGTCTATGTTGTTGATTTTCTCAAAGAACCAACTTTTTGTTTCATTAATCTTTCTATTTTTCTCTTTGTTTCTATTTTGTTGATTTCAGCCCTCAGTTTGATTATTTCCTGCTGTATATTTCTCTTGGGTGTGTTTACTTCTTTCTGTTCTAGAGATTTCAGTTAAGGTACAAGTATGAGATCTCTCTAATTTCTTTCTTTTTTAAGAAAAGATTTATTTTATTTATATGAACACACTGTAGCTGTCTTCAGACACACCAGAAGAGGGCATCGGATCCCATTACAGATGGTTGTGAGCCACCATGTGGTTGCTGGGAATTGAACTCAGGACCTCTGGAAGAGCTGTCAGTGCTCTTAGCTGCTGAGCCACCTCTCCAGTCCAAGATCTCTCTAATTTCTTTATAAAGTCACTTAGTTCTATGAACTTTCCTCTTAGCACCACTTTGTGTCCAATAAGTTAGGATACGTTGTGCCTTCATTTTCGGTGAATTCTAGAAATTATTTAATTTCTTTCTTTCCTTCTTCAGATATATATAATTTCTGCCTTGATCCATAGTCATTCAGTAGAGAGTTGTTTAGTTTCTTTTGTAGGCTTTGTTTGTGGGCTTTCTGTTGTTTCTGTTGTTAAAATCCATCTTTAGTTCATGGTTATCTGACAGAAGTTATTATAGGGGGTTTTGTCAATTTTCTTGTACCTTTTGAGACTTGCTTTGTGACCCAGGTGTGGTTAGTTTTGGAAAAAGTTCTGTGAGGTTCTGAGAATAAGGTTTATTATCTTGTGTTTGTGTAAAATATTCTGTAGATGGAGAAACCAAAATAATCCATGATAAAACCAAATTTAAACTATATATATATATATATATATATGTATTCTAGAAGCCCTACAGAGAATTCTAGAAGGAAAACTCCAACACAAGGAGATTATCTATAGCCAAGGAAAAAAACAAGAAATTAATCATCTTACAGAGAGAATCACACACACATAATTCCAACTCCAACAACAAACATAACAGGAATTAACAATCATATGACTTTAATATATCTCAAGATCAGTGGACTCAATTCCTCAATAAAAAGACATAAGCTAACAGACTGAATATGCAAGCAGGATCAAGCATTTTACTGCATTCAAGAAACACAGCCTGGGAGCTGATCATGTACCAAAGGGCTCCATTCCCAAATAGCGCCAGGAGAGAGTTAGCCTCCTGGGAGTGTGGACAAGCCTGTGAGCAGAGGTAAGACCAACACTTCTGCTCAGAGGGACCCTCCGGGAACTCTCAGGACAAAGGGACCAAGGAGCAGCCTGAGAGAGGAGCCTTCCGGTTTCTGTCTGTGGCCTCGAGCCTGATCCTGTGCCACAGGTCTCCATACCCAAAGAGAGCTGTGTACTAACTAATTTTGTATGTTAACTTGACACAAGCTGGAGTTATCACAGAAAGGAGTTCAGTTGAGAAAATGCCTCTATGAGATCTAGGTGTAAGGCATTTTCTCAGTTAGTGATCAAGGGAGAAGGGCCCCTTGTGGGTGGTACTACCTGTGGGCTGGTAGCCTTGGGTTCTATAAGAAAAGAGGCTGAGCAAGCCAGGGGAAGCAAGCCAGTAAGTTACATCCATCCATGGCCTCTGCATCAGCTCCTGCTTCCTGAGGTGCTTGAGTTTCAGGCCTGACTTCCTTTGGTGATAAACAGCAGCATGGAAGTGTAAGCTCAATAAACCCTTTCCTCCCCAACTTGCATCTTGGTCATGATGTTTGTGCAGGAATAGAATCCCTGACTAAGACACGCTGCCTCCCAGGAGTGCAGACAAGCCTGGGGGGGGGGGGAGTAAGATGAGCACCTCTGCTCAGAGGGACCCACCTAGAACCCTCAGGACAAAGGGACCAAGGAGGGGCCTTCCAAGTTTCCTTCTATTGCCTGGGAGCAGATCCTGTGACACAGGGTTCCATACACAAATAGTGCCAGGAGAGAGCTGGTCTCCCAGGAATGCCGACATACCTTCAAGCACAGGCAAGACCACCACTTCTGTTCAAATTCCTGGCCCAAGAGGGACCTTCACAGAGCCATCAGGACACAGGAACCAAGGAACAGCTGGAGACAGGATCCTTCTGCTTTCTCTCTGCACCCCAGAGCTGACCCTGTACCACAACTCTTCAAACCCAAATCTCTCTCAGAGAGAGCTGGTCTCCCAGGATTACTGACACAAAGGCTTGCAGGAGAGAAAAGCCACAGTCAGAGAGAGCAAGACCAGCTAACCCCAGAAATAACCAGATGGTGAAAGGGAAGGGCAAGAACATAAGCAACAGAAACCAAGGCTACACAGCATCATCAGAACCCTGTTCTCCCACCAAATCCAGCCCTAGATACCCAAACACACCAGATAAGCAAGACTCAGATATAAAATCACATCTAATGATGATGATAGAAGACTTTAAGAAGGACATAAATAACCCCTTATAGAAAAACAAGAGAACACAGGTAAACAGCTAGAAGTCCTTAAAGAGGAAACACAAAAATCCGTTAAAGAATTACAGGAAAACACAATCAAACAAGTGAAGGAATTAAGGAAAACGAACCAGGATCTAAAGATAGAAATAGAAACAATAAAGAAATCACAAAGGGAAACAACACTGGAGATAGAAAACCTAGGAAAGAATTCAGGAGTCATAGAGGCAAGAGATAGAAGAGAGAATCTCAGGTGCAAAAGATACCGTAGAAAACATTAACATAACAGTCAAAGACAATGCAAAATGCAAAAAGCTCCTAAACAAAAACATCCAGGAAATCCAGAACAAAATGAGAAGACCAACCTAAGGATAATAGGTATAGAAGAGAGTAAAGGTTCCCAACTTAAAGGGCCAGTAAATATCTTCAGCAAAATTATAGAAGAAAACTTCCCTAACCTAAAGAAAGAGATGAACATAAACATTCAAGAAGCCTACAGAACTCCAAATAGATTGGACTAGAAAAGAAATTCCTCTCCTCACATAATAGTCACAACACCAAATGCACAAAACAAAGAATATTAAATGTAGTAAGGGAAAAGGTCAAGTAACATATAAAGGCAAACCTATCAGAATTACAGGCTACTATACCCAGCAAAACTCTCAATTACCATAGATGGTGAAACTAAGATATTCCATGACAAAACCAAATTTACACAGTATCTTTCCACAAATCCAGCCCTACAAAGGATAATAGATGGAAAATGCCAACACAAGGAGGGAAACTACACCCTAGAGAAAGCAAGAAAGTAATCATCTTTCAACAAACCCAAAATAAGAAAGCCACATAACCATAAAAATAACATCAAAAATAACAGGAAGGAACAATCACTATTCCTTAATATCTCTTAACATCAATGGACTCAATTCTCCCAATATAAAGACATAGACTAACAGACTGGATACATAAACAGGATCCACATTTTGCTGCATATAGGAAATGCACCTCAGTATCAAAGACAAACACTATCTCAGAGTAAAGAGCTAGAAAACAATTTTTCAAGCAAATTGTCCCAAGAATCAAACTGGAGTAGCCATTCTAATATCGGATAAAATCGATTTTCAACCAAAAGTCATTAAAGAAGATAAGGAAGGATACTCTCATCAAAGCAAAAATCTACCAAGAACTCTCAATTCTGACCATCTATGCTCCAAACTCAAGGGCACCCACGTTCATAAAAGAAACTTTACTAAAGCTCAAAGCACACATTGCACCTCACACAATAATAGTGGGAGACTTCAACATCCCACTCTCAGCAATGGACAGATCATGGAAACACAAACTAAACAGAGACACAGTGAAACTAACAGATGTTATGAACCAACTGGATTTAACAGATATCTATAGAACATTTAATCCTAAATCAAAAGAATATACCTTCTTCTCAGAATCTCATGGTACCTTCTCCAAAATTGACTATATAATCAGTCACAAAACAGACCTCAACAGATATAAGAAGACTGAAGTACTCCCATGCCTCCTGTCAGATCACTACGGATTAAGGCTGGTCTTCAATGGCAACAACAACAGAAAGCCCACACACACATGGAAGCTGAACAATACTCTATTCAATGATAACTTGGTCAAGGAGGAAATAAAGAAATTAAAGACTTTCTAGAATTTAATGAAAATGAAAGTACAACATACCCAAACTTATGGGGCACAATGAATGCAGTGCTAATAAGAAAATTCATAGCTCTAACTACCTCCAAAAAGAAACTAGCATCTTAACAGCACACCTGAAAGTTCTAGAACAAAAAGAAGCTAATACACCCAAGAGGAGTAGACAGCAGGAAATAATCAAACATAGGGCTGAAATCAACCAAGTATAAACAAAAAGAACTATGCAAAGAATCAACAAAACCAGGAGCTGGTTCTTTGAGAAAATCAACAAAATAGATAAACCCCTTAGCCAGACAAACCAGAGGGCACAGAGACAGTATCCAAACTAAAAAAAAAATTAGAAATGAAAACGGAGATGTAACAACAGATTCTGAGGAAATTCAAAAAATCATCAGATCCTACTAGAAAAGCCTATACTTAACAAAATTGGAAAATCTGGATGAAATGGACAATTTTCTAGACAGATACCAAATACCAAAGTTAAGTCAGGATCAGATAAACCACCTAAACAGTCCCATAACCCCTAAATAAATAGAAGCAGTCATTAAAAGTCTCCCAGCCAATAAAAGCCCAGACCAGATGGATTTAGTGTAGAATTCTACCAGACCTTGAAAGAAGACCTAAGACCAATACTCTTAAAATTATTCCACAAAATAGAAAGAGAAGGAACCCTACCCAATGTGTTCTATGAAGCCACAGTTACACTGATACCAAAACCTCACAAAGACCCAACAAAGAAGAACTTCAGACCAATTTCTCTTATGAATATAGATGCAAAAATACTCAATAAAATTCTCGCAAACTGAATCCAGGAACACATCAAACCGATCATTCACCATGATCAAGTAGGCATCATCCCAGGGATGCAGGGAGAAACTTGAAGCAATCCCACTAAAATCAGGGACTAGACAAGGCTGTCCATTCTCTCCCTATCTATTCAATATAGTACTTGAAGGTCTAGCTAGAGCAATTAGACAACAAAAGCACGTCAAAGGGATACAAATTGGAAAGGAAGAAATCAAAAGGTAACTATTTGCAAATGATATGATCCTATACTTAACTGATCACAAAAACTCCACCAGAGAATTCCTACAGCTGATAAACAACTTCTGAAAAGTGGCTGTATATAAAATTAACTCAAATAAATCAGTAGCTTTCCTATACTTAAAGGATAAACAGGCTGAGAAAGAAATTAGGGAAATGACACCCTTCACAATTGTCACAAACAATATAAAGTATCATGGTGTGACTCTAACCAAACAAGTGAAAGATCTGTATGACAAGAACTTCAAGTCTCTGAAGAAAGAAACGGAAGAAGTCCTCAGACGATGGAAAGATCTTCCATGCTCATGGATTGGCAGGATTTATATAGTAAAAATGGCCATTTTGCAAAAAGCAATCTACAGATTCAATGCAATCCCCATCAAATTCAACTCAATTTTTCTTACAATTAGAAAGAGCAATTCTCAAATTCATTTGGAATAACAATAAACCCAGGATAGCAAAAACTATTCTCAACAATAAAAGGACTTCTGGGAGAATCAGCATCTCTGACCTCAAGCTGTACTACAGAGCAGTAGTGATAAAAAACTGCATGGTATTAGTACAGTGACTGGCAGGTGAACCAATGGAATAGAATTGAAGATCCAGAAATGAATCCACATACCTACAGTCATTTGATCTTTGACAAAGGATCTTAAACCATCCAGAGGAAAAAAAGACAGCGTTTTCAACAAATGGTGCTGGCTCAACTGGAGGTCAATATGTAGAAGAATACAAATTGACCCATTCCTATATGCCTGTACAAAGGTCAAGTCCAAGTGGATCAAGGACCTCCACATAAAACCAGATACACTGAATCTAACAGAAGAGAAAGCGGGGAAATGTCTCAAACACATGGGCACAGGGGGAAAGTTTCTGGACAGAATACCAATGACTGATGCTCTAAGATCAAGAATCTACAAATGGGACCTCATAAAATTGCAAAGCTTCTATAAGGCAAAGGACACTATAAATAGGACAAAACAGCAACCAACCGATTGGGAAAAGATCTTTACCAATCCTATATCTGACAGAGGGCTAATATCCAATATATACAAAGAACTCAAGAAATTAGACTCCAGAGAAACAAACAACCTTATGAATAAATGGGGAACAGAGCTAAACAGAAAATTCTCAACTGAGGAAATTCAAAGGGCTGAGAAACACCTAAAGAAATGCTCAACATCCTTAGTCATCAGGGAAATTCAAACCAAAACAACCCTGAGATTCCACCTCACACCAGTCAGAATGGCTAAGATCAAACACTCAGGTGACAGCAGATGTTGGTGAGGATGTGCATAAAGAGGAACACTCCTCCATTGCTGGTGGGATTGCAAGCTGATACAACCTCTCTGGAAATCAGTTTGGTGGATCCTCAGAAAAATGAACATAATACTTCCTGAGGACCCAACTATACCACTCCTGAGCATATACCCAGAAAATGCTCCAACATTTAATAAGGACACATGTTCCACTATGTTCGTAGCAGCCATATTTATAATAGCCAGAAGCTTGAAACAACCCAGATGTCCCTCAACAGAGGAATGGATACAGAAAATGTGGTACATTTACAAATGGAATACTACTCAGCTATTAAAAACAATGACTTTCTGAAATTCGAAGGCAAATGGATGGAACTTGAAAATATCATCCTGAGTGAGGTAACGCAGTCACAAAAGAACAAACACGGTATATACTCACTGATAAGCGGATATTAGCCAAAAGCTTGGAATACCCAAGATACAATTCACAGACCATATGAAGCTCAAGAAGAAGAAAGACCAAAAGTGGATGCTTCAGTCCTTTTTAGAAGGGGGAGCAAAATACTCACAGGAAGAAATATGGAGACAAATTGTGGAGCAGAGACTGAAGGAAAGGCCATCTAGAGACTGCCCCACCATATATAGCCATCAAACCCAGATGTTATTGTGGATGCTGGGAAGTGTTTGCTGATAGAAGCATGATAAGTTGTCTCCAGAGAGCCTCAGGCAGAGCCTGACAAATACAAAGGTGGATGCTCACAACCAACCTTTGGACTGAGCTTGGAGTCCCGGATGGCAGAATTGGATAAGGGACTGAAGGAGCTGAGGGGGTTTGCAGCCCCATGGAGGGATCAACAGTGTCACCTGGCCAGACCTCCTGGAGCTCCCGGAAACTGGACCACCAACCAAAGAATACATATGGAGGGACCTATGGTGCTGGCCACATGTGTGGCAGAGAAGGGACTTGTTGGACATCAGTGCGAGGAGAGGCTCTTGCGCCTGAGGATGTTAGATACCCCAGTATAGGGGAATGCTAGGGAGGGAAGACTAGAGTGGGTAGGTGGGTGGGTAAGCACCTTCATAGGGGAGGGGGAATGGGATAGGGGGTTTCTGAAGGGGAAACCTGGAAAAGGGAAAATATTTGAAATGTAAATAAAGTAAACATCAAAAAAAGTATTCATTAAAAAGAAAGAAACACATCTCGATGACAAAGACAGACACTACCTCAAAGTAAAAGGCTAAAAAAAGTTTTCCAAGCAAATGCTTCCAAGAAACAAGAGGGAGTTGCCATCTTGATATCTAATAAAATAGACTTTCTACCAAAAGTTATCAAATGAGATGAGGAAGAACACTTCATATTCATCAAAGGAAACATTTGCCAAGGTGAAATCTTAATTCTGAACATTTACACCACAAATGCAAGGAGCCCACATTCATAAAAGAAACTTTACTAAAGCTCAAAACACACACATAGACCTCACACAATAATAGTGGGAGACTTCAACACCCCTCTCTCAACAATGTACAGGTCATTGAAACAGAAACTAATCAGAGACACAGTGAAAAAACAACTAATAGAAGTTATGAGCCAAATGGATTTAACATATATACACAGAACATTCACCATAAAACAAAAGAATATACTTTCTTCTCAACACCTCACAGTATCTTCTCCAAAACTAGACATATAATCAGTCACAAAACAAACCTCAACAGATACAAGAAGATTGAAATAATCCTATGCATCATATCTAATTATCACAGATTAGTGCTTAACTTCAATAACAACAAAAACAAGAGAAAGCCCACATAGCCATGGAAACTGAACAACTCTCTACTCAATGATAACCTGGTCGGGGAGGAGATAAAGAACGAAATTAAAGACTTTCTAGAGTTCAAAGAAAATGAAGACTCAGCATACCCAAACTTATGGGACACAATGAACACAGTGCTAAGAGGAAAATTCATAGCAGTAAGTGCCCTGGTAAAGAAACTGAAGAGATCCTAAAGTAGCAACCTAACAGCACACCTGAAAGCCCTAGTTCAAAAAAAGCAAACACTCCCAAGAGGAGTAGATGGCAGGAAATAAACTCAGGGCAGAAATCAACCAATTAGAAACAAAGAGAATGATACAAAGAATCAACAAAACCATAAGCAGGTTCTTTGAGAAAATCAACAAGATAGATAATCCCTTAGCCAAACTAACTAAAGGGCACAGAGACAGTACCCAAATTAACAAAATCAAAAATGAAAAGGGAGACATAACAGAAACTGAGAAAATTCACAATAATCAGATCATACTACAAAAGCCTTTACTCAACAAAACTGGAAAATCTAGGTGAAATGAATGACTTTTTAGACAGGCACCACGTTCCAAAGTTAAATCAAGAGCAGGTAAACTATTTAAACAGTCCCAGATCCTCTAAGAAAATAGAAGCCATTAAAAACCTCCCAACCAAAAAAAAAAAGCCCAGAGACAGATGGCTTTGGTGCAGAATTCTGCCAGACCTTCAAAGAAGAGCTAATACCAACACTCCTTAAACCATTTCATACAATAGAAACAGAAGGAATTGAACTAAAGACCCAGAAATAAGCCCACACACTTATGGACACTTGATCTTTGACAAAGAAGCCAAAAACATACAATAGAAAAAAGGAAGCATTTTCAACAAACAGTGCTGGTCTAACTGGCAGTTTGTATCGATATCTATCACTTTACACAAAGCCCAAGTCCAAGTGGATCAAGAACCTCAACATAAAACCAGATACACTGAATCAAAGAGAAAGTGGGAAGGAGCTTCAAACTCATTGGCACAGGGGGAAATTTCCTAAACAAAACTCCAATGGCTCAGGCTCTAAGTTCGAGAATTGATAAATGGGACCTCATGAAACTAAAAAGCTTCTGTAAGGCAAAAGACACAGTCAATGGGACAAATCGGCAACCCATAGATTAGGAAAAAAATTTTCACTAACCTCATATCTGATAGGGAGCTAATATCCAAAATATATAAAAAACTCAAGAAGCTAACCTCCAAAAAAACAACCCAATTTTAAAAAATGGGGTACTGAGCTAAACAAAGAATTCTCAACTAGGAATCTCCAATGGCAGAGAAACACCTAAAGAAATGTTCAACATCCTTAGTCATCAGGGAAATTCAAACCAAAACAACCCTGAGATTCCACCTCACACCAGTCAGAATGGCTAAGATCAAAAACTCAGGTGACAGCAGATGCTGGCGAGGATGTGGAGAAAGAGGAACACTCCTCCATTGCTGGTGGGATTGCAAGCTGGTACAACCTCTCTGGAAATTAGTTTGGTGGACCCTCAGAAAAATGAACATAATACTACCTGAGAACCCAGCTATTCCACTCCTGGGCACATACCTAGAAAATGCTCCAACATCTAATAAGGACACATGCTCCACTGTGTTCATAGAAGTCATATTTATAATAGCCAGAAACTGGAAACAACCCAGATGTCCCTCAACAGAAGAATGGATACAGAAAATGTGGTACATTTGCACAATGGAATACTACCCAGCTATTAAAAATGACAACTTCACAAATTTTGCAGGCAAATGGATGGAACTAGAAAATATCATCCTCAGTGAGGTAACCCATACCCAAAAAGACATGCATGGTATGCATTCTCTGATAAGCAGATATTAGTCCAAAAGCTCAGAATACCCATGATAAAACTCACAGATCATATGAAGCTTAACAAGAAGGAAGGCCAAAGTGTGGATGTTTTGATCCTACGTAGAAGAGGAAACAAAATAATCATGGGAGGTAGAGGGAGGGAGGTTCTTGGGTGGGAGGGGGAAGGGAAAAAGGGAGGCAGGTTAATGTATGGGAAGAGACAAGAGAGAAGTCCAGAGTGCCAGAAGAATAAATAGAATGTAGCAGTGGGGGGGCGGGGAACTGGGGGGAACCACTAGAAATTCCCAGATTCTTGCATTCCCAGAAGGGATGCAAGAGGCTCCCAGGACTCGATGGGGATGACATTAGCCGAAAAACCCAACAGAGGGGAGATCAAACCTGAAGAGACCATACCCAGTAAATAGGCATGGCCTCCAGTTGAGGGAAGGGGCCACCCACCCATCTCAAAATTTTTAACCCAGAATTGTTTACGTCTGAAGGAAATCCAGGAACAATAATGGAGCAGAGACTAAAGGATAGGCCATCCAGAGACTGCCCCATCTTGGGATCCAACCCATCTGCAGACACCAAACCCTGACACTATTGCTGATGCCAAGAAGTGCTTGCAGACAGAAGCCTAGTGTGGTGTCCTCTGAGAGGCTCTGCAAGCACCTGACTAAGACAGGTGCAGACACTCACAGCCAACCATTGGACTGAGCCCCGGGACCCCAATGGAAGAGTTTGGGAAGGACTGAAGGAGCTGAAGGGGATTGCAACCCCACTGGAAGAACAACAATATCAGCTAACAGGACCCCTCAGAGCTTCCAGGGACTAAACCACCAACCAGAATGTACATGGGTAGATCCATGGCTCCCACTACATATGTAGCAGAGGCATCCATGGTCCTGTGGAAGCTTGTTGATGCAGCAAAGGGGGATGCTGGAGGTGTGAGGCAGGAGTGGGTGGGTGGGTAGGGGAGTGTCCTTTTAAAAGCAAAGGGGAGAGGATATAGAATGGGGGCTTTGTGGAGGGGAGACTGGGAAGGGGGACAACGTTTGATATGTAAATAAATAAAATAATCAATAAAAAGTTCTCATCGTGGAAGCTGTAGTGTGCCATAGTATGTCCCACAGCAAACACTTTTATCTACACTTCTTTGCTTGCAAATGTTCATTTCGATGACTCATTGATCTGGTACAAGGCATATGGTTTCTGCTACTGTCAATACTGGGACTTCATTAGGACTACTTTCAAATATCCTGTTGTTACCCGCTGCCCTGGAGATCCTATAGTTTTGGATCTGTAGGAGCAGCTTTTCATGTATTCCAGCTGTACATCGATGGGGTAGACATTGGGGTGGACCAACTCAAAGCCCTGGATCTGGGCCTGAGAGTTATCTGAGCTGGTCAGCCTGCCAACTCTACTGCTCCCATGCCTTCAGACTGGCTCACCAACAATCCCCCACAACCAGGACCAGCTCTACCCTGCTGCCCAAGCTAAGTGCAGAACCTGCCCTCCCTAGTATTGCAGCCAGTGAGGAACATGGCAAGTTTTCCTACTCTTATGACCCTAGGGCCAGCTCTCCCATCTGCCATAGGAATAAGGGAGAGGAGGAGGGGATCTCTCCCTCACGGATGCCACTGCTCAGCAGACAAGAGGCAGGACTGGCCTTCTTGCACTCATGACCTCCCAGGTTGGCTCATCTGCAACCCCCACAGTCAGGGCTATCTCTACTGTGCTGCCCAGGCAAGGTATGAGGCCTGTTCTCCCAAGTGCTACAGCAGGTGACCAGCAGGACCAGTTCTCACGACCCCATGAGGCAAGCTCTCCTGCCCACC
The DNA here is from genome assembly GCA_019843965.1 of Rhynchomys soricoides. Classification (NCBI taxonomy): domain Eukaryota; kingdom Metazoa; phylum Chordata; class Mammalia; order Rodentia; family Muridae; genus Rhynchomys; species Rhynchomys soricoides. Next base: position 3,889,273 of record JADRCH010000097.1, on the reverse strand, counting down.
AGACAGCAAAAGGAAGGGAAGGGGAATCTGTCCCACACAATGCCACTGCAATGGGGACAGCTTTTCCATGCTCAGACCCTGGGAGCCAGCTCATCTGCAACCCCCAATCCAGGGCCAGCTCTCCTATACTGCCCAAGCAAGATACAGGGCCCATTCTTCTGAGCTCTGCAGCTGTTGAGGGGCAAGGACAGCTCTCCTGCTCTCACACCCCCAGGCCAGCTTTCCCATGATGCCCAGGTGAAGAGCAAGGCCTGTTCTACACAGCCCACAGACATCAACATGTCCTCAGGCAGCAACCCAGACCAGATACCTGCCTGCCCTTTGGTGGCAACAGAGCCCTGCCACTGCAGGGCCATGAACCCACATGGCCCCCGGTGACAGTACATTCCAGGTCCTGGGTGATATCACTGGCTACTCACATCAGGCTGTTCCTCACTATCCTCAAGGCTCTACATCTGCTTCTCTTCATTATGCCCACATCTTTCTGTTTCTCTTTCTCTTCCATTTCTCCACCACTTACTTGCTCCTCTCTATGGTATCTGGGGTCTCCGAGAGTCTAGTGTTGTCCCAGGAGTGGTCTCAGGAGTTCTATGTCCCCCTTGTGCATTATGGCCCCAGGCAGGGATGATCTTGGGCATGGTCTGCCCTCCTCCCCAGGGCCTGCAGCGTGCTAGACTGGTGGTCATCTCAGGCTAGCTCCCTGTCCAGCTCCATGGCAGGCAGTCTACCTCCCTGAGCCTAAAGTCCCAGGCTGGGGAAGGGGTTTCTTCTAGTCTCTGGTTCACACCTTGCCCTGGAATCCCCTTGATGGCTGCATGATGCTGGACTGGTGGCTTTCTCAGGCTAGGTCCCTGTCTGGACCTAGACACCAGACTTGTGGTCATCTCTGGCTCACTTTTTTCAGGGATTGTTAGGCTACTAATCATTCCGATTAGTTCACAGGTCAGAACACAAAGCATAAACATAGCCTCTCTCCTCTCTGCCACCTACTGGTACACTTGTGACACAGCAGCCACACCTGCAATGCCTTCAGGGGCATGGTGTGAGATTATTGCCTGTGTTTACATAGGTGTAATTAACCTTCTTGGGTTGTAATTTTCCTATTTCTTCTTGAATATGAGTTATTTATTACACTTCGAAGTTACTGTTTTTTACTAGTTAGTTGCTGTGCCTGGGCACAAACAGTAAATTCACAGCCCTCACACTATGTAATAATAGCATCTCTGTTCAATTTATCACTCTCTCCTGCTTCTTCATTCATGCTGCTTCTTTAACTGCCCTTGGATGGTTCTTTGAACTTGTACAACTGCATAAGAAACCAGGTAAAATCCCTCCTTTTAATCTCAACAGTCATTGGAATGAAACTAACAAAAAGGCAGTGGCAATACAGTGAAATAATAGATGTGTGCATGAATCATGCAAATAATGCAGGAACTATGGACTCTGGAAAAATTAGTGGTCCAGAAAGACTTTATAGATGAGGTTTCATTCAGCTGAGTTTTGAAAGATAAGGTGTAGCATACAATTAGATACAGAAGGACATTTCATCTAAAGGAATACCCAAGGACAGATGTCTTAGTTAGGGTTTTACTGCTGAGAACAGATACCATGACCAAGGCAAGTCTTATAAAGGACAACATTTAATTGGGGCTGGCTTACAGGTTCAGAGGTTCAGTCCTTTATTATCAAGGTGGGAGCATAGCAGCATCTAGGCAGGCACGGTGCAGGCAGAGATGAGAGTTTTACATCTTCATCTGAAGGCTGCTAGTGGACGACTTTAAGACAACTAGCATGAGAGTCTTAAAGCCCACACCTGCAGTGACACACCTACTCAGATAAGGCCACCCTTACTCCAACAGGGCCACACCCTCTAATATTGCCACTCTCTGGACTGAGCATATACAAACCATCACAACAGATGACATCCTAAAGGTGGCGAATCATTTGATACAATCAGAGCACAAGCCATTAGAAGTACACTCTAGTTTCTCCTTAAGTCATGTAAGTCTTTTACCTTCCCCACAAGACATTAGAGAAAATAAAGCTGGGAGTGGAAATAGGACACAAGTCATCAGCCTGCATTCTAATGAAAGACTTTTCCCTTTGCTGCGAGGATGCTAAGCCATTAAGTGACTGTGAGCTATGCTTAGCCTGGATAAAGGAGTCTGGGCAAAGACAACAGTACATGGTGAAGGGTTCAGTCTCTTAAGCTGTGGGTTGTTATCAATACGTGGTCATGTCAGGCAACAGCAAAAGGCTTCTAAGCATGTAATGACCAAAAATTAATTTAAGAAGTTGGAGAGATGGCTCAGCAGTTTAGAACACTTGCTGCTCTTCCCAAGGATCTGAGTTCTCAGCAACCAAACCAAGTGGTTCACAACTGCCTGTGACTCCAGGAGATCTATTGTCTTTTTATGGTCTCTGCAAACACCTATAGGCACATGCACATATATAAAGAGACATAATTAAATAATAAAATAAATCTTAAAAAAAATAATCAAACTCATAATAAACTTACAGTGCTGGCTTATCTCCCACGGCTTCATTGCAGCCATGGTTCTGAACACAGGAACACCTTGCCCTGCTCACAACTTCAGACTGAAAAATGCTAACAAATACCACCTAGTCTAGAATGGTTATAGAACCAGATGAATGGCAAACAGTAAAAGAGAAAGCAGTAAGAAAAAGCCTGAGCCTAGGTCTCAGGAGAGGGAGGAAAATGACCTTGGCTTAGGCACTCAGGTGGAGGATACAATGCCATTTATCCACTTATCCACAGTCTGGAATACAGGAAACTAAGGAGAATATGCATGTTCAGGTCTGTGTGTGCATGTATGCATGTGTATGTGTGTGCAAAGGATGTGCAGGCATCGGTGTGTACAGGAGATCAGAGGACAACTTGTGGGAGTCAGTTCTCCCTTTTTACCATGTTAGTCCCAGAGACTGAAGTTAAGATTGTCAGGCTTGGCAGCAAGTGCTCTTACCCAGTGAGCCATCTCACTGGCCTGTGTTCAGTCTTAGACTTGCTGCTGTCAAGGTGTTGGGTAAAATCCGAAAAGAAGTTTGGTTGGTCCTCAACACACTCTAGAAACACAGGGTGTGAGTGTCCTAGTCAGGGTTTCTATTCCTGCACAAACATCATTACCAAGAATCAAGTTAGGGAGGAAAGGGTTTATTGAGCTCACACTTCCATTCTGCTGTTTATCACCAAAGGAAGTCAGGACTGGAACTCAAGCAGGTCAGGAAGCAGGAGCTGATGCAGAGGCCATGGAGGGGTGTTTCTTACTGGCTTGCTTCCCCTGGCTTGCTCAGCCTGCTTTCTTATAGAACCAAGACTAACTGCCCAGTGATGGCACCACCCAGAAGGGGCCCTCTGCCCTTGATCACTAATTGAGAAAATGCCTTACATCTGGATCTCATGGAGGCATTTTCTCAACTGAAACTCCTTTTTCTGTGATAACTCCAGCTTGTGTCAAGTTGACACACAAAACTAGCCAGTACAGAGAGTAAGAGCATCTGAAGTAAGTGTGTACACTGGGGAAGGAGGTAATCTGAGAATGACACTTGGGAACCCTGATATTTAAGCAATGAACCCAAAGGTAATTGAAGAGGAGTTAGTGATAGACTCAGCAGAGGCAGCGGGACCGATGGAGCACCAGCCCACTTCCCTCCCGACAGACACCTCATCTTGACAGTCAGCCTCAGCAACATCTTTATTCCAGTTCTACCATTGGCCCCTGAACCTGAAATCCAGGCTCTGTCAGACTCCCTCACTAATTAAAAATTCCTAATAGATTCATTATCACCAGAAGTGCTATTGTCTTCCTAGCAACTTCTATCCAATTGTAGATCAATTCTACTTCTTTAAGTGTCAGAAATAGTCCCCTGGTAACTTTATCTCATCAATCACATGCCATCATGAAGTACTAATGATGAAGAGCTATAGTCTTTATGTCAGGCAGGTTCTTTATCCAAAGAATCCTTCAGTTTAATTCTGTGTGGACTTCCCTTGATAATCTCTTTTACAGACTTCCATAGACCCAACCTTCTAGGGGAAATGGTGTGTCCTTGAAAGGATTCATTAACCAGAAATCTCTGCAGTTCTCTGGAATCTGAAAATGGAGACCTGCCCCTTTAACAGACACATGCATGCACACACAAGAATCACATTAAAAGAGAGAGTAGGCTGAGTGTAGGTAGATTTGTACAAACAACCTCTAAAGGCACACAATTCTTTTGCACTAGTAATTTCAAGTTGTAGAAACCTCCAAAGCAAAGAAAGATATCATCGTCTAAGAGAAAATCCCATTGCTAAGTAATGATGAAGGAGCAAATGTTGGAGCATTTGGTCCTTCATCATGTAGTCTTAAATAGAAAATTTTATTCTTAAATAGAAAAATAAATATACCTTCATAATTCCCAACCAAGAAGAAATACTTAAGTAAATATTTAAATGTTCCTGTATTGAAACTAAAGAATAGATTTTGAAAGAAGAACAATGTAGTGTTGAAGAGAGCAGAGACTGAAGACACTGCAGCTGATGGATATGGGAAATGGTGGAATTTTAAAAGGACTAGAGGGTTTTTGACAACTTGGGTGAAAGTGAGATCATTTAGGGTCTCCTCAGCTCATGATGGCTGCTCTGCCTCAGCGGCTCTGTCACCAAAGGGCTTGGCCCAGGGAAGAAGAACTCCATGTTGCTGGATTAAGGAATTTATTAGGTGGGCTACTCATGTCATTCTTAAGGAAAAAGAAAACAAGGAGGGTGGCCATGATCTAGCTAGTCAAAGGGATGTGAACATGGACCACTTTCATTTTTGTTTGCTTTTGTTTTTGTTTCTCTGCAGTACTGGGCATCAAACCCAGGGTCTTGCACATTCTGGGAAATCACTCAACTGCTGAGCTATTTCCCTACCCCCAGTATGGATAACTTTCAAATGGCATTTTCTTTTCCTTGAAAAACAAGCCTGTATCATAAAATTGGGAACAATCATAATAGCTATAGCTAGAATGGAAACCAGAGATAAAAATAGTTTAAAGTAGGTAGGAGTGTGTGAAATGCGGTCTTCCAGAAGTGACATAGCTGCTCCTCTCATAAACTCACAGCAACTGTGGGTACTTGCCCAATTCCTGCATGAAAGGGGTGAGTTTCCCAAGGCCTCACTCTCACACCAGTCCTATTGACAGCTGATGGATGCTGGGGGGGACTGAGTCATTTTTCTTTGGGGTATTTGGCCATTGGTAGGTTTTTCCATGCTTCAGTGGATGGCCCCATACCCATGTGCATACAGCAGAGCTAATTGGCCACAGTGGATCCACAGTGGATTATGAAGGAGGAGGAGGAGGAGGAAGAGGAGGAGGAAGGAGCAATTATGGGGTATGATCACCCCATATCCCTATTGTATATATGTATGAAATTCTCAAAGAATAAATAATTATAAAAAGTAATAATTTGAAGCTAGGAGAAACATCAGAGAGTAGGAAAATGGTAAAATACAACATGGTAGAGAAAAGCAGGCTGGCAGGAACGCAGAGGCATGGAGCCTGCGACAGACTAAGGAATCTTCTAAAGGAATAAAGAGCAGTCTCCACAAAGCCCACTCCCACAGTCAGGACTGCCTGCTGGGCCCCGCTGGGTAATTTCCGTGGTCAAAGTCAGCAGGCAATGAGACACAGTTTTTTAGTCTCTACTCCTTAGTCTTTGAACTGTGCCAAACCATCCAGTTTATCTCTAAAGTAACCATCATTTTAAAATGGCATATATACTTCAAATTTTTTTATTTAATGCATGTGCATATAAAGATGAGGTCAGTTGGTAATCTTGTAATTGAAGCTAAATCTGTTTTGTGTTTTTGTTCTTGTTTTTTTTTTTTGTTCAAAGCACATATTTAATAAATAGCCTCTAATATGCAGGGTTTTTTTAAAAGCAAATAAGAGTACAAACACTTTCTAAACTTTCATAAAAAAAATAATTTTCTGCAGTTTTCTGTAGTTCTCTACCAACATCTAAGTAAGCAGAATTTTAATTTTAGCTGTTTAGTCTTTCCAACTTTTAAGGAACTTTGCTCGGTTTTCATAAAAACTTCTTTTAACACAAACATTTCATTGGTCTGTGTAATATTTGAACACTCACCTAATTCCGATCGTAAGTACAATTGCTGTAGCCAGTGTGGAGCAAACACTCCTGACTCTGGGAAAGCATCAACCTTAACTCTGGAAAGAATTAGGAGCCCCCAGGATGCCAGGGTAGCTGCCAGCTAGGATTGCAAAGGAGAGCAGCTCCCCGCTAAGTTCAGAGATATTGAGAACACTAAGGGTGTTATCAAACAGTTTGGCAGAAGCTAGTTAAATCCTCACAATAATAACTTAGACCCTGAAGCTGGGGATAAGGTGGAGAGATGGCTCAATCTATAAAGTGTGTGCTAAGCAAGCATACATATCTGAGCTCAGGTTCCCTGTGCTGGGGGCTAGAGACAGGAGGATCCTCTGAGCAGGCTGACCATCCAGTCCAGCAAGATTGGTGATCTCCAGACCATAAGGATGTTGTTTCAAAAATCAGGTAGACAATGACTGACAAAAACAGCTGACACCGGTCTCTGGCCTCCACATGTGAGCATACACAGTCATGTACACGTGCACATACAAACACACATGCACACAGAAGAGTTTAAACCTGTAGAAAATGTTGGGTTTCCTTGTCACTGTGGCAACAAGCTCTACAAAGCTTGGCTTTTTATTCAGAATCCTTAAGATCTAGAGGGATGAATCAAAAGTTCTGGTGACAGAGAACTGCAAGACATGCTAGCATGGCGTGGATCAGCTCAGAATCAAAATACTTTAACAACTGTGAATTCCTCAGACATCCTCTACAGGGAGTTTGGTGTGGGAAGTGGTGGTGCGGGCCTAGTAGATGCTGTCACTATACGAACTGTGTGGATCCTACAAGGCATCTGGAACATACCAGCTCTCCAGTTGCCTGGATTCATGTTACCATGCCAATAGTGATCAGAAAACACTTGAGTAGAGCTGAGAGTAGGGGTACCTGCCTACAACTCCAACACTCAGAAGTCAGAGGCAGGAGGATTGCCACAAGTTTGTGGCTTCATAGTGATTTCGAAGCCAGCTGGGGTTATAGACAAGACTGCCTCAGGGGGAAAAATGGACAAACAGCAAAACAAAAAGTCTGAGCAGATAAACATAATAGAGAGAAAGCTAAGCAAGGTGCAGAAGAGTCTGCATGCTGATTCATGTGTTCAAACAGAGGACTCTGGTGTCTTTCCTACTTGGTACATGGATAGCTGCAAACAGATTCCAACAAGAAAGGAGAGCCAGAAATTGCTGCGTTATCTCTCCAGGACAAGGCTCTAGATTGTCTGGGATCTGAATAAGAAAGGAGAGATGTGTTTGTTCAATATATTTTCATATTGTTCACATTTTCTCTGTGCACACATTTTACATAAATCCAGTAGATAATAATCCATGAAGACCCAATGTAAGATCTTGCCTTTTTATTTTAAATTAATTTTCTAACCTCAGATGAGGTAGGCAAAGACCTCCTCATTTACTCATTCGATGGGAGGGTGGAGGTACGGAGGAGAAGTTGCCTCACATAACTCCCTTTGTCTAGTGACTTAGGGGCCTAATATCTGGGCTGTCCTGAAGACCTGCCTTGAGCTCACTGCTTCACCACCATTATCCTTGCCCTGTTCAATACATTGAGCCCTGGCCAAGTGCAGCTTTGATCATTGTCTTAGTTAGGGTTTTATTGCTGTGAACAGATACCATGACCAAGGCAAGTCTTATAAAGGACAACATTTAGTTGGGGCTGGCTTACAGGTTCAGAGGTTCAGTCCTTTATTATCAAGGTGGGAGCATGGCAGCATCTAGACAGGCATGGTGCAGGAGGAGCTGAGAGTTTGACATCTTCATCTGAAGGCTGTTAATGGAAGACTGACTTCCAGGCAGCTAGGGTGAGGGTCTTAAGCCCACGCCCACAGTGACACACCTACTCCAACAAGGATATACCTCCTAATAGTGCCACTCCCTGGGCCAAGCGTATACAAACCATCACAATCATACAGTCCCCTAGTCAAAAACCAGTACTTGGAACTGGAGAGAGAACTTGGTAGTTAAGAGCACTTGCCGCTCTTAAAGAGGTTGGGTTCTCAGCACCCACATAGTTGCTCACAACCATCTGTAACTCCAGTTCCAGGGACTCTGACACCCTCTTCTGACCTCTGTGGTACACATGCATGCATGCAAGCAGACATTAATACACATAAAATAAAATAAGTCTTTTTTAAAACTACTAATTTCTCCCTACCTTTTTATCCAAATTCAAACAGTAGTCTAATTAGTTAAAAGGTTGAGGTTTTTGCTGAACTTACAATGGAAAGCTGAGAGGTCTTCAGCTTGGTTTCTACGCTCCCAGGTGTACCCACTCTCGTCCCTTTGGGCTTCTTATTCTGGTATTTTCTTCTATCTTGTTTTATATTGTGTAATGTGATATATTTATATATGTACGTCGTTATTGATTGAATATCTGTGCCAATCACCACCTGTTTGTTTCTACTTTGTACTCATGGAAGACTAAGATTTAACACATACACAAGAATTCCTAAATGAAACATAACCTGTTCACCCCTTCCTGGTCCTTCCCTATAGAAATTCTCATTACTTAATCTCATATTATCATTATATACCATTAGGAAAGACGCCATTTTTTCTTTCTGCATTTACTTCGCTCGTTCTTCTGCAGCTTCGTTTCCGGTGTCTCTCACCCACTTTCCTCAGTAGTCTCAGACACATTCAAGACCTCAGAAATACCTCCCCACAAGATTTCTGTTTGTTTGCTTCCTTTTGTATTTAATTTTATGACTACACAGCCATTGTCATGGAGCCATGATTATAAAATTCTCCCATTTGTTCCCTAGGGCGGCTCTTCCCTTTCCTGAATCCTGTCTTCACTTTCTTTGCCATGGCCTCCATTTTGCAAGATCTTATTGTCCACTGGATCATCCAATGGCTGCTTTGAAATGGTGAAATAAGACATGAATGTTAAATAAATAAATTTTATTTACCCTAATGTGCGTATGTGTATGTGTGTGTACAAGTATTTATGCACATGTATACGGGGTGCACACACCCTTGCTTGTGCATGTGGAGGTCAAAGGTGAGGCAGATATCTTCCTCTATTGCTCTCTGTCTTATATTTAGAGTCTCTCGAGGAACCTAGAGCTCACCAGATTGTCTAGAGTCTGGCTCAGATTGCGAGCCAGGAAGCCCCAGCCCCAGCCCCAGCCCCGCCCCCCACTCTCCCGTTTGCTCATCCTACCACCGGATATCCTCCTCCCTCCACCACCTGCAATTACAGGTAGGAGCTTCCACCACCATCACTCTGCCAGGCTTTTTGCGTGGGTCCTGGGTATCGAAATGGAGGTTCTCCTGCTTCTGCAGCCAGCACTTCTCTACCAAGCCATCTCTCTAGCCCTTAGCTTCAGAATTTTTACATTTCAAATGATTGCAGGTCTTCAGATTGGATGATATTTTGTCTGGGTCTTTTAGCTCGGGTTTCTTTTGTCAAAAAGTATGAATCTACTAAACCTTTCAAAGAAGGTATTTCTCTCCTAAGAAGTTTTTTTTAAGACTTTCTTCCCAGTATTTATTTTTCGGATACTATAATTTGATATAAGCCTCTACTTTGCTGCACTGCAGTGGGTACTCCACACTTAAGCCTGGGCACTTACACCCCACAGTTTATAATTATTTTATCGTTTCTCTAGTTATTTCTTCCTCCCCATTTTTTTTTCTGTTTTCCTTCTAACAAGAATATTCTTAGATTTTTCTAACATACTAGGCATAGCCTTTAGCTTGACTTTCAATTTTTTTTTAAATCTTTCATCCTTTTTTAAAAATACTTTCTTTCTCTTCTGTAACCTTTCACCTGTTTATGCTCCCATTTTATCTTCCTGACTGCTATTGACATTTTCATTTTTGTGTCTAATTTGAATTTCTAAGAACGTTTTCTTTCCTGTATTCATGATTCATTTTTATTAGCTTTCTGTTCTTGTTTCCTGAGTATGCTAGCTTACTATTTTTAGTATCTTTCCAGGGATGTTTAGCCATATGACTTTATTGTTTTACGTCTGTTTCCGTTTCCTGTGAGTTGGTCTGGACTGAGTGTCCTTCCCCGACACCCCCACTTCTGTTTTGGGCTTCATATTTCACATGAGTGATATTTCTTCTGTGTTGGGTAAGTTTTGTCTACGTTCTCTTAGTCAAGAGTGAAGCAATACAAAGTCAAAACCCTGGGTACATGGCAGAACTTCCATTTTTCAATGTCTTTGAGTCTTTTTTATTTTTTGTTTTTTGTTTTATTTTGTTCTGGTTTGTTTGGTTTGGTTAGAAAGGTTGCTCTGAAGTCTCTGGCTGCCAGTGTGTTCTTGAGACTGGTGTCAGAAGTTTAGTGCGACACTAACCAATACTCTTCTCTTTCTCCAGAGCCCTGAAGTCTCTATTTTCTGTCATGTGGATCCAAAAGATTTGGGCTTCTAATTTCTTAAAGATTTAGAGTTATATTTTCAATCTGTTTCCAGTGAGCTAAAGAATGATCAGAACCGTTTCTCAATTTACCACCATGGTGATCGTTCACTTTACATCTCTTTTTCTCCCCTGAATTGGTTACCAGCTGAGCATCTACTCTCCAGACATCCAGGTGGAGTCTTCCAATTCTCTGCATCACCTTTGTCTTTATGCCCCATTGTTCTCCTTAACTGTCACACCGAGTTCCTGAAGCCCTTCTGTCATTTGAATTACACACAGGTTTCCTGTGCATGCCTGGTATACCTCATACCTCTTCTCCTTAATGCTCGCTTTTCTCTGGGTCAAGCATATACAAATCATCACATTCCACTTCCAGGTCCCCATAAACTTGTTGAAGTAAATGAGACTATGGGGGCCCTACCTAGCCATAACATAATTAAAAAGTACATTTAGTCGAAATTCCAGAGTCCCCATAGTCTATAATAGTCTCAACAATGTTAAAAGTCCAAAGTTCAAAGTCTCTTCTGAGATTCATCCAGTCACTTAACTGGAATCTCCAAAACAAGACAGGAAACCATCTGGGCAAACTCCAAACTCTGCCTCTCCATATCTGATGTCAAAGAGGTCTTCAGATCTCCACTACTTTTTCATCTTTGTTGACTGCAACATAGTTCTTTCTCCTGGACTGGTTCCACTCCCTGTTAGCCGCTTTCCTCAGCAGATAGCCTATGGCTCTGGCATCTCTAACATCTTAGAGTCTTCAAGGCAACTTCAACTTCACAGGTTCTTGTTCTAATGTCTGAGATCCACACATGATCTTCTGGGCTCCTCCAAAGGTCTTGTATTCCTTTTCCAGCTCTGTCCTTTGTAGCACTCTAAGCTCAGGTTGATCCACTCCACTGCTGCTATTCCTGGTGGTCATCCCATGGTACTGGCATCTCTAACATGCTGGGGTTTTCCACTGTAACTAGGTTTCACCAATAGACTCTCATAGGCTCCCTTTGTGGTGCTAAGCCTCAACTTCTTTGCATGGCCCCTTCAGTCCTGGGCCTTCAATTGCAACTGAGGCTGCACCTTCACCAATGACCTTCCATGGCCTCTCACAATGCCAAGCCTCAGCTGCTCTTCATGACGCCTTCATGCCTTCAAAACCAGTACCACCTGGATGACTCTTACACGTTAACATGTACAGCTGCAGCACAAGGTATAACCTTGGCTAGCTCTGGAACACATCTTCCTTGTGCTATCAGAAAATACTTCCCAGAAGATTTCACCTCAGTGATGCTGGTCTCTTCTTAATCACCACTCATTTCTTAGCTCCAGCTAACTAGCTTCAATTGTCCCAGTAGTCTCCCTCTCCTCTTGACTATAGAGCCAGAGACATGGCTGAAACTGCCAAAGTTCTGCTATTTGCTAGAACTGGAACATGTCCCCTTGTTCTATTACATCATCACCAGCTTTCTGTTTTCCAACTCCCTCTCTGCTAAGCTTGGCAGTCCTGGAAGTTGCTCTGAAAACTGACCCTGAACTCAGAGATCTGCATGGCTGTGTCTCCTGAATTCTGTCATTAAAGGCATATAACACTATGCCTGGATTTAAACTTTTCTCTACTTAGAACTTGCGCTGTACCAGGCTGACCTTGACCTCAAGAGATCTGCTTGCCTCTGTCTCCTTGTACGAAAGGCCATCAAGCCTGGACCCAAACTTAGCTGGGTGGCCTCTTGCCCCAAGGTTACTACTCTCTTAATTCAATTTACTATCCTTGAACACAGGACTCAGCTCCATTTCACTTCCTGCTACCTCTTTAATATGCTAACCATAGAGTTTATATTGTTCCTGTCTAAGCTTGCTATGCTTCTTCAAAACACTCTCCTTTAGACTTAACCAGAGAACAAAGTCTCTGCTGGGCATTTCTGAGACTTTCTTTGTCAATGGAATTAATCTGAGTCTCTTCATCTTGGCTGCAGACAGACTCTTCAGACAAGGGCAAAAAGCAGCCATGTTCTTCACCAAAATACCACAAAAAAACAGTCTCTAGGCCACACACTGAAGTTCTTCTCCACTGAACCCTCTTGGGCCAGGACTGAACAGTTCAAATCACTCACAGCAACAAAGTCTTTCCTATTCCTACTAGGATAGCCCATTAAGCTCAACTTAAAGCATTCCACTGCTTCCCAAATTCCCAAAATACACATTCCTCCAAATAAAAGTCAGGCCTATCACAGCAATACCCCACATCTGGTACCAGCTTCTGCCTTAGTTAGAGTTTTACTGTGAACAGACACCATGACCAAGGAAACTCTTATAAAGACAACATTTAATTGGGGCTGGCTTATAAGTTCAGAGGTTTGATCTATTATCATCAAGGTGGGAGCATGGCAGCATCCAGGCAAGCATGGAATTGAAAAAGCTGAGAGTTCCACCCCTTGTTCTGAAGGCAGCTAGGACAAGAGTCTTAAAGCCCACACCTGTCAGTGTGTGAAGTTCTCATTAGTCTCTGCCTTCTGCCCTTTCTGAGTTTCCCACTGACCTCTGGCACTCCCTGTATCTGCCACTCAACAGGACAAAGGCAAATTACAAACGAACCTGTAACACTCTGAAAAACATGGTCTTCCAAGATGGCCTCTTCATTTTGAACCTATTTTTTTTCTTAACAGAGTACATTGGTGGGAAAGTGATTATTAACAGAGTCCCTGATTTAATGCTTCCACCTGTGTACCATTAAATGATATGGCTTGGATAGAATTCTTACAACTTTCTTTAGGAATATAGAGATGGACTCAGGAATCTGAGAAGAACCACAGAGCTAGCACAAGCCCTCCCTTGATGGGGAGGTGAATACTTCTTAACCAGCTATGCAGAGAGTAACTACCTCTAGGATTGAGGTAGGCAACTCCTTCCACAGTGGAAGGATTGTCAGATGTCAACCCAGAAATTTTGACTGTCAGCTGCTATGCCTGACCAAAGCTGTAAAGATTAATTAAAGGGCATTGGAGGTAGGGTACACACAGTTCGCTTCCTCTTACATCCCATCAGTTCTGACCTTTACATTTCCTACTCTGTCCCTGGAAATCATTTGTGTGTTTTATTGCCACTTTAAACTCCAGACCAACTCTGCCTACAAGTACTCTGTACTGTGGTGAAAATGCTCATGTTTGCCCAACTCAGTAGTCACAATCCACATGTGGCTATTTAATCTTATGTTACATAAGAGAAACAAGAGTTAATGTTCTTCAGTTGCACTAACCATGTGTCCAGTGCTGGATATCTACATGGAGCAAGTGACTACTCTACTAGACACTACTGTCGCTGAATGCTTTCATTGTCACTATTAGACAGCATTATCTGTCAAAGCCATCAAAACTATTTTAAAAATTCCAATAATAGGTTATAATTTTATCTTGAACATTTCCAAGTGTTAATTACAACTTTTGTTTTTGTTTGTATGTATGTATGTACGTATGTATGTATGTTTGTATGTATGTATGTTTGTATGTATGTGTGTATTGGAGTGCAACACAAAAGAGGCCATGAGTCGTCTGGAACAGGAGCTGCAGATAGGTATGAGCTACCATGTTGGAGATTGGAACCAAGCTTTGATCCTCTAGAAAACAGCCAATGCTCTTAACCCCAAATGTGTCTACCCAGGCCCTGTTATAATTTTTTACATATAAAGAACTAGATTTTTTTCAGAATTCCTCCCTTACTAAATATACATACATTTTGGACTCTAAAGAGCCAGATGTGGTAGCCTATAATTCTAACACCTGGAAGGAGGATCATGAGGAGGTCAGACTATCTCAAAAAGCTAAAATATAAGTGACATATTTCAAAAGTCACTTTTTATTTCATAAATAGATTTCCCATCCAGAATATTATTTTATCTCCATAAGTGCCCATGGTCAGACAAAATTAGCATGACAACAACGTGACCTGCACACTAAATATCATCACGCCTTTTTACAACTGAGAAACTAAGCTTCTAAATGGCTATGGGATTTGTTCCCCGTCAAAGAGGAAAAGGGGAGGAGTTGAAGATATTTGAAATCCAGATTTTATTTCCTGTTTCAGTGATCATAAGTAAACACTGTTCTTTTACATATTCATCAACACTCAAGTTTCTAGCTTGGGATAGAACCTGAATAGAACACAGAACACCAAGAGTGGTAAGACACACTCCTGTGTTGTCCACTTCATGGCAGACCAGCACAATCATCTATGATGTGAGCTGCAACATCACAAACACACAGAAGGAGCAGTCCAGTCTCAGGAGAGGGAAAGGAAGGCAGAGGAAGCTTCCAGGAAGCTAAGCTAAGAATGGAAGGAAAAGCAGTGCCATCTAGACATCTACCTAGTGTCCTTGCAGAGATAGCATGTACCAGAACCTGAAGCAGGAACAGCTGAGTAATTTGTAAGACTTGTTTTCTAGTCTCATTGACTTGAATTTCATTTCTTCCCTTTATCTCACTCTTCTCTCAATCCATGGGTCTACACTGTTTGTTCCCAGGTTCTTTTCATGTGCAGTAAAGTTTGCCTCTGCCCCCTACTGTCCCCAAGTTGTTCAAATCATTCTCCCTCTCCCTCTCCCTCTCCCTCTCCCTCTCCCTCTCCCTCTCCCTCTCCCTCTC